>OY856411.1:680073528-680673528 GCA_963693085.1 Alisma plantago-aquatica
GGGTTGGTCCTAACACTGAATTGATCTACTCTAAAAAAAATTTAGGAAGAAGAAGAGAGATGATGACTACTTTTTCAAAGATCTTTTCACAATTCAACAGTTGACATAACTTTAGATGATCAAAGACTCTTGATCTTTGATATATCTAACAAACCTCTATCTTTTTGCTTTTTCAAATCCACCTTTTTCTCACTAAGGCATGAGTTAGTGAGAGAATCAGACTTGTTGATGTAAGAACTGAAGAAATGATGTGAGTCCTCAAATGGCTCATCGTATTATCAAGGGAATGGATGATCAGTAAAGTATAGGTAAGTGCCTTGATTGTAGGTTACCCTTACTCTAGATAAATCATTCACACTTTGAATAATTATTTCATTCATTCATCCTTAAAAAAAAGACATCACATATGCTTTTCACCCTCCACAAGGTTTGTCAAAACATCCTTGATGAGTCTAGCCTTTTTGGCATTTTTGTGAACAAAATTGGGGTTCAAACTTGGCTTAAGCCTCCAATTATTACTCTTATCTTGAACCCTTCCTTCATAGGGGCAAATTATTGCCACCCTAATTTTGCTCACTCCGCAAAAATGTATGATTAAAGTTAAGTCTCTAGATAATGAAGGACACCATTCCACATTTCATACACCGTCATTTTCCAAAATTTATTCCTATTTTCCACTTTTTTCACCTATTTAGTCCATTCATTTCATCCACTTTAACCCAATTTGGAATTTCCTATGATGAAATTTTCTTTTCAGATAGAAATTGTAATTTTTTTCATCAATTCATCTTTTCATAAGAATTTTTAACAAATTGCCTAATTGAATTATCACGAATAAAATATTCATTTTTTCAAAGGATATTCAATTGATTTTCCCTACTTAGTCTGAGGGATAACCCAGAATTATCTTTTTTTTTATTATTTCATTCAAAATCCATGATTTTCTATTATTTTCTCCATATCATTCCTGATATAACTAGAAAATCAAAAAACATGTTCTATCTATCCTGGGTCACCTGACAAATCATAGCCATCTGGCATGTCTCATGATTTTTTCTAAAGCATTCCTGAGATAACTAGAAAATTGAAAACATGTTTTATCTAGCCCAAGCCACCTAGAAAATCAGAGCCATCTATCATGTGTGTGGTAGATTGCCTCGATCCACGGGCCATACCACATGACGCATTGTGGCAATCTACCCCTTTTCCAGAAGATTCTTTCAAGAACACAAAACCCTAATTCTATCCTATAAATATCCCCACATCCATCGTATTTTGGGCCCTTTAGAACCACCTGAAGATAGAGAATCCAACAACCTCCCTATTCTATTTTTCATAATATCTGTGATCATAGCATCCTTCTTTTGATGTAACCTATTTTTTTACAATGTTAGGCTGTGAAAATGGTAATCTAGCATTATTCCTAACTGTAAATTTAATTGCTACTTCAACTTATCCTTTGAATGTTTTTACTGCATATATTATTCATATCTTCCCAAACTGCTCATGTGATCTATTCGCATATCTATATGCATCTGATCCCATAAAATATTAGAACTTGCATTGATTCATATCTTCTTATTGTCCTCTAAAAGCTTCCTATGCATCATCTCCCATGAGGAATCTCTGCCATGGGAGATCCTAAGACGATTTGGACCCAATACACCTAAAAGTAGGACCTGTCAAAACAACCTATTCTGCTGAGAAGTTGGCACAGTTGTATGTTGAGGAGATAGTACGTCTGCACGGAATTCCAGTCACCATAGTATCAGATAGAGGTCCCTAGTTTACGAGTCATTTTTGGGAACGAATGCATAAGGCCTTGGGAATCCAGTTAAGGTTTAGTACAGCCTTTCACCCCCAGACTGATGGACAATCGGAAAGGACTATACAAACCTTGGAGGACCTATTGAGAGCATGTGTTCTCCAGTTTACCGGGAGTTGGGACCTACACCTGAGCTTGATAGAGTTTGCCTATAACAATAGCTATCAGCATAGCATTGATATGGAACCTTATGAAGCCCTGTATGGTAGGCATTGTAGATCACCAGTGTGTTGGTATGAAACTAGTGAATATCAGTTGTTGGGCCCTGAACTGGTGCAGCAGACTACAGAGAAGATCAAAGTAATCCAGCAACATCTTAAGACTGCACAGGATAGATAGAAGTCATGTTCCGACAAACGTCGTAGACCTCTAGAGTTCCAGGTTGGAGACAGGGTGTATCTCAAAGTCTCGCCTTGGAAAGGAGTTCTGAGGTTCGGAAGGAAAGGGAAGTTAGCTCCTAGGTTTATGGGGCCTTATCCAATCATTGAACGGGTTGGAAAGGTATCATATAGACTAGAATTGCCCCCAGAGTTGCAGAAGTTACACCCTGTGTTTTACATTTCTATGTTGAGGAAATGTCACCTATAAACTGAGTCAGTTCTACAACCTACGGAGGTAGAATTGAATAATGATGTAACATATGAGGAAGGACCAGTATCGATCCTTGATAACATAATTAAAAAGTTAAAGAAGAAAGATATAAGTCTCGTGAAAGTCCTCTGGAATCACCGTGGTGTTGAAGAAGCCACTTGGGAACTAGAGGAAGAAATGAGGAGGAAATACCCTACTCTTTTCTCTTAATGTGTCTTATCGATTTCGGGGACGAAATCCTTGTAAGGGGTGGATGATTTGTAACATCACTGACATGGGTCATAAGTTAACCCTAGGAGTTTTGCCTAAGTATGTAATTAAATGCTTGTGATTATCCCCTGGCATGTAATTAAGTTCCTGAGGAACATACTCTCGCTTTTCTGTCCTTTTTAAACAAGTTTTAGTATTGTTTTGTAATGCAGGGACCTATGTGCAAATTACCCAATCAGAGGGGTTAACTTGCAATTTTCACATGTGAGATGTTCCTCGGGTGATGAGACATCATATGGATGAATATGATGAGGTATGATGGATTCTCCAAGCTTGGGCATCGAGATGCAGCTTGTGGAGCAATCCTTGTGCTTGAAACCCTAATTTTGGTGTAAAGTGCAATTTACCCAAAATGTGGGGTGCAACTTGTAAAATTCATCTTCTAGAGTATCTTGTGTGATTCTTGACATCATTTGGAGTAGAAATGATGAAAAATTGCACTTCGTTAATTAATAAGATAAGATGAATAACCCTTGTAATAGAATCACCAAGTTTTAAGTAAGAAACCCTAGGTATGTGTACCTTAATGATAAGATGACCTTTTCCTTGCCTTTGGACCCTTGTTTTAATAAAGTTTCTCACCTAGAGAAGGAGGAGGGACGTGCAATAAAGAAGGGAGGGACCTAGATGAGAAATGGAGAAAACTAGAGGTTCTTATGGTGAAACTTGTCCTAGCTATATAAACCACCTCCCTTGCAAACAAGTGAACGTTCCCTTCATTCTTTCCTTTCCCACCTCGTTTGGTCCATCCAAGGTAGAGCTTGGGAGCTACAGGAGACGACCAACTTGTTCCAAGGTAAGAAGAGACCATCTTCTAGCTCAGTTTCATGGAGGAAAGTGGTTCTTAAGGTTGTTTTTGTGATCATCTTACTTAGGTTTCTTGTTCTAGCCAACCTTCCCCAACCTTTCCTTGGAGAAGAGTCTTTGGCCGACCAGTGGAGCTCAAGGTGCCATTAAAGACTTAAGAACTTGGAAGCTTGGATCTCTAGGAACATCCATAAGGCGGGTTTTATATCTCTAAACCTCTTGCTTTCTTAATGTATATACTTGTCCATGTTAGTAGTAGCTAGTTCTTCTTCTTCCCCAAACTTCTTTGCCTTCTTGCAAGCAAATCCATGGAGAAAACCGACCTGTCTTGAGGTTGAAGACAATGGGCGTGAATACCTAAGTCACTTTACCAAACGACCTTGGACCACTTGGTCCAAACGGTTTGCAAACCGTTTGAAATCAAACGGTCTCACAACCATTTGATTTCATGTGGTCTTGCAAGACCGTTTGGAATAAAACGGTCTCAAGACCATTTGGTAGGGTTGACCAAGAGAAGACCATTTGGAGGTCTGTTTTACACACATTGAATTAAATAACCCCAAAGAATTGAAGCCTAATTTCAAACCAATCTCAAGTTGAAGGCACTTCAACCCTCTAAATCCTAATCGATTGAAATTGCTGAATTCAAGGATAGATTTTGATGAACTTTGGGTTGAAGGGCCCAAACAGTCTCAAGACCATTTGGTGACAACCCAAGACCGTTTGGAGGTCTAGGGTTAAGGCAATTTGATGAATTGATGGTCCGATCACAGTAGATTGAGTAATTGAATAAAAGTGCTGATTTTAGACCTAATTAGGGTTCAACCCGCATCAACTTGACCTAGATTTTGGTGCAACTTTGGGCAAACGGTCTGAAGACCGTTTGGAGGGTTTCCAAACGGTCTCAAGACCGTTTGGGCCAAGTTTGGGCCCAATTGAGTGCCAATTGATAGGTTCAACTTCAATTGAACTCCTAATTATCAATGTTGATGGTTAATTGTTGATAAACCCTAATTCAATCGGTTTCAACCCCAAATTGGTTAGCAATTGAGGGTCAATTGGATGTCCAATTAGTTGAGGGTAACCCTAATTAACTCAATTGACAAGTGATTAGCAAGGATGTGGCCAATAGGAGGCTTCAACATGGAAAACCCTAATCAATTACAACCTTGGAGACGGTTTGGAGGTCCATGCGGTTTTGAGCCCATTTGGACCAAACGGTCTCAAAACCGTTTGGGACCAAATGGTCTCAAGACCGTTTGGGCTCAAACGATCTCAAGGTCATTTGGATCCAAATGATCTCAAGGTCGTTTCATTTCAAACGGTTTCAAAGTCAACACATCCAAACAGTCAACGCATCCATGCGGTCTTGGCGACCATGCGGTCTTGGTGACCATGCGGTCTTGGTGTCCAAACGGTTTGGAGGTCAACCATGTCCAAACGGTCAACGCCCCCAAACGGTCTCAGGACCGTTTGGAGGTTGAAGTGTGTAATTATTTGGAGACCTTTAGGGCTATAATTGCCAAATGTTTTGAATGTTCAATGGGTTTAATGGTGGTCTAATCCAAACCCTAATGGTACCCCAAGATATTAAGGAGCTAGGTAATGAATAGATTGAACCATGATAAGAGATAGTGATGCGTTTACCAATGTGCCCTTGAAGGGTTCAAGTAGATGACACCTTATCTAATCAAAACCCTAATGACATGATGATGATGTTTTGGCTCAAGATAATCCATGGAGACTTGTTCTAACCTAATCTAGAGTAATATAATCACCATCTTTTAGTAAGGAGGAGAGAGAAGGTTCCTTATATGGTTGAAACTCAAATAAAGTACCTTCAATGTGCATGAATATGCATGATTAGGGTATGATCCACTTATGTGAGATCATGATAACCCTAATTATGATGATGGATGAATCTTAACCTAAATTAAGGGAATCAAGGATGACAATCTCATACAAGATGATGCCATGAGCTCAATTCACCATGAAGCATACAACAAACCCTAATTTGAAGGAATGTCATGCAAATGAACAGTAAACCCTGGCTTAGGGGTTGACATAAAAAGGGCTAATCCTAGGTTATACCTCGGAGTATGGAACCCCATGAATGATATATATAATGAAGAAACTCCATCCCTGGTGAATATGAAGGGGTGATAACCTTGTTTGAATGGGTGAATGTCAAACCCTAGAAATTAGTTGAAGTATGTTGATAAGCAGCACGACCGTGCTGTGGAGCATGGCCATGGTAGTTGTCTCTTGCACGGTTGTGAAAGGGAGCACGGCCGTGGTGTTGTATAAATGAATGAAAGAGTTCTGGATATTGTGTTTACACTGCTATCTATGTATGTTCCATTTATTGTAAGCCTTGCAGGTCCAAGACAAAATGGTGAGCATAGCCAGGTAAGGGTTATGATGTTCTATGTATTGAGAACACTTATATGTCATGGATACATTGCTTAATTTAAGATCATGATGACTAGATGACTTGATGATTATGAGCTCCTTGATAGCAAATGTTATGATAACATGAGGGTTGACTTCTGTGATTCTTAATCATAGTGAGAAGATGATTGAGAACTCATACCTATCTGATAATTGATGAGAAATGAGTTGGTTACATTTAGTATTCTTCCGTTATAGCCATGTTTTGTGTTTGAATGCTTGAGAACATGCTTGTTGATAAAAGAATATTGAAATGTACCTAACTAATCAAGTATAACCATACCATGTAGAGCCCTGATCATAGATCCATCATTGTCATGTGTAAAATGATGGTGAAACAGGTTTTCCCAAGGGAACTCTTGGAGCGCATACTTTTGAGTATGTGGGGGAGATGGACGTGTATATCCTTACGTCCTATTGTAGGGGTTGATGCAGATGTATCATAATCCATCAGCACTACACTATGTGTTTATGTCGGGTTGATGTATCACTAATCACCCGAGGAATCTGTGATGCCACATCGATGAAGATAAACATGAGATCTTTCAAAGGTGAAGAGAGCATAGAAAGCCACTGTGACTCTAATAGCGAAGGACCAGAGTACCCTGGTGAGCTATAGTGGCAGAGACACTAGATGTCCTGCGTGCTGAACCTCAACCTGACTGAGGAAGTTGAAGGTCATGAGAATCTGGCTTTTTTGATGACCTTGTATGATATCGAGGAAACTTAACAGTGGTCGGTTGGAGTTTGAGCGGTACACCTCATCTCCACAGGGCATAATGTTGTATGTAAAACGTAATCATTCGAGTAGTATATTTGCGTAGATTGAACGATGAGAAGCAATGCTTGATACTACTTTGAATATGATGTTTCTGTTGCATGCTTAGTATACATATCTCTCATTTTTCTCCACAAAAGTAATTACTGCTTTATCTACTCTTAAGTCTGCTTTTGCAGGATAAACTACCTTGCTTATGTTGTTTCCCTTTTCTAGCAAGCTTCTGGCAAAGAGTTATAACTCTCGCTGGGACAATTATTTGTAATTGTCTCACCTCGTAGGCTTCGACCTTTTAGGTGGTCGTCGTGGACGAAGGAACCAGTCTGCAGGAGAGCAGCAGCAGCATCAGGGGCAGCAGTGAGCCTCAGGTGGATACCTTGGTTGTTATGTTGATAGTTAGAAGTCTTATGTCATCTCTGTACACTCAGATCCCGGGAGTTAGATCTGAGATTTTGAATTTTTGGAGTCTTGAGATTTTGTATATGGTTGTATATGATCACTCAAGAAGTGACTTAACAGAGATGTAAACTGATTAACGTACTTTTATGAATGGTGTGTCATGCTTTCAAGGTCTTTTCTTGAAAAAGTTTTAATTTTTCATGATTTTTCGCATTCCGCTGTTAACTGAATCGTTTCTGCTATGTTTATCTCGTGTTTTGGAGATCAGAGCCCACAATTAAGTGGTATCACAGCTCTAGGTTCGCTGAGTCCACAGAGACATAGGACTTAGGATATCCAGTCTGTCCTTAGTGTTCCTTCTTATCTAATAGAGTCTTCTGCTCCTCAGGACTAGAAGATATATAAGGATGTCTGAGCCACGTGAAGAGTCTGAGGGAGAGAGTAGCATGGCTGCACCTCGAGACAGTGCAAGGAACCCCGAGATAGAGCAGCCCTTGCATGAGCCACCTATACAGCCACCCCTGTTTGACCCAGTCGATATGGCGAACCCAACTGTGCAAGCTATGTTTGGGCAGTTCCTGGCTTCCATGACGTGTATCACCGACAGGATGCCCCTGCCTACACCTAGGGCACCTGCTCAGCATGAAGGACAAAGTATCGGGAAGACGTTCGAGCAACTTCACAGAGTCGGAGCGACCGAGTACTTTGGCACAGCTGACCCCGCAGATGCATATTTGTGGTTGACCGAGCTGGAGAAGGCTTTCAGAATCCTAGCCATCCCCGAGGCTGAGAAGGTGAGACATGTTGTCTATCTTCTCAAAGGTAGTGTTGGTCACTGGTGGAACATGGAAGAGGCAAAGAGGCCTGGAGTAGAGGTTTCATGGGAAGACTTCCGCCGGGAGTTTGTTAACCGGTACTTCCCTAAGACCTTTCTGGACGAGAAGATCTCGTAGTTTGAGAGACTGAGACAAGGTATGATGAACGTTAGCGAGTATGAGGCTAAGCTCATGGAGCTATTGTGGTTCTGTCCGCACATGGATGCCACAGAAGAGAAAAGGATTAGGAGATTTGAGAAGGGTTTGAATACCGACTTATCTACTCCCGTGTCTGCTCTAGAGAGCCGGGAGAAATTTGCTACCTTCGTTGAGTCAATCCGAAGGGTAGAAAGGTCGGTAGTTGAGAAGAGACAAACTCACAAGAGGTATCCATAGTTCCAGGCATCTTCATCTAGAGACTTTAAGAAGCCTAGATCCTCTGCACCTAACCCTCCACCACCCAAATCGAATTTTCAGACACAGTGGTCCCCGAGTAGAGGTCGAGCACGGAGTCTACCACCTCAAGAGACTCACAGTTCAGCATTGGTATCGGTCACGGGACCACCTAGACCACAGCAAGATAGAAGCTACTACAACTGTGGGAAGGTGGAACACCTGATGAAGGACTCAGGTCTAAGCCTATCAGTGTGACACAGCCTCAGAGGCAGAGTCAGTAGGGGTCCCAGAGGAGGCAGTTCTAGGGAGCAGGTAGGGATGTGGGCAAGCGTCCCAAGCCAGATCGTCAGCACCAACTCAACCTCAGGCGACAGCAAGGTTCTATGTTATGAATCCTCCAGATGCAGTGGTCGATCCGCGGGTTGTGACAGGTCAGATGGAACTTTTATATTCTGATATGTCTAAATCATGCATAGTATCTATTTTTATTGACCCAGGTGCTACGCACTCCTTTATCACTCAGAGAGTGATTCGTGACTGCAATATGATAGTTAATCATAGGGCAGATAGTCTGTTGCTTGAGACTCCATTGAGAGGGTCTTTTGTCTTGAGGGAGGTATGCTCTCCTTGTATCCTCTTCTTTTCTAATCATCGCATTCAAGTGGATCTTATACCACTTGAGATGCAAGGATTTGATATAATCCTTGGTATGGATACCTTGGAAAGGATAGGGTTGTCTTGGATTGTGAATCCAAGCAGACTGTGTTTGCTGATGATAGTGATACATGGATCTTCCAAGGAGAGAGAAAGATTCTACCCACTTGTTTAGTGTTCGCTTTGGTTGCTCAGAAGCTGATGAGGCAAGGATGTTATGCATTCTTGGCCCATGTGGTAGACACTACCATGGAGAATCCCACCCTTGCTAAAGTTCCTGTTGTCAGGGAATTCGAAGACGTATTCCCTGAAGAACTTCCTGGTGTACCACCGCCTTAGGAAATTGATTTTGAAATCAATTTGATCCCAGGTACACAGCCCATATCCCAAACATCGTATAGGATGGCGCCTGCCAAGATGGCGGAACTCAAGAAACAGCTTCAGGAGTTGCTTGAGAAGGGTTTCATCCGACCAAGCACTTCACCTTGGGGTACTCCGGTCTTGTTTGTTAAAAAGAAAGACAGATCGATGTGGTTATGCATTGATTATAGAAAGTTTAATAAAGTAACAATAAAGAATAAGTACCCTCTGCCGAGGATTGATGATCTCTTTGACCAGTTGTGTGGTGCATCCGTCTTCTCGAAGATAGACTTGAGGTCCGGTTATCATCAACTTCATATTAAGGATAGTGACATACCCAAGTCTGCCTTTAGGACAAGGTATGGTCACTATGAGTTCACAGTTATGTCGTTTGGACTAACTAATGCACCAGCTGCATTCATGGAACTCATGAATAGAATCTTTCGACCCTTTCTCGATCAGTGTGTTGTCGTCT
This sequence comes from Alisma plantago-aquatica, assembly GCA_963693085.1. Classification (NCBI taxonomy): domain Eukaryota; kingdom Viridiplantae; phylum Streptophyta; class Magnoliopsida; order Alismatales; family Alismataceae; genus Alisma; species Alisma plantago-aquatica. Next base: position 680,083,350 of record OY856411.1, read on the forward strand.
TTATAGATGACATCCTGATCTATAGTAGGGATGCCCAGCAGCATGAACAGCACCTTCGCTAAGCTTTGACCTTGCTAAGAGAACATAAGCTATATGCTAAGTTCAGCAAGTGTGAGTTTTGGTTGACGGAGGTATCCTTTCTCGGGCATGTGATATCTGCCTCGGGAATTCGTGTTGACCCCAAAAAAGTAGAATCTATTCTACAATGGGAACAACTGAAGACACCGACGGAAGTTCGTAGTTTCCTAGGGTTAGTCGGCTATTACCAGAGGTTCATTAAGAACTTCAGTTCCATAGTCCTACCCTTGATGAAGTTGACCCGGAAGGATGTTCCCTTTATCTGGAGTGATAAGTGTCAACAGTATTTTCAGTTGTTGAAGGAGAGGTTGACAAGTGCACATGTGCTAGTGCTACCTGAGCAAGGCAAGGGATATGTAGTCTTTTGTGATGCCTCTAAGAATGGACTCGGATGTGTGTTGATGCAGGATAAGCAGGTGATTTCTTTCACTTCCCGACAGCTTAAGAAACATGAGGGGAACTATCCAACACACGATCTGGAGTTAGCAGTTGTAGTTCGTGCTTTGAAGATCTGGAGACACTACCTTTACGAGGAGACGTTCCAGATTTTCACGGACCACAAGAATCTTAAGTACATCTTCTCTCAGCATGAACTGAACATGAGGCAACTTCACTGGATGGAGTTGATCAAGGACTACGATTGTACGATAGATTACCATCCAGGGAAGGCCAATGTAGTTGCAGATTCTCTGAGTAGGAAATCAGCAACACCATCCTCTGATAGAGAACATCTAAACTCTTTGGTATGCCCTAGAAGAGATATGCTCATCTCCTTAAGACAAGATAATGTACAATTGAAAGTATCATGGTTAGCCAGGTTGTTGGCAGAGATGCATATCAAACCCACCCTAAGAGAGAAGATTAGAGAAGCAAAGCTAGTTGATAGTGCGGTTCAGCATATTAGGTTAGAGTATGGTGATGGGAAAAGAGATGGTTTCCATGACTCAGATGATCAGGTGGCATGCTATCATGGGAGGATGATAGTACCGGATGTGGATAACTTGAGGAAGTTATTCCTGGAAGAAGCTCATTCTTTGATGTATGTTATGCATCCAGGGAGCACCAAGATGTATCGAAATTTGAAGGATATGTATTGGTGGCCAGGGATAAAGAAGGATGTTGCCGAATTTGTTCTAAGGTGTCATGTGCATCAGCAGGTTAAAGCTGAACACCAGAAGCATGCAGGAACAATGCAGCCTTTACCCATACCACAGTGGAAGTGGGACCATGTGACCATGGACTTTGTAGTTGGCCTACCCAGGACAAGCAAAGGACATGATTCCATCTGGGTAATTGTCGATAGGTTGACAAAGACAGCGCACTTCTTACCTGTCAAAACAACCTATTCTGCTGAGAAGTTGGCACAGTTGTATGTTGAGGAGATAGTATGTCTGCACAGAATTCCAGTCACCATAGTATCGGATAGAGGTCCCCAGTTTACGAGTCATTTTTGGGAACGACTGCATAAGGCCTTGGGCACCCAGTTAAGGTTTAGTATAGCCTTTCACCCCCAGACTGATGGACAATCGGAAAGGACTATACAAACATTGGAGGACCTATTGAGAGCATGTGTTCTCCAGTTTACCGGGAGTTGGGACCTACACCTGAGCTTGATAGAGTTTGCCTATAACAATAGCTATCAGCATAGCATTGATATGGCACCTTATGAAGTCATGTATGGTAGTCGTTGTAGATCACCAGTGTGTTGGTATGAAACTGGTGAATATCAGTTGTTGGGCCCTGAACTGGTGCAGAAGACTACAGAGAAGATCAAAGTAATCCAGCAACAGCTTAAGACTGCACATGATAGACAGAAGTCGTATGTCGACAAACGTCGTAGACCTCTAGAGTTCCAGGTTGGAGACAGGGTGTATCTCAAAGTCTCGCCTTGGAAAGGAGTTCTGAGGTTCGGAATGAAAGGGAAGTTAGCTCCTAGGTTTATGGGGCCTTATCCAATCATTGAATGGGTTGGAAAGGTATCATATAGACTAGAGTTTCCCCCAGAGTTGCAGAAGTTACACCCTGTGTTTCACATTTCTATGTTGAGGAAATGTCACCCAGAAACCGAGTTAGTTCTACAACCTACAGAGGTAGAATTGAATGATGATGTAACATATGAGGAAGGACCAGTATCAATCCTTGATAACATAATTAAAAAGTTAAAGAAGAAAGATATAAGTCTCGTGAAAGTCCTATGGAATCAATGTGGTGTTGAAGAAGCCACTTAGGAACTAGAGGAAGAAATGAGGAGGAAATACCCTACTCTTTTCTCTTAATGTGTCTTATCAATTTCGGGGACGAAATCCTTGTAAGGGGTGGATGATTTGTAACATCCCTGACCTGGGTCATAAGTTAACCCTAGGAGTGTTGCCTAAGTATGTAATTAAATGCTTGTGGTTATCCCCTGGCATGTAATTAAGTTCCTGAGGAACATACTCTCACTTTTCTGTCCTTTTTAAACAAGTTTTAGTATTATTTTGTAATGCAGGGACCTATGTGCAAATTACCCAATCAGAGGGGTTAACTTGCAATTTTCACATGTGAGATGTTCCTCGAGTGATGAGACATCATATGGATGAATATGATGAGGTATGATGGATTCTCCAAGCTTGGGCATCGAGATGCAGCTTGTGGGGCAATCCTTGTGCTTGAAACCCTAATTTTGGTGTAAAGTGCAATTTACCCAAAATGCGGGGTGCAACTTGTAAAATTCATTTTATAGAGTATCTTGTGTGATTCTTGACATCATTTAGAGTAGAAATGATGAAAAATGGCACTTCGTTAATTAATCAGATAAGATGAATAACCCTTGTAATAGAATCACCAAGTTTTAAGTAAGAAACCCTAGGTATGTGTACCTTAATGATAAGATGACCTTTTCCTTGCCTTTGGACCCTTGTTTTAATAAAGTTTCTCACCTAGAGAAGGAGGAGGGACGTGCAAGAAAAAAGGGAGGGACCTAGATGAGAAATGGAGAAAACTAGAGGTTCTTATGGTGAAACTTGTCATAGCTATATAAACCACCTCCCTTGCAAACAAGTGAACGTTCCCTTCATTCTTTGCTTTCCCACCTTGTTTGGTCCGTCCAAGGCAGAGCTTGGGAGCTAGAGGAGACGACCAACTTGTTCCAAGGTAAGAAGAGACCATCTTCTAGCTCGGTTTCATGGAGGAAAGCGGTTCTTAAGGTTGTTTTTGTGGTCATCTTACTTAGGTTTCTTGTTCTAGCCAACCTTCCCCAACCTTTCCTTGGAGAAAAGTCTTTGGCCGACCAGTGGAGCTCAAGGTGCCATTAAATAATTAAGATCTTGGAAGCTTGGAGCTCTAGGAACATCCATAAGGTTGGTTTTATATCTCTAAACCTCTTGCTTTCTTAATGTATATACTTGTTCATGTTAGTAGTAGCTAGTTCTTCTTTTTCCCCAAACTTCTTTGCCTTCTTGCAAGCAAATCCATGGAGAAAACCGACCTGTCTTGAGGTTGAAGACAATGGGTGTGAATACCTAAGTCACTTTACCAAACGACCTTGGACCACTTGGTCCAAACGGTTTGCAAACCGTTTGAAATCAAACGGTCTCACAACCGTTTGATTTCATGCGGTCTTGCAAGACCGTTTGGAATCAAACGGTCTCAAGACCGTTTGGTAGGGTTGACTAAGAGAAGACCATTTGGAGGTCGGTTGTACACACATTGAATTAAATAACCCCAAATAATTTAAGCCTAATTGCAAACCAATCTCAAGTTGAAGGCACTTCAACCCTCTAAACCCTAATCGATTGAAATTGATGAATTCAAGGATAGATTTTGGTGAACTTTGGGTTGAAGGGCCCAAACGGTCTCAAGACCGTTTGGGGGTTCATCCAAACGGTCTCAAGACTGTTTGGTGACAACCCAAGACCGTTTGGAGGTCTAGGGTTAAGGCAATTTGATGAATTGATGATCCAATCACAGTAGATTGAGTAATTGAATAAAAGTGTTGATTTTAGACCTAATTAGGGTTCAACCCGCATCAACTTGACCTAGATTTTGGTGCAACTTTGGGCAAACGGTCTCAAGACCGTTTGGAGGGTGTCCAAACGGTCTCAAGACCGTTTGGGCCAAGTTGGGGCCCAATTGAGTGCCAATTGATAGGTTCAACTTCAATTGAACTCCTAATTATCAATGTTGATGGTTAATTGTTGATAAACCCTAATTCAATCAGTTTCAGCCCCAAATTGGTTAGCAATTGAGGGTAAATTGGATGTCCAATTAGTTGAGGGTAACCCTAATTAACTCAATTGACAAGTGATTAGCAAGGATGTAGCCAATTGGAGGCTTCAACATGGAAAACCTTAATCAATTATAACCTTGGAGACGGTTTGGAGGTCCATGCGGTTTTGAGCCCATTTGGACCAAACGGTCTCAAGACCGTTTGGGCTCAAATGATCTCAAGGTCGTTTGGATCCAAAGGATCTCAAGGTCGTTTCATTTCAAACGGTTTCAAAGTCAACACATCCAAACGGTCAACGTATCCATGCGGTCTTGGCAACCATGCGGTCTTGGTGACCATGTGGTCTTGGTGTCCAAACGGTTTGGAGGTCAACCATGTCCAAACGGTCAACGCCCCCAAACGGTCTCAGGACCGTTTGGAGGTTGAAGTGTGTAATCGTTTGGAGACCTTTAGGGCTGTAATTGTCTAATGTTTTGAAGGTTCAATGGGTTCAATGGTGGTCTAATCCAAACCCTAATGGTACCCCAAGATATTAAGGAGCTAGGTAATGAATATATTGAACCATGATAAGAGATAGTGGTGCATTTACCAATGTGCCCTTGAAGGGTTCAAGTAGATGACACCTTATCTAATCAAAACCCTAATTAAATGATGATGATGTTTTGGCTCAAGATAATCCATGGAGACTTGTTCTAACCTAATCTAGAGTAATATAATCACCATCTTTTAGTAAGGAGGAGAGAGAAGGTTCCTTATATGGTTGAAACTCAAATAAAGTACCTTCAATGTGCATGAATATGCATGATTAGGGTATGATCCACTTATGTGAGATCATGATAACCCTAATTATGATAATGGATGAATCTTAACCTAAATTAAGGGCATCAAGGATGACAATCTCATACAAGATGATGCCATGAGCTCAATTCACCATGAATCATACAACAAACCCTAATTTGAAGGAATGTCATGCAAATGAACAGTAAACCCTAGCTTAGGGGTTGACATAAAAAGGGCTAATCCTAGGTTATACCTAGGAGTATGGAACCCCATGAATGATATATATAATGAAGAAACTCCATCCCTGGTGAATATGAAGGGGTGATAAGCTTGTTTGAATGGGTGAATGTCAAACCCTATAAATTAGTTGAAGTATGTTGATAAGCAGCACGACCGTGCTGTGGAGCACGGCCATGGTAGCTGTCTCATGCACGGCCGTGCAAGGGAGCACGGCCGTGGTGTTGTATAAATGAATGAAAGAGTTCTGGATATTGTGTTTACACTGCTATCTATGTATGTTCCATTTATTGTAAGCCTTGCAGATCCAAGACAAAATGGTGATCATAGCCAGGTAAGGGTTATGATTTTCTATGTATTGAGAACACTTATACTATGTGATGGATACATTGCTTCATTTAAGATCATGATGACTAGATGACTTGATGATTATGAGCTCCTTGATAGAAAATGCTATGATAACCTGAGGGTTGACTTCTGTGATTCTTAATCATAGTGAGAAGATGATTGAGAACTCATACCTATCTGATAATTGATGAGAAATGAGTTGGTTACATTTAGTATTCTTTCGTTATAGCCATGTTTTGTGTTTAAATGCTTGAGAACATGCTTGTTGATAAAAGAATACTGAAATGTACCTAACTAATCAAGTATAACCATACCATGTAGAGCCCTGATCATAGATCCATCATTGTCAGGTGTAAAATGATGGTGAAATAGGTTTTCCCAAGGGAACTCCTGGAGTGCATACTTTTGAGTATGTGGGGGAGATGGACGCGTATATCCTTACGTACTAGTGTAGGGGTTGATGCAGATGTATCATAATCCATCAGCACTACACTATGTGTTTATGCCGGGTTGATGTATCACTAATCACCTGAGGAATCTGTGATGCTACATCAATGAAGATAAACATGAGATCTTTCGATGGTGAAGAGAGCATAGAATGCCACTGTGACTCTAATAGAGAAGGACCAGAGTACCCTGGTGAGCTATAGTGGCATAGACACTAGATGTCCTGCATTCTGAACCTCAACCTGACTGAGGAAGTTGAAGGTCATGAGAATCCGGCTTTTTCGATGACCTTGTATGATACTGAGGCGACTTAACAGTGGTCGGTTGGAGTTTGAGCGGTACACCTCATCTCCACAGGGCATAACGTTGTATGTAAAACATAATCAGTCGAGTAGTATATTTGCTTAGATTGAACGATGAGAAGCAATGCTTGATACTACTTTGAATATGATGTTTATGTTGCATGCTTAGTATACATATCTCTCATATTTCTCTACAGAAGTAATTACTTCTTTATCTACTCTTAAGTCTGCTTTTGCAGGATAAACTACCTTGCTAATGTTGTTTCCCTTTTCTAGCAAGCTTCTGGCGAAGAGTTATGACTCTCGCTGGGACAATTATTTGTAATTGTCTCACCCCGTAGGCTTCGACCTTTTAGGTGGTTGTCGTGGACAAAGGAACCAATATGCAGGAGAGCAGTAGCAGCATCAGGGGCAGCAGTGAGCCTCAGGTGGATACCTTAGCTGTTATGTTGATAGTTAGAAGTCTTATGTCGTCTCTGTACACTCAGGTCCCGGGAGTTAGATTTGAGATTTTGAATTTTTTGAGTCTTGAGATTTTGTATATGGTTGTATATGCTCACTCAAGAAGTGACTTAACAGAGATGTAAACTGATTAACGTACTTTTATGAATGGTGTGTCATGCTTTCAAGATCTTTTCTCGAAAAAGTTTTAATTTTTCGTGATTTTTCGCATTCCGCTGTTAACCGAATCATTTTCGCTATGTTTATCTTGTGTTTTGGAGATCAGAGCCCACATTTTCTATGCAACCGTCAAACTAAGTTTCACTACAAAGATATATATTGAATAGATATATTTTTAGTCAGGATGTGACACTAGTCAAAATAAAATAACAAAAGGTTAATCGAAACTTTTCTAACTTGTAGATTGATGTTTTTCTGGACACGTCTTCATAAACACATACATGTTCTATATGGAGTCAATTCCTTGCTGCAAATCGTAGTAAGGTTCCCCTAGTGGTCCTCCTTGGTGGTATCATTCTTGATATCGTCAAGCAAGTGTGACAGCGGTAAGCATCCAATATATGACACGCACCTAGCGTAACAACATAGAGTCCAACGGAGGGGTGGGCTTTTCATACATTCATGCTTATTGTTGTTCACGTTTAGGTGGTAAATCACATTGGTTTCTTACTCAATATAGTGGTCCACGTTCTTTTAGTTATTGCAATCCATGTTTTACAAGCATCCTTGTTTTGATGTATTAATAAGGATTTGCTCAACAATTGTCATGGGAATCAATCTATATATCATCTCCTTACTTTCACCAACAATGTGGCTTATATATCCACCCAAACCTAGCTCAATGGTGTTCAATCTCTTCAAATACAAATTTAAGGAAAATTTATTCCTAATGGACACACTGCCAAAATCAAAATTGCCTCGAGGTTTATAGGGTGAGTTAAGTATAACTTTAATATGAGGAGTTTCTCATAATTAAAAAGATCACTAACTAGAGAGGCGGATTCATGCCCCTTCTAACATTAATCCCTCATGATTTTGTTAAAGTTTTTTATGTATGTTTTAAATTAACTAGCATCTTTGTTGTCTAGGTAAAATCTCATATGAACACGTAGTGATATTTAAAGGATTAAACTTTTGAAACATGTAGGAAGGAAGATACACGTGTCATGCATGGCCTGCACCATCCACCCAAATGCTCACTTTACCTCTTTTCTACAAATAACAAGTAGGCTGACAATTTCTCTTTTTTTTATACTTGCAGAGATGATGCCAAGCTGGCTAGCAGCCCCTTCTTTCTCTCAATAGGATCTACACACCAATGGTTGTGCTTCACTATGTCCTCTTCTGCTCCTCTATTGACTATGAGATATGAGAGATATGTCGGATATTTTCCTATAACGTCCATTCCTCCCCTTTTTTGGCATGTCTTGCATGTCGCAATAAAAGCCCTTTTTAGTCATTAAAATTGAAGTGTCTTGTTTTTAGTCAAAACCACCATTTAGGGACTAAAATCGACGCATGGTAGCATAGAAAAAATGTGTGGCGTCATAACTTAGATAATGAGGCACAATAGCATAGAAACTATGCAACGGGGTTAGAAAATGATGTCTAATAGCGTAGAAATCAGGCGACATCAAACAAAATAAGATGTTTTGCCGTAGAAACGAATCATCAAGAAACAAGGCATCGTAGTTAAAAAATAAGGGACGATAGCATAGAAAAGAGTACAAAATGAAGCTTTGCAACTCGGTAACAAAGTGACGTATTGTAAAATCAGAAGCAGTAGAACTGTAAGACAAGGCATCATAATTTAGAAGGCATATCATAAAAGACGAGGTACCAGGACCAGAAAGTGATACGATGAGAGTGAGGCGTCATAGAGCAAAAAAAAATGAGAATTGTTAAATAAAATTGAACATCCTAGCACAAAAACTAAGTGTTTGATATATATATATATATATATATATATATATATATATATATAGAGAGAGAGAGAGAGAGAGAGAGAGAGTCAGGCTAGTGTACACTCGAGTGTATCAGAGGCACCGTACACCTCAGTCATTTTTAAAGATGCAATAATTTTTTAAAAATTGTAAACCGTTGATCTTCTTAAATATCTTAAGGACATACTATATAATAAATTTTAGCTCATTTGGATACTTATAGGTCATGCATCTAAAGGAGGCAAGAATCATACATTTCAAATTAGTTTGTGCGTCGATTTTGTTGTCCTTGGATGAGGGACTTATACTCATCCAAATGAGCTCAAATTTTGTATGTGGTCTATTATCATTGTAACCATGAAGATCAATGGATTGAATTTTGGAAAGACAATGTCTAGATAGGCAAACAACATTGAGGTGTACGGCATAATCTGTACACTCGAGTGTATTCTAGCCTGACTCTCTCTCTCTCTCTCTCTCTCTATATATATATATATATATATATATAGAGAGAGAGAGAGAGAGAGAGTCAGGCTAGTGTACACTCGAGTGTACCGGAGGCACCGTACACCTTAGTTATTTTTAAAGATGTAGTAACTTTTTGAAAATTCTAAACCGTTGATCTTCTTAAATATCTTAAGAACATACTATATAATAAATTTTATCTCATTTGGATACTTATAGGTCGTGCATTTAAAGGAGGCAAGAATCATATATTTCAAATTAGTTTTGTGCGTCGATTTTGTTGTTCTTGGATGAGTGACTTACACTCATCCAAATGAGCTCAAATTTTGTGTGTGGCCTATTATTATTGTAAACATAAAGATCAAAGGATTGTATTTTAGAAAGACAGAGTCTAGATAGGCAAACACCATTGATATGTATGACATAATTTGTACACTCGAGTGTGTGTGTGTGTGTATATTTATATTTATATTTATATATAAATATTTATATAAATATATAGAGAGAGAGTCATGGTAGAATACACTCGAGTCTATAGATCACACGAATACACTCAAGTGTGTTTGCATATCAAGACTATTTTTTGTAAAATGTAAACCATTGATTTTCACCGTCATACTATAACTAGGTTGGACACAAATTTTGAGCTCATTTGGGTGAGTATAAGTCGCTCATCTAAGGACAATAAAATCAATGTGTGAAACTAATTTGAAATGTATAATTTTTGGGTCTTTATAACATGACCTATAAATGTCCAAATGTGCTCAAATTTTACATATGAGCTATTCACAACATGTTTAAGAAGATCAACGGATTAGATTTTTTAATGAAAAAAATATCGCATCATGAAAAACTACTTGAGTGTATTCTGCTCTGAATGCACTCGAGTGTATTCTCATTTGGACACTTATAGGTCATTCATCTAAAAGGGGCAAAAAACATACATTTCATATTAATTTATTGCGTCAATTTTTTTGTCCTTAGATGAGTGACTTACACTCATCCAAATGGGCTCAAATTTTATATGGAGCCTATTAATATTATAATAATGAAGATCAATGGATTAGATAACATAAAAATATGGTTTAGATAGGCAAACACCATTGAGGTATGTAGTGCCTCTCTCTCTCTATCTCTCTATCTCTCTCTATATATATATATATATATATATATATAATGTATATATAATGTATATATATGTATGTATGTATATATATATACACACACACACACACATATATATATATATGTGTGTGTAGGCTAGAATACACTCGAGTGTACATATTACGTCGTACACCTCAATAGTGTTTGCCTATCTAGACCTTGTCTTTCCATAATCCAATCCATTAATCTTCATGGTTACAATAATATTAGGCCACATACAAAATTTGAGCTCATTTGGATGAGTGTAACTCACTTATCCAAGGACAACAAAATCGACGCACAAAACTAATTTGAAATGCATGATTATTGCCTCCTTTAGATGCACGACCTATAAGTATCCAAATGAGCTAAATTTATTTTATAGTATGTTTTTAAGATATTTAAGAAGATCAACGTTTAGAATTTTCAAAAAGTTACTGCATCTTTAAAAATGACTAAGGTGTATGGTGCCTCTGATACACTCGAGTGTACACTAGCCTGACACTCTCTCTCTCTCTCTATATATATATATATATATATTTATATATATGTGTGTGTGTGTGTATATGTGTGTGTGTGTAGAGAGAGAGAGAATCAAGCTAGAATACACTCAAGCAGTTTTTCATGATGTACTATTTTTTTCAAAATTCTAATCTGTTGATCTTCTTAAACATCTTGTGAATAGCTCATATGCAAAATTTGAGCACATTTGGACATTTATAGGTCATGTTATAAATACCGCAAAAATTATGCATTTCAAATTAGTTTCACACGTCGATTTTGTTTCCCTTGGATGAGTGACTTACACTCATCCAAATGGACTCAAAATTTGTATGTAGCCTAGTTATAGTACGACGGTGAAAATTAATGGTTTACATTTCACAAAAAATAGTCTTGATATGCAAACACACTTAAGTGTATTCGTGCGATCTGTACACTCGAGTGTATAATCTAGCATATATATATATATATATATATATATATATGGGCGTTCATTAGTTGCCCGCATGGGTAACTTGGATTTTCGCTACCCTGCAGCCAAAAAAGTAACTCTCCTAGCAAAAAAAGTAAGTCTGCTGTCAAAAAAGTAACTATAGTGACCAAAAAAGTAACTTTGCTGACCAAAAAAGTAACTATGTACAAAATATACAGCAGATATATATAAGGATGGGTTTTTTTATTTTGTAGGGGCAAATGATATTGTTTTTGGCCAAAAATTTTTGGAGAGCTAGACAAAATAGTCCTCTACAATAACGAAAAAAATTGAAAAAAATGGTCGGAAGGGTAGGCGGGTAGCTACCTGCGCAGGCAATAAAGATGGGCCCTATATATATATATATATATATATATATATATATATATATATATATATATATATATATATATATATATATATATATATATATATATATATATATATAGATAGAGAGAGAGAGAGAGAGATTGTTTTTAATACCCGGTGGGTAACTTAAGTTAACTACCCGGCTCTAAAGACACGGTGCCTCCCACGCTTCTCCGCGCTCATCAACTGCCCCTGCTTCTTTCGACGCGCCCATCCGGCACGTGCCCATCTGATGGGCCGAGCAAACCTGTGCCGGCGATCCTGCCCCAATCATCCCAGCCGCCCTCGCGCTCTCCTCCCGCACAAACGTCTCAAACTCTAGTTTCCCCGCCGACAGCACGTCCAGCCGCCGACCTTCTCCCTGCTGTGTCCCAATCTCTACTGCCCCGGCGGCTGCGAGGATCCGAAGCGCGGCCTCCAAACCAGCACTGAGGTTATCAGCGTCTTCTGTGTCCATCTTATACGTGACGGAACCACCGAGGAAATCCACCATTCCGCCGGGGCCTTTGTCACGCCCCAGCGCGAACACGTGCGCCGTTCTCGAGTAGTTCGTCATTCGGCGCTTGAAGTCTTCGGAAGAAACCCAAGGGGTGAGTGCGGCGAACATGCCATGATTGGAGAGTAACAGACGGGATGGGCGCTCCGCTTTGCCTGTTTCATCCCGTTGATGTTTTGTGCGTCGCTAGGTTAATTGCCTAATTATCGATTTCTAATTGCAGGAACAACATCAACCACCCCCGCACACACCCTCTCAAGGACTTTCGGACCTTACAGACCCATTATAAGAGGAAGCACAGTGACGGGAAGTCGTTCGGGTGCCGGTTGTGCAGGAAGTCGTTCGCCGTGAGAGGGACACACGAGAAGAACTGCGGGAGGAGGTGGGTTTGCTCATGCGGGGACAACTTTGAGCACAAGATGTCTCTCAAGGACCACGCTAGGGTGTATGGTGGAGAGCACACGCCGTTGGTGTCCATGGATAATGCATCTCTGCTGTTATTGAATAGCTACAGATTTCTGGGTTTGATTTGCAACATCCATTCTGTGTGTAGGGAGAAAAACTCATGAGGAATTGACTGAAAATAAATGAAATATACTCATGTTGTTTGGCTCACTGAGAATGTCAGTCCCTGCTGAGATTCATGCTGATAGCAGTGTCAGTAATGTCTATGGTTGTGAGCGGTTGTACTAGTTCTTCATCCTAGTTGTACTTAAACTATTTGTTATTTTGCCTAGATGAACTGCAAAGTTGTATATGTATTTCTGTGGAAACAACATTCCAGAATTTTGCAATGCAATATTGTAGATCCATCATATTTCAAATTGGAAAAGTATATGAAAAACAATGTGCATTCTAAGTATTTGATTATCTATTCCTTTCTAGTTTGTCCATACAAGCATCGTGTACTGGTGGTCAATATCTTGATTGACTTCTACATGGGTAATTTCGTTCTGTTTGAAAAGGCTACATCAACTATACTAGCCATAGTTAAGAATATATTCTATTGTTTGTTCAACGAAAGGTAATTGCATTCATTGGGTATAAACTAAGCCCATAGTGAAGGGGTTATCCAGACAGAAAAAGAAGAGGTTGCTGATGCGTTGGCGTTGGCTACTTCTTTTAATATATTCAGATCAATTGTATTTATTTGTTCAACCTTAAAAACGTGTTTGGTCTTCATGGAGCAACATGTCATGCACATGTGACATTTCCAACGATCGAGCAACACAAAGGATCGAAAACATGGGTACTAATAGAGGAATAAATAACATTACTAGTGTTATCGTGGTGTCAGGATACAATGATATCAAAAATTTGTGTTATTTAGATAAGTAGACTTGTAGTACTAACTTGTGAATGTAATAACGAATAGATGTTTGATGGGTTTGTTTCAAATGGATGAACTGAGAGTAACTGATAGAACACTAAGAGTAACTGAGAGAACACTAAGAGTAACTCTGATACGCACTGAGAGTAACTATGATAACACTGAGAGTAACTGCGAGAACACTGAGAGTATCTGTGACAGCACTAAGGAGTAACTGAGAGAACACTAAGAGTAACTCTGATACGCACTGAGAGTAACTATGATAACACTGAATGTAACTGCGAGAACACTGAAAGTATCTGTGACAGCACTAAGGAGTAACTGAGAGAACACTAAGAGTAACTCTGATACGCACTGAGAGTAACTATGATAACACTGAGAGTAACTGCGAGAACACTGAGAGTATATGTGACAGCACTAAGGAGTAACTGAGAGAACACTAAGAGTAACTCTGATACGCACTGAGAGTAACTATGATAACACTGAGAGTAACTGCGAGAACACTGAGAGTATCTGTGACAGCACTAAGGAGTAACTGAGAGAACAGTAAGAGTAACTCTGATACGCACTGAGAGTAACTATGATAACACTGAGAGTAACTGCGAGAACACTGAGAGTATATGTGACAGCACTAAGGAGTAACTGAGAGAACACTAAGAGTAACTCTGATAGCACTGAGAGTAACTATGATAACACTAAGAGTAACTGCGAGAACACTGAGAGTATCTGTGACAGCACTAAGGAGTAACTGAGAGAACAGTAAGAGTAACTCTGATAGCACTGAGAGTAACTATGATAACACTAAGAGTAACTGAGAGACCACTAAGAGTAACTCTGATACGCACTGAGAGTAATTGAGAGAACACTGAGAGTAACTGTGAGAACACTGAGAGTATCTGTGACAGTACTAAGGAGTAACTGAGAGACCACTAAGAGTAACTCTGATACGCACTGAGAGTAACTATGATAACACTGAGAGTAACTGCGAGAACACTGAGAGTAACTCAAATAGCACTGAGAGTAACTCTGATAGCACTGAGAGTAACTGATAGAACACTGAGAGTAACTGAGAGACCACTAAGAGTAACTCTGATACGTACTGAGAGTAACTATGATAACACTAAGAGTAACTGTGAGAACACTGAGAGTATCTGTGACAGCACTAAGGAGTAACTGAGAGAACACTAAGAGTAACTCTGATACGCACTGAGAGTAACTATGATAACACTGAGAGTAACTGCGAGAACACTGAGAGTAACTGACAGCACTAAGGAGTAACTGAGAGAACACTAAGAGTAACTCTGATACGCACTGAGAGTAACTATGATAACACTGAGAGTATATTTATATTTATTGAGTGATACTTTTTCGATATTGATTCAATCAGGCTGACATACTTTTCAATACATGTTAGAATTATATTTTTGCTTGAATGATACTTTGTTCGGTAATTATTTAATTAGGTTGACACATTACTACTTGACAACTAGACTGCCAGAGCATTTCCTTTTTTGATGCCTCCAACCATACAATGGGGACAAAATACTCTACCTTAACCACGTCCTTCAATTTGTTCAGCATAGCCAAGTCATTGTCTACCACAAGCTTTTCTTTATAACAAAATTTAATCCAACTAACTTACAAATAATCAGTCCAACCATGAGATAGTAATTATCACAAGGTACTTATGTGAAAAGTATCCTTCAAAAGTCCATAACTTCATAGCCATTTTATTTCTTTGCGGCAGGCTCTGAAATACCTATCAAGTAGTCTTCAGTTTGTGATTGTATAGTTGCGCCATAAAAAGTGGGCTGACTTGGGAGGCCACCCCCTTCTCAAGATGATTATCCGATAGCAGGTAGTGATCTGAAGAGCAATCTCCTGCAGCATACACTTTGTAATTAGGGACAGATTCGTTTTAAATCCTTTAAATAGATAAAGACAATAATCAACATTAGGTGCTCCTTATGCATATTTTTGTACTGCTCCATATTCAATGACGGCCACAATGGCCACTTCTCCGTCAATAAATTAGTTGAACGTAGGTGTTTCGGTAATACCGGACCTTCTACAACTTTTGATGTGAAATCAAGTTGAGATCGGATATTGTTGCAGTTCCAATCATGATCGAGGGCAGAGCTATAGCT
Source organism: Alisma plantago-aquatica (assembly GCA_963693085.1). Lineage (NCBI taxonomy): Eukaryota > Viridiplantae > Streptophyta > Magnoliopsida > Alismatales > Alismataceae > Alisma > Alisma plantago-aquatica. Next base: position 680,099,077 of record OY856411.1, read on the forward strand.
ACCTGGCCTTCTACTACGCTGAGCTTTGTCAACTATGTATAGAACCCATCATCCACCTGTCGTGGTTGATGTTGGTCAGTTCAGTAGTTGGGTTGTTGTGCCTCCGAAATCGGGTCGTCCGACGCCGTCCATAGCGGCAGCGGCCCCGGGGCCAACACACACACGCCAGACCCGAACCTCCCCGTCTGCGGAGCCGCTGCACACTCTGTACTCCGCACTAACTGAACCCCTCGGCGACCTGTCGTCCTCCGGACCCGGACCCACGAGGCACGCCGCCACGGATCGAACTCCCTTCCGGTGGCCCGCCAGTACGGCGACGCAACGGTACGCCCCGACTCCTCCACCCCCACCACTACCGCCGCCCCGCACCCAGACTCTGACCGTCCTGTCCGTCAATCCACTCACAACGAGGTCGTCCATCGCGCACAGGCACATGATTGCCTTCTGGTGACCTCGTAGCGCTCCGGAAGCCGCCCAGAAACTTGACCACCTAGAAATCTGATTCTACACGCTCGAGTCCTGCCCAGCGCCGCTCCTCCGGAACTGCGAGCTCGAAACTTTGCCGATACGGAGAGCCAGCGTGTTGATATTTACAAAATGTGCCACCGTGTTTCCAGGCACGGGTAGTCAAACAAAGTTACCCGGCGGGTATTAAACAAACAGCCATATATATATATATATATATATATATATATATATATATATATATATATATATATATATATATATATATATATATATATATATATATATATATATATATATATATATATATATATATATATATATATATATATATATATATATATATATATATATATATATATATATATATATATATATATATATATATATATATATATATATAATTTATTTATTATTTATTTATTTATTTTTTATTAATTTATATTTATATTTATATATTTTTATTTTTTCATATATATATATATATATTTTATTTATATTTTTATTTATATATTTATATATATATATTTATTTATATTTATATTTATATATATATATATATGTTTATTTATTTATATTTATATATATTTATATTTATAGAGAGAGTGGGGGGTCAGGCTAGAATACACTCGAGTGTATTCGGAGCATAATACACTCAAAAAAAAATTCATGATGCAATATTTTTTTAAATATAATCTGTTAATCTTCTTAAACTTGTTGTGAATAGCTCATACGCAAAATTTGAGTACATTTGGACATTTATAGGTCATGTTATAAAGACCGCAAAAATTATGCATTTCAAATTTGTGTCGCGCGTCGATTTTGTTGCCCTTAGATGAGTGACTTACACTCATCCAAATGGGCTCAAAATTTGTATGTAGCTAAGTTATAGTATGACGGTGAAGATCAATGGTTTACATTTTGCAAAATATAGTCTTGATATGCAAACATACTTGAGTGTATTCGTACGATCTGTACACTCGAGTGTATTCTAGCCTGGCTATATATATATATATATATATATATATATATATATATATATATATATATATATATATATATATATATATAGAGAGAGAGAGAGAGAGTCAGGTTAGAATACACTCGAGTGTACGGATCGCACGAATACACTCAAGTGTGTTTGCATATCAAGACGATTTTTTGCAAAATGTAAATCGTTGATCTTCACCGTCATACTATAACTAGGCTACATACAAATTTTGATCTCATTTGGATGAGTGTAAGTCACTCATCAAAGGGCAACAAAATCGACGCGCGAAACTAATTTAAAATGCATAATTTTTGCGGTCTTCATAACATGAGCTATACATATCTAAATGTGCTCAAATTTTGTGTATAAGTTGTTCACAAGATGTTTAAAAAGATCAACGGATTAGATTTTCCAAAAAATCATTGCATCATAAAAAACGATTTGAGAGTATTCCGCTCCGGATACACTCGAGTGTATTCTAACCTGACTATATATATATATATATATATATATATATATATATATATATATATATATATATATATATATATATATTTATTTATTTATTTATTTATTTATTTATTTATATAGAGTCAGGCTAGTGTACACTCGAGTGTACCGGAGGCACCGTACACCTCAGTCATTTTTGAAGATGCCATAAATTTTTGAAAAATCTAAACCGTTGATCTTCTTAATTATCATAAGAACGTACTATATAATAAATTTTAGCTCCTTTGGACACTTATAGGTCGTGTGTCTAAAGGAGGCAAAAATCATTTATTTCAAATTAGTTTTGTATGAGTGACTTACACTCATCCAAATGAGTTCAAATTTTGTATGTGGCCTATTATTATTACAACCATGAAGATCAATGGATTATATTTTGGAAAAACATGGTCTACATATGCAAACACCATTGAGGTGTACGACATGATCTGTAAACTCGAGTGTATTCTAGCCTAACTAACTAACTATATATATATATATATATATATATATATATAGAGTCAGGCTAGAATACACTCGAGTGTATCCGGAGCGGAATGCACTCAAGTAGTTTTCCATGATGCAATATTTTTTTTTGAAAATCTAATCCATTGATCTTCTTAAACATCTCGTGAACAATTCATACGCAAAATTTGAGTACATTTGGATATGTATAGCTCATGTTATGAAGACCACAAAAATTATGCATTTCAAATTAGTTTCGCGCGTTGATTTTGTTGCCCTTGGATGAGTGACTTACACTCATCCAAATGGGCTCAAAATTTGTATGTAGCCTAGTTATAGTATGACGGTGAAGATCAACGGTTACATTTTGTAAAAAATAGTCTTGATATGCAAACACACTTGAGTGTATCCGTGCGATCCGTACACTTGAGTGTATTCTAGCCTGATTCTATATATATATATATATATATATATATATATATATAGCAATGATCCAATGAGAAACATATTTTAGCAAGAGCATGAGAGGCATTTGTACAACTTTACATAGTGATCAATTTTTCATAATCTAATCTTATGAATTGAAATTTCTTATTACTTACCTTTCTACAAAATTTCATCCCAAGGGGACTTGTATCACATGTACAACGGAATATGTTTCAAACATTCAATATTGAGTTTCAAGCTGGCCATATATGTAAAATGTGTATATTGTAGGTATGAACATATAAAAAGTATCTTATTAGAATTTTTTTGTGTGATAGTAAATGTCATGTAAACAAGGTGTGAAACGAGGCTTTGTCGCGCGTAACAAGACACAAGGACACAAAATGAGACATCGTTGCTCAAAAATGAAGGATTGCATGTTAGATATGAAGCCAAGGACTAGAAAACGAAGTGTCAGCTTTAAACAAGGCGCTGCAACGTAGAAACGACACTAGGATTTATAAAGGGCCGTCGTGGCTTAGAAACAAGTCATTGGACTAGAAAATGAGCCACCATGACATAAGTAATATCGTGACCTTACCTCTTCGTCACAACATTTTCTCCCGCATTGCTATCTGTGTTTCTTGCCCACAAAAAATCAAAAAAACAAGATCGCAATCACCAACATGACATTTCTCACTGCTTACAGTTCATTCTAAGGCTTAGGCAGATGGATCCAAATATTTGATAACAATGATTCGTACAAGTTCAACTATATTGGGGACTGATGATGGCACTGAGCATCCTTTAACTTTCTTCAACATTGCAGGATACACAATAATAGCAGGACACTATTTACACTGAATCTCTGTATTACCATCTATGATATAGCTATAGGGGTGATGCGCTTCTTCGGCTTGACATTTGTCAGATTTATACTAGGTGCAGGAGCCATCGGTAGTTTATCTTCTTCCGACTTTTTGTCAGCTGTCGGGTTTGTGATGATCTCTCTGTAGTCAACGTCCATGTTAGTCGGGCCTTCCAACTCGGGCTGCGTTGGACTCGGGCTTGATGTTTGTTCAGGAACCTTATCTGGATCTAAAAATACAATGTCCAACCATCACGAATCACGAAAAGCATTTTAAACAGAATAAATTAATCTGAAAACAAAATGTCCAACAAACAGGGGAAGCATTTTTAACATTAGAGAAAAAAAATTAAAAACTCCAACAGGATAGAGGCATGGTTGATTGAAAAGCCAACGGGAGATGGTACATCAAGCAGTCAGAGAAAGCAGTTTAGGGTTTGCTAGACTAGTTGTAGGATTGTACATATACTTGTCTAGGTCGGTAGACCAAACTGAACTGACGAGTCGGTCTGGTCCGCTAATAGACTAGTACGAATTTCAGTCTGGCCCACAGTCCACTAGTTTTTATGAGTCTGGTCCTGACTCCAGTCAGGTCCGCTTCAAAACCAGTTTGAACTAATTATTAGACCGGATAACAAAAAAAATCCTTCTACATATATTAATAAATCTAATGTTAATGACAACAGGGTGGTTATAACGGGTATATCAACCATTCGGCCTGTCTAATTGGGTTGTTCTTTATGAATTATAGATATTGCTTGACTGAATGTATTAAGTAATTCGGCTTTTATTCAGAGTTTTACACCTATATTACTCTCTGTACCCGTTATTATTCTCTATACCGTAAGCATTGCATCCTAAATGCTGACTACACAGCAAGAGCAGTTTAATTTTGAGTTTTGTGTAACTTTTTCAATCAGTTATTTATCTAAATACAAATTGAAACCGCAATACTTTTATTGTTATTCGTTTCAATAGCACGCATGAAAGTTTAAAGTTCTCACCGAGACGGCATTAAAGTTTAGCCAATTATCGGTGAAGGGAGAACTCAGATGGCTTGGTTCTCTATTGTATAAACAGACATCGTAAGACTAAATTCATGGATGATGGGTCCTCTATTGTTTTCAACAACAAAAAAACGTGCACTTTTACATATTCATATACTTACATTTGCATTCTTTAATTTGATTATAAGAAAGTGAACCATAATTTGTTGAAATTAGAGATGGCAATGGTGTTGTGGGAAAACCATCTGTAGATAATCACACCACATTATATACCGCATAACCATTATATACCGCATAACCACACCAAATGATTATGGTTCGGATATAGTTTTAAGTTTTTAAAACCGTTGTGGTGTGGTGTGGTATGGTTTGAGGTAAAACCATGGATAAAAACCGCACCGCAGATAATTTATATTAATTATATAATATTATTTGTAGAATATTAGCTTAAACACAATATTAATTGTCTATCTGACATATTCTGCTAGATCTCTATTTTAAAATAGAATTTAATGATATAGAAGTAAGAAATTTTATTTTATTTTCTACAATTACTACACACATGTTTGTCTTCTTTGTACAACTAATAAAAATAAATGTTATCTTCATTTATTGTCTCTGTTGTTAATTCTATTTATTGTGTAAATTTCATAACTTTTATGTATAATATTATTATGTTAATAGAAATTTATTCACGATGTGGTGTGGTGTGATTACCTGTGTTTTTTTTATGATGTGAATATAATTTCTCATATTAAAAACCGCAAGATATGATGCGGATATGGTGATTGATTTTTCTATGTGATGTGGTTCTGATTTTACCATAAACTGCATCATATCTCCACCACTGTCATCTTAGTTGAAATGTATACATGTTCAGTAGCTAAATTCTGAATTCGTAGGGTCACGGTCTAGTCTTTGATATTTTCATTTCAATCCGGACCTGACCGGGTGTTATTTGGGCCGGCCCTGGCCCAATTTTTTTCCTTATTAAGATTTCAGTCTAGTCCAGTCTGGTCAGGTCTGTGTTTGGACAAATGTACAGCTATTATAACAAGTTGTGCACTTAGACATTTCAGCCTTAAAATTGAACCATTAGTTAACTAAAGAACGTATTATTTTATAAAAATATTATTTATGAGTTCTATTGCTACATGTAACTTAGTTACGTTTCTCATTTATCTTGTAACTAAATTTGCTAACGGGATGTGTTAGCGGGGAAAAATGAAAGAAAGGCCGATATCAATGGTCCTAGATTTTAGAAGTCCACTGATCTGACTGGATTCTCAGAGGTAGCATTTCTTGTTAGGATGCGCCCCAACAATGGTCATTGCTTTTGCTACGTTAGGGTTAACATGTTGACGCAAGTTAAAGAGTTTTGGCTAAAGGGAATCAGGTGAAAACTTTCATTTCACTCTTCCTTACACTTCAGATCATTTAATCGTGGTTGTTTGCCTGACAATCTTCGTATCGGTCATAAATGACTGGTTATTACCTTTCTTACTAGCATACTTTATTACACTTTCTTCCGTCTGGAAAATGGAAAAAGTCAGTCACTGCAAATAATATTCAAAAGTTGGGCAATGAATCCTGGTTTGCAGTTGTCTCAGCTCACCGCCAAAGTAGAAATCACTGCATGTACCTAAATTACTTGTCTCCCTCCAGTGTCTGACAACCACATTCTTAGTTGCATGGCTCAAAACCTGAGATTATGTACAGCTTCTATTTTCCAGCGGAATCCATATGCCAAGTGTAACGGATGCATTAATAGTACTCTTTCAGGTTTAAATTTTGTATTTTGCAATCATAGATTGAGTCATTTTCAATTTACATGTTCCGATCTATGTCATATTGTCAGGAAGTACCCTCCATCTCAGAGTATCAAGATTAGCTTATGAATTACATACAGAAATCTAGGATTCAATGAACCTCTCTCAAGTCCTGAGCTAAAATAGCGCACTTAACAATAAAACACAGAGCCCAGATTCATCAAAGAGAGTTTGGGCAAATAGCCCACTAGTCAAGGCAATTCCATTGGAGTTTTGTATATATCCTTACTCTTTAGGCTTACGAAACATGAACAGCCGATTAGTCAAGGCAAATCCATGGGAGTTTTGTATATGTCCTCACTCTTTAGGCTTACATAGTAATACAATACATTAAAGTCTCTCCGTCTCTTATTATTCTCGACATGGCATCTGGTTCAGGGTTACCAAATGAAAAAACTAGTCTCAACTCAGCCAAAATAGAAACCATTGACATACACAAGTTATTTGTCATGCTCTAGTCCTAGGCACCCACTTTCTTGGAATTATAGCTCAAGACCTGAGGTTACACAACTATTGCAGCCGTATCCACATGACAAGGCATGCAGTAACAGTATTCTTTTTGGTTGAAATCCATCTTCTGAAATCGCAGCTGGACCTTCTTTTGATATTGAAAGGATCCGTGTTAAGGATGTCAATGGAGTGGGTTTTGCAAACCCACACCATGCTCATTGACCTATTAAATGTAAGGCCAGAAACAACTTCGACCCATATGAAACTAGTAAAAGGAACCTCATTTGTACCCAACCCAGGAACAAGGGGCACAGAATAGACACAAGACACGGTGCATCTTTAAAAATTTAGGATTTGCAAATTTGTACACATTCTTGCAACCTACAAAATATAGGACCCGAAGCCAATTACATTTATATGAAACTAGTAAAAGGAATCCCAACTATACCCGTTTGAGCCATTATTTCACATCATATAGCATATAAAAATGAAAAACCTACTCAGCAATGAATTTGTCGGTTAGACACATACCCATTTATAACTTATTTTGTAGTTTCATACATTAGCCATAGGTGTCTATAACTAATTAACCATTAAACTAACACTATAAACAATTAATGTAACAAATTGCTAAAGCACGCATTACAATCCTATTTCTATACTCTTTTATGGATCAACACACGACTAATCACCCATTTCATTGGATCTATAGAATGGTATCGTCAACCAATTACTATAAATACTCGGAACAATGCTAAAGTAGGTTCCATATAAGCAAATTATTACCAAACACAAACATAAAAGCACAAAATTAAGAAAGGTAACAACATGAACGAAATCCTCATTTTCTTGCCATAATATATTACGTCAATTCAGATTGCATGACTTCTGACTTCCCAAATCAGTATCATATATATATCTTTCATGAGATTCTATTAAAATGCATGACTTATTATATAAAAACAGCAATATCAATATCAATGTAATTTATTGCTAAATAATACTACTCATCTGCAAGAAACTAGAAATGTATATACTTTTTATACTACATTAATTTTTCAAGAACAGATACAAAAAGGATCAACATCTTCATAAATGTTTTCGCAGAGGAGTGAGCTACAAATTGGGCCATCGGTTCTTTTTGTATGACAAACCTCATTGATCTTAAGACAAAGCAGAAGTTGATGATGTCATCATCACATTCATGTTTGTGAGTCATCATCTAGCATCTCAAAGATATCAAAGGCAAGGTAAAGAAAATGGCGATATCTGTCTTACACGCTGCATCATGCTTACAAATTTTTTACTTGGCTTCAGATGCAGTCTTATCAGCCAAAGTAGCCAGAAATATTTGCAACCACTGAGATCAAAAGAAGTGTGCTTGCCGTCAATCCAATCAAATGAAGATCTATGAATTTGACAAACAACTCAATGCATTACCCAAATTACATTATGGCAGCTTTTCTCATCTTTAATCATACACAACTACAAAAGATAAAAAGGAGGTATTTTTGATGAGTTTGGATGAATAGAAAAGGGTCATCGTAGGCCATGTGTAGAGACATATTGGACTTTGGATCTGACTTTAGCTCAAGCAGTGTCCACTCCAACATTGACTGTGAGCTTGTGCTCCCTAAATGGAGCTCAAAATCGATAATGATCAAATCATTCTTCCCATAGATCATGCCCATCTTCAACAGATCTGCTAGGAGCCAAATGGCTTCAGGCATTGATCTTCTCATTGTTGCCCCACACTGGCGCTAGCCTCAATAGAACGCACACAAAACCACCTTGTGTCGTAGCTTTTCAATCTGAAGTGCACAGGGATTGCTCTACATGGGTTATGTAACGTCGTAGTGTTTCCCCTCCCATGAACTCAAGGAAGCTAAGATTGTTGAGTTAGATTAGAGGAGTTTCCAAAGAGATCAAGCATTGAAATCATGATGTATAAGAGTTTCAACATGTGTGAAGATGTGGATACATGCATATTAGAGTGTGGGAGTCTCCAACTTTTGTTGCGAGAAACAATAATTAGGGAGACGAATAACTTGCTTGATTGTAGACTAACATTTATGTATGATTGGCAGTCAATAACCCATTTACATGATGTGCCATAATCCTAATTTTATAGGGAAAACGGATAAGTAAATAGCATTCTAACACGCCCCCTCAAGTTGGTGCATATATATCATAGGCACCAAGCTTGTAAAGTAGAAAATTGACCAGAGACTCATTCAGAGTCCATCTGCAAATTGGTCTTCTGAATGGACTAGAGTGAGCTAGAAGAAATTATATTGACAACTGTCATCACGACTGAAGTGGCAAAAGACTTCTGTATGCTTTGTTCATTCATGGAAGACTGAATTGGAAGCAGTATTAATTGTAGTTCCTTATCACACTAGAGTTTATAGTTTTAGATTGATTCTATCCAAGTTATTCCATGAAATTCTTGATCCAAAGGAAATCACAAGTGGCATGAGCCATGGTGTGATATTCAATTTTGCACAAAATTAGGCCATCGCAGCTCTGCCCTTTTAAGAAACGAGATCGTCTCGCAAAAACATAGTAACAAAATCCTCCAAATTTTACGAAAAATCGGTGATTTTTTGCGATTTTATAGGCTCCCGAATATTCTCCACGACTAATACGTCACTCGCCGATTTTTCACGACTTTTCCCGCCTTTTCACGATTAATACAATTTTCCATGATTCTTCGTGAATTTTCACGTTTTTTCACGATTATTCTCTTTTAAGTTGGTTGCTCTTTTTTATTAAACCATGTACACAAAAATTCCTTATATGCGCTAAACCTCCAATCCCCCACTCTCCCCAACAGTCCATTGTTATTATTCAACTATTCTTTAATTCTTTTCCTACTTTTTTCACTCAATAAGATTGTATGTATAGTGACCTTAATAGTTACATGTGTATCTAATATGTATGTATATATATATAAACATATGTATGTATATATATACATATAAAAATATATACATATATGTATATATGTGTATAGATAAGTATATATATGTATATATACATATATGTAAATATATACATATATGTAAATATATACATATATGTATATATGTGTATAGATAAGTATATATATGTATATATAGCCAACTTATTCTCGATTATTTCCGAATAGTTAACCAAACTTTGACCAAAATATATTGACTTTTTCACGATTTTTTTCGAATTCCGATTTTTTCTGGTCGACCGTAAAGTTGCCAAATCCCGAACTTGTCACTATGCGCAAGAAGACACAATAGCCAAGCACACAACGGCGATCAATAACATATTTCGCTCAATCTGAATTTGAGAATTCTTGCACTCTAGCGTATTTGTAACAAGAATATAGAATTGTTTGCCTGAGGTCATTAGCATACCAAAGAACTCGAGTAATTGCACCCCAATCATTGCATGGTTTATCCATGACTTGAATAACCAGATGTGTAGCAAAGGAAATATTAGCACAAGTATTTCTTAATTAGTTGGGCTTCAAACAACATGACTTTTGGATCCGTTGATGAGTGTACGGGTTTTGCTACTAGCAAGCGAACTTTTTCAAGAAGCTCAAAGGTGTACTTGCATTGTGACAAGACACCCACTTCACTTCAAATGTCAAATAACACACCCTTGATTCAGAATTTGCTCTAGAGAAAGCACTTCAGCATTGTAATACACTGATCTCCACTAATGACAATATCATCAACATAGACAATGAGCAAAATGCATCCAAAGATGAAGTAATAAAAGTCTAGACCATTTTTAGATTAAAGACCTGAAGAGATTATCTGAATTTCCTGAACCATGCTTGAGGAGACAGCTAAAGACCATTAATGGACTTATGGAGGCGATATATCATGTGAGACTACTCCTTAGTACCCAACGGATTGCTCCATATAAATTTCTTCAAATAAGTTGCCATGAAGGAATCAATTTTATTGTCCATATGATAAAAGGGTCAAGAGAAGTGAGCAGTAAAGGAGATGAATATTCTAAGCGATGTCAACTTAGTGATGGATGAGAAGGCTTCAAAATGGTTCTCCCCATTCAGGCGATCAACTAGCCCATCGTGTCCAACTTTTACATAAAAGAGCCATCTGCAACTCATAACAATTTTGTTAGGAGCATAAAGGGCTCCATGTACAATTATCCACAAGGGTTGCCACCTCGTCCTCCATAACTTGTTGCTGACTTGAGTGACTCGGTGAAACGAATACATAATAGGGTATTGGGGTAGAGGATAAGGAGGAAACAAAAGCAGCATATGGAGATCATCATCATCATCATCATCTAAGCCTAAATCCCAACTATGTTATGGTCGGCTACATAGATCCTTTGTTTCCATTCAGCTCTATCATGGGCCATATTCTGATTGAGATGTAGAGATTCAAAATCTCTTTATAAGATCACCCCATGTTAATTTAGGCTTTCCTCTTCTTCTATTTATAGTGTTTGGCTCAATAGCATTGCTTCGTATAGGCGCACTAGTAGAGGTCTGTGTTGCACATGTTTGTACCATCTGAGTCGGCCCTCGCGCAACTTGTCCTCAATGCTCGAGATAAACAATCAAAAAGAAACATAGTTAGAAATAAGATCAGAGTGCATGGCACTTCTATTTTCAAATAGGAAAGGAAAAAAGCATCCTAATTGTGTATTTCTTCTAAATCTCTAAAGCAAAAAATGATTGAGGGAGGATTGATACATGCATTTTGATACATAGGTTGTTGTCCACATGAACCATCTCAAGGTTATTCTTTTGACATGTGAACGTGAGTAATAGGATGACCAACCCGTGACACACCAAATAAAAAGATATAGATTCTGAGACATTTTGGAGTAAAATCGAAAAGGGAATACACTCTTTGATCCATGGACATCCTGATTCACATTCAAAGACTTTTGAAAATCAAGAGTGTCTTAAATGAAAGATGAAATCAACGGAGATGAAGAATCAATGTTGACATAGGTTATAGCATTGATACCCTTTTTGAGTTTTAGAGTACCATAAAGACACTAACTTTGTAGCATGGGGACTTAGCTTGTGACAACCAATACCAAGATAATAGACAACGGTAACACACCCAAAAATTAAGGTGAAAACATGTAGAAAGGTTGTTTAGGGTACAAATTTTGAAGGGAATTTGATTGTTCAAGATGGACAAAGGCATGCAATTGATGAGATTAGTGGCAGTGAGAAGAGCATCCCCCAAAGCTTTTGGGAACAGACATATGATGAATAAGAGTCTGGAAATTTCATGATATGCAAATTGTTTTGCTTTGGAATACCACATTTTCGGGGTGCGTGAGGACAAACAGATTGGTGAATAATGCCTTGGGTGGATAACAATTGGGTCAAGGCATGAATAAATTATTCAATAGCATCGTCAACTACCATATCATAACTTTTAGGTATGTCAATACAAAAAGATTGGTGATTAATGCATGTGGTGGATAACAATTGGTAGCATACCATTTTTTGAGGCATGCGAGGACAAAAAGATAGGTGAATAATTCCTTTGGTGGACAACAATTGGGTTATGGTCATGGTACTAAACATCATCGACATCTGGCGATATATCCTCGATGTTACATATGTCTACGCCTGTCGATGTCGAAACTTAGTAAACTTCCATGCCCCATCGGTTGCCTACTTATTGACATGTGTCAATGAATTCAGTCTAGTTGGTGATGAAATCGACTCAGCTAGCTCAAAACCTCCCATCTTCTCGATAATCTTTGTACTTATTATTGTTGCACACATAGTGAAGGCATAAAGAAACGTGTAGAAAACCCTTTTTGACATTGAGATGACTGTTTCCTTGGTTTCTAACAAGAGAGTAATGATAAATTTATTCATCGACTAGATTTCGACAAGTTTTGCAAAATTTGGTTTAGACCTAATACCATTTCACCTTTCTTACTTTTCCCCTCTTAACAAATTGATGTATTTGAAAATAAACTCATGTTTTTTAATTCGATAATGTGATCCAATTGGGATTTCTGTAGATACAAAACACCACAAATATAGAACATATTTAAGTTCTAACATTTAATATAGAAGATTATAGATGAAATATGTGTTTACCAAAAACTTGATGTTTTATACCAAATTCCACAACAATCTCACTATCTTTTAGCTTATTTTAAGTTGAGGTGTTCGTTCAAAATTTCCTCAAAGTTTCCTTACATGTTCCACAAACTTCCACCTCCATGCATGTCGAACTTCCACCTCCATGCATGTCGAAGTTGACGCTAAGACAATGTCTTGTACATTTGCGCATGACTGTATTTTTCTTTATAAGTAAACATGTATGGATGGCTATATATAAACATATATTTAGTTGTTAAGAAAATTGGATAAAATCTAACAATTTTCATCATGAAATCACTACTTTGAGCTTAATTTTTGTTAAAGATGTGTCGAAGTTTGATTGTTAAAATTCTCAAAGTTTCCTCGATGTTTCCACAAACTTCCACACCTGTCGAAGTCAAAGTCTTATTTCATGGTTACGGTACGACTAAATTACTCCATGGCGTCATTAATCTATCATACCATATTTTTTAGGTATGTGAGAACAAAAAGATTGGTGAATAATGCCTTTGGTGGATAACCATTGGGTTAAGGTACGATGATAATCTTCCACAGGATCAATAGTCAATGTAAATTTCCTATAAGCAACATGGATTGAAACAACAGTGTCTAGATTAGATGTGTCTAAAAATCCCAACCATATCTCATATATATCTCATGAGATGTAGCACTATAGTCTAATGGTTTATGCAGTTTCTACAACTTACCGTTGATACAAAATATACATCTTTCACTAGATGACCTATAAGTGTCAAATTGAGGTGATTTTTTATACAAATGTTATTTAAGAGGTATATGTCACATCCATAAGGATGGATTGTTCTGAAGAGTTTTGCAGTCATCAAAAATGACAATGGGTACATGTAAACTGCATGTACCATACATGTAAGCAAGCATATATATATATATATATATGTGTGTGTGTGTGTGTGTGTGTGTGTGTGTGTGTGTGTGCGCACACACATGTATGTATGAGCAAACGTCTAGGCTTTGGTGCCCCTCTCTGGAGGACACCATCTAGCCGCCTAGACAACCTTGATTAAGTTTTGTACTACATTAAGTTATGTTTCAAGTTGATAAGTTTTGTATGATATATTAAAAAGAAACCTAAGTGGTGGCTTGGCACCTTGTGTGCACCATAGGCGGTTGTTAATTGAGGTTGCACTAGGTGATCAGTTTTTGGCGAAGAACGTGTATCATGAGCATACACTTGATAGGCGGTATAGACACCCATCAAGACCAGCATAAGCTAGGGTTGCAGTCCCACTTGATGAGCTCAATTGTTACTCGGTCTACCTCTAATGGAAAGAAAAACTTACTATCATGCATCATTTGAGTATAACCCGTTGCACTATATGATGCACTGAATTGAAAAACAGCCTAAGCGGCCGATTAATCGGCCCACACCTAGGCCATTTAAAATTTTCTAAAATCACCGGTTTAACCGTTTTGCAATTAATCGTATGTATTTTCCCGCTTTTTGCCCTTTTTCCTTTTTTGCCGTTTTCCCCGCTTTTTGGCCTTTTTTGCCCTTTTTTATTTTGTTGTGCACATGAAACATTAAGTAAACTATATGGTCCCAAGTATTATTGACTATAATATATTAAACTTATTTACATTAAATATCATATGATTAGCCCTAGTTCTAATATAGAAAGCATACTTTGTACGCAAGTCGAGATAATATGGTACTACTGTAAAGTGTAATTTATATAAGAAAATTATATGTAAATATTATCTAATTTTAGAATGCATACTTTAATAAAATGTACTTCTGTAATGTATGACTAATTGATAATATGCACATCTAACAATAAGTTAGTAAGGTATCCAATAATTAGTCTATTGTTTACTGCTTAGCTATGGAAACATGTGATGCGAATTTTTTCTGTATCGTGTATGTAGGGTGTTTATACATGTGTTTTGTATTGTTGGGTATATTGTTTCAAATCTTTAGATATGTTAATATATTTCATATTTATTCTATTTTGTAATTTCTATATCATGTTGGACCTCTATGTAAATTATCCAGTTTCTCTTATTAATAAAAAGGGAGAAGGCCTATGGCCTCTCTCAACGATGCATTGCATGTTGCATTGCGGCACCACATTTCACATGGTATCAGAGCAAGGTTCCTAACCCAACCCTACCCAGTCGGCACAACCCAGTGCCACCGCCGATCGACCACCAGTGTGAACAGTATCTCCGGCAGTGAATGGTACGCAGCGTGAACAATATGACGGAGTGAACAACAGTTCATGTGTGAACAGAGCACGTCGCCAGCCTTCCCCGGCCGCCGCGCCGCCGGTTCAAAGCGGGCGTAGCAGCCATCTCTCGGGCCAGGTGTCGTAGCTGTCGTCCCCCCTTCTCTTCTATTTCTGGATCGTCGAGTTCTTCGGTTGATCCAACGGATTTCTAAATCCCAAACCGGAGGGTCCGTCGGTACGTAAGAAATTCCTAATCACATCTCCTACATATGTGATTAGGGAATTTCAGTTGGGGGTTGTTAATGTGTCAGATACGCATCTGATCTTGTAACGTTACGTGTATCTCCTCGTCACCCATATCTTCTTGTGACGTGTATCAATCTGTCACTCTTCTTCTCGTCAAATCATGGAGGACACCAAGGCATCTACCATCTAAAGTGAGATGTCTCATATCCCCTCCACCAAGCTGAACGGGAAGAATTATCTCTTATGGATGAATGATGTCCATATTGTATTGGAGTCACGCGACAAAGCGAGACATGTTGATTATGATCCTCCTACACTTACTGACAAAGGCTATGCTGAATGGAAGCATCATAACAGTCTGGTGAAGACCTGGTTGTGGGGGAGCATGGATCATGGGATTGCCTCGAGGTTCATGTTTTACACTACTGCCAAAGAGGTATGGGATGCAGTGAAGAATCATTATTTTCAAGAGAAGAATGTGCTTCGTCAGTTCATGATATATGATCGCCTGTTTGCAGAACGACAGGGAGACAGACCTTTAGAAGAATACTTTGGAGTGATTCAAGGTATTGCACAAGAGCTGAGTTTCTACCATCCAGTAACTATCCAGGAGCAAGTCAAAGACAGAGATGGCTTGATTACAGCAAAATTCTTGTCTGGTCTACGTTCTTCGTGCAGTTCAGCCTGCAGTGTTATCTTAGCTTCTGATAAACTTCCCAACTTGGAAGAGGCCTATTCAAGGATTTTACAGGCAAATTTTGAACATGTTGATCCTACCGTAGTCTCATCTCAGTGAGATTCTCATGCTTCTGTAGTTGCTACAGTGAGAGGAGGACGGACATGTATGAGCCAAGGACGTGGAACTCACCCTAAGTGCACTTTCTATGACAAACCTGGACACAGTTGAGAAATACTGGAAGAAGCATGGTCGATCTGCTGCACCACCTGTAGGAGCAGCAAATGCTACCACTACTGAGTCTACTGAGCCTCCTGCTTCGAGTTCTGGTCCTTCTGGCATTATACTCACCAAGGAGGAATATGATAGATTTATTATGGCTACTCAGCATCTAAGCTTGGGATTATCATCTTCAGCCAACTTGGCGTCCACCACGGGTAATCAGGCTACCTCTTTATTGGATTCTGGTTCTACTTCATCATGGGTCGTTGACTCTGGAGCGTCACAGCATATGACTGGTATGAGACTTCTTCATTCCATCGACTCACATATTCCTCACAAATCTGTAACAATAGCAAATGGTTCAGTGAGGAGAGTGTTCGCCAGTGGATCTGTTTCTCTGACTCCTAAAATTGATCTTAAATCCGTACATTATGTGCCTGCTTTTCCTTTTAATCTTATGTCTGTTGCTAAGTTGATTGATATTGTGAAATGTACGGTAACTTTTGGACCTTCTTATTTTGTATTACAGGATCTCAAGAGTATGAGGACGATTGGTGGGGGGCCTAGGAAAGGTGATCTCTACCTCTTCCACGGTGACAGTCTGCCTCGCCAAGTGTCTGCTCCTGCTCCAGCTGTCCTGTTGAGTGGCTCTCCCTTACTGTGGCACTACAGATATGGACATCCTTCATTAGAGAGCCTAAGAAAGTTAGAACCAGAATTGTCTCAAGTATCGTCTCTAGAGAGTCAGTCCTGTCAACTGGGGAAACATCATAGAATGTCTTATCTTGGTCGTTTCAATAAACAGGTGTCATGTCCTTTTGAGTTGGTCCATAGTGATGTTTGGGATCATGTAAAAAACCATAGTTATAATGGTTTTCATTATTTTATCTCTTTTGTGGATGACTTCTCGCGTATGACTTGGATTTATTTGTTGAAAAGTCGAGAGTTTGTGCTATCTATTGTCAAACATTTTCATCAAGAAATAAAAGTTCAATTTGATTGCAATATTAAAGTTCTTCAATCAGATAATGTCTTAGAGTATGTTCAAAATGTTATGGCTGATTTTTGTAGTTCAGTTAGGATGATACATCATACATCTTGTCCTCACACCCCTCAACAGAATGGGGTAGCAGAGAGGAAAAATCGTCATCTCATTGATATTACCAGGACAATCATGTTTCAATCTAATGTTCCTAAGCGTTTTTGGTCTGACGCCCTTCTTACTGTTTGTTTTCTTATCAACAGGCAACCTTCTTCTGTGCTTCAAGGACGTACTCCTTTCTCTATCCTACGTCCCAAAGATCAATCTTTCCTTGTTCCACTTAGAGTGTTTGTTGTACTTCTTTTGTCCACAATTTTGATCCAAAGGCTGATAAGTTATCTCCTAGGTCAATTAGGTCTCTCTTTCTTGGGTACTCCAACACTAGCAAAGGGTACAAGTGTTATTGTCCAAGTCTTCATCACATGTTTGTGTCTAGAGATGTGACTTTTCATGAATCCACTCCATATTTCTCTAGTGTTCCAGTAAGGGGGAGAAATTATGTGAGAGTGCCACCACAAGGAAGAAGATACCGACAATATCGTCGATGTACCGCTCGGTATACCGATACAAGCCAACCTGGCATCGGTTTAAGCATTTCTATCGCTGCTCCTGCAAATTTCGGTAAACCGGTGGGTTTACCAGTAAAACCGACCGGTTTCCGGCAGTAGGGGGTTCAGTGTAAAATGCCCCACTTATGGGCGATATGGGCAGTATACCACCCTGGTATGCCGACATTTGTGAGTGTGTTGTTGTTGTTGCTGTTGGAGTGAAAGAACAAACACATTTGGGGTGATTTTCTTCGTTGGAGCTCAAATCAACTGTAATCAAGGTATGTTTTCTTGATTTTTTGCATTCTTCATCATTTCCAACCCATCTCCTATCTATTTCCATCTATTTTCACCATAAAATCTCTCCAAAAAATTTCTAAAAATACACTCAAATCTTAGATCTACTTCAAAAACTTAGGATTACAAGGAGGTATGGGCCATCTGGTGCAGGTGGAGTCAGTGGTACTGCACGTATTCCTATCGTTGACGTAGATGATGATGAAGACAGAGTTGGTCATGGAAAAAGGAAGAAAGGCGGCATTGATACACTTTTCCGTTCTGCTAGTACAAGATAGAGGCATGTTGATGAGCCAGGGGTTAGGAGGCCTGAAGCTAGGCAAAAAGGCATTAAAGCAATGTTCACTGGTGCAAAAGATAAGGTCGGCAAGGCAGTGGGTAAGTTCTTCTTTTCTCATGGTATACCTGCACATGTTGCAACTGAACTGTATCTACAACATATGGTAGATCTGATAGGGGATTCTGGGAGGGGCGTTAAGGCCCCCACTTCATATGAATTAATGAACAAGTATCTTCCCCTAGAGAAGAAGGATCTACAAGTCTGGATTTCAGGCCAAAAAAATTTGTGGGCTGAATATGGTGTCACACTAATGTGTGACGGGTGGACTAGTGGCAACAAAAGACAAATTATCAACTTTCTTGCACATTGTCGTGGATCCACAATTTTTCTGGACTCTGTTGATGCTTCAGGTGAGGTCAGGAACCACAGGTTCATAAAGAAACTAATGAAGACATACATGAAGCAGGTTGGTGTGGAAAATGTGGTGCAGATAATTACTGATAATGGTTCTGTTTTCAAGAAGGTCGGGGACAGTTTAATGAAGAAATATCCCATATACTGGACACCATGTGCTGCCCACTGCATAGATCTCATTCTCAAGGACATTGGCTCAATTGAATTCATTAAATTTGTTATCATTGATGGTAGGCTGATCACAGGATTCATCTACAACCATTCTTTTCTATTGAATGCAATGAGGCGACGTGAGTATTGTGGAGGTGATCTGATTAGAACAGGTGCAACTAGATTTGCAACAAACTTTCTTGCCTTACAATCATTAAAGTCCAAAAAGGATGGACTTAGGAGGCTCTTCAATGGAGTGGAGTGGACCTCCATGAAGGAGCACAATACCCCAGTTGGCAGTAGAATTGAGCAATTGATTGCCAGCAGACCTTTTTGGGATAAGGTTACTAGGGTGTTGCGAATAATGGAACCCATTGTCATGGTATTGAGGCTGGTAGATGGTGACAAAACTGCAACAATGCCTTTTTTATATGATGCAATGACCTCAATGGTGGACCGCATCAAAGAAGCAGCTCCTAAGTCTAATGAGCAATACATCAGAATTTATGAGAATCGTTGGACAAATATGCTTTTGCATCCATTGCATAAAGCAGGTATATATCTCAATCAATTATGTTCTAAGTTTCTAACTTCTGAGTTATTTGTCTAACTCATAGTCTACCTATTAAAATGTCATTCTAATTTCCTTATTTATATTTGTGACAGCTTACTATTTGAATCTGAGGTTCCCATACTCACGAACACTTGGATTGAATCCGACTCTAATGACTAAAGTCAGAGATGTCACCAACAAGTTCATTACCTCTCCAGAAGAGCGATTGCTAGTACTGGAAGAGGTATAAGATAACTATATTACTTACATTCTTAATGTCTCATTAGTCATTACTCATTAGTCATCACTTTGATTTCATCATCTAAATATCATAAATGATGTTTTTTTTTGCAGTTGCGCCATTTCCGTGAAGGCACTGGATGTTTTGGACATCCAAATGCGGTTTCTGATCGTGAGGCAGGTGATCCTTGTGAGTGGTGGGTTTGGAATGGAACAAGTGCCCCCCATTTAAGAAAAGTGGTTGTTCGTCTCCTTGCTCAAAAACCATCTGCAGGGGGTTGTGAAAGAAATTGGGGCACATTCAATCTGATACACTCAAAGAGAAGGAACAAGCTTAGGGCAAACATGTTGAGGGACCTTGTCTACATTCACTACAACATGCGGTTGAGGGCTAGAGCAATACGAGATGCCAACTATAGGGAAGTGGATTTTGCTATTGTTCACGATCCCATTGACACTGCATACACTTTCAGCAATGACAGACGTAGAGAGATGGAGGAAGATTCAGAAAATCCTTTAGAGGAATGGATGAATGAGATAGGTCATCCTGTTCTTGATAATTTAGATGGGCGTCCAGATCCATACATAGAAGATCAATTTGAGCCAAACAACGGTGATGATATTATTCTTGATAATCCGCCTGAAAGACTTGAGCCTGAAGTTGCACATGTAAATGTTGATATGGAAATAGATAGAAGAGTACAAGAGCAGTTAGGTAGCTCAAATTCTTCTTCTTCAGTTGGTTCTAAATCTAAGTCTGATGATAGTGACAATGATAATGATGGTGGTAATCAAAGTCAACACTCTCCAGAATATCCTCAAGTTGTGGATCCTCAACATGATGATCGGCCTTATGTTACTAGGGGTGCACCTCCACAACAACAAGAATATCCCATGCCTGAAAAAAAATTCAAAGAAGAAAAACTCGAACTGGGAAAGATTCCAGCGGTGCACCTCCACCAAATGTCGCAATGCCCACAGCTCCAAGCCCCTACTCCTACTCCTACCCATCTAATCCACAACCACAACCACAATACCGGAGTCCAAGTGATTATCATTCTGATGTTGCTGAATCAATGGATGCATTGAGTATATCTGACTCTCAATCTCAATCTCAAGAACATTCATTTGGAGATATGTTATTTGGGCAAACACTTCCATACCCATCTCAGACTTCTCAACATGGGTATTCTAGATATCAAGTTGAACCACAAGGTCCACAACCAAGGTTACAATTAGAGCTTGGACCTAGTATGGGATATCATGAAGCATACTCTGTCTGTAGCCCTTATGGATGCTTTCGGGTGAGCACCGAAGCATACTCTGGTGATTTTGGGCAAACATGGAGTGGTGGGCATACTACAATTTATCCTATTGCCGAAGTTCCATTACAACCTCCTTTTCCTCAACCTCCAGCTCCTCAAGCAAGGGCACCCGCACCTCCTCCCGCTTCTTCTCAGCCTCCCAGGAATTCAGCAAACAAGGCTCAATATCTCAAAGATTTACAAGAACATTTTCCAAAGATTGAGATGATGCAGTATGTGAATCCTGAAGTATATGAGGAGCATGTTGTCACATACAACAAATCGTATAGAGCTTTGATGACATGGGAGCAATATGTAGAACAACAATATCCTTATTAGCAGCCGGCGCGCCACTAAACATACAACCGATGTGAGTTAGTACTTAGTAATTTACTATGTTGTTATATGTTTGTTGTAAGTTGAATATTATTGCATAAGTGTGTAAACATGCGTTTATTGATTGTGCTACTAAAATTTCAGATCTTAATTCTTATATTTTGTCATCGAAATCCTTCATCGAAATCTCAAAAAATAGGATTGATTCCTTACCTCCCACATGATTGACCCCCCCAACATAGCCAATATAGAATTTTATTGCACAAAACGTTGCATCTAGGTGTTGAGACCACGCCTATAAAATTTCATGATTTAATTCGTTCATTTAGGCGTCGATAAGTCCAGGATTGCATCTGTCGATATTTCTGTCGATATACCTATAAATATCTATTTCCACGCCGTCGATAAGGCGTCGGTATCAGCATTTAATTCCTTGTGCCACCATCAGATGCTAATGAGAGAGTGCCACCACCACATCAGAGTGAGAGAGTGCCACCTATCATTCCTGACTATACTATAATTCAGGAAGAGCAGCCAGCAGATGGTCCACCAATTCAGCAATATTCACATGTTTATAGCAGACGAGGCAGACAAGATCCAGAGAAGGTAGCGACTCCAGTCTCTGAGCCCTCCCCATCCTCCTCTACTCAAGGGATTCCTGAAGAACCATCTGACCTTGATGTTCCCATTGTTGTTCGCAAAGGTACTCGTTCATGTACTATTCGGCATCCTATTACAAATGTGTGTTGTTTGTCCAAGTTATCTCAGCAGGCTCGCTCATTTGCTCTTGGGATTGATTTTGTGGTCATTCCAAGAAATCATCTTGATGCTATGAAGGATATTGGCTGGAAACAGGCTATGCATGTTGAAATGTATGCTATGTTACAGAACAACACCTAGGAACTTGTTGACTTACCTCCAGATAAAAATGTTGTGGGATGCAGATGGGTATTTACAGTAAAACATAATCCAGATGGTTCTGTAGAGAGATTGAAAGCTAGACTGGTGGCAAAGGGGTACACTCAGACATATGGGGTTGATTTCTGAGACCTTTTCACCAGTGGCTCGTCTGAATTATGTGAGTATTCTTATTTCTCTGGCTACTACATTTGACTGGCCTCTATTTCAGCTCGATGTCAAGAATGCCTTTCTTCATGGTGATCTACAAGAGGAGGTGTACATGGAGCAACCACATGGTTTTGTTGCTCAGGGGGAGTGTAAGAAGGTGCGTAGACTGAATAAAGCCATCTATGGATTGAAACAATCTCCTAGAGCTTGGTTTGACAAGTTCAGTGATGTTGTGCTAAAGATGGGTTTTTCTCGTTCTATTACTGATCACTCTTTATTTTATTCTACTTCTTCTTGTGGATCTATTATTATTGTTGTGTATGGTGATGATATTGTTATCATTGGTAGTGATTCCACATGCATATCTCGTGTGAAAGCGGGCTTGCAGGGGCACTTTCACACAAAGGATCTGGGAAAACTGAGATATTTTCTGGGCATTGATGTACTTAGATCTCATGCAGGTAACAATTTGTCTCAGAGAAAATATGTGTTGGATTTACTACAGGAAAATGGTATGAGTGAGTCCAAGCATGTGTCTACTCCTATGGACTATCATGTGAAGGAGATGACTAATGATGTTGATTATCCAGATCCAAGATATCATAGGAAAATTGTGGAAAAATTGATATATTTGACAGTCACACGTCCTGACATTTCTTTTGTTGTAGGAGTTGTGAGTCAACATATGCGCTCTCCAAATCAGTCTCATTGGACATCTGTCTGAC
Source organism: Alisma plantago-aquatica (assembly GCA_963693085.1). Classification (NCBI taxonomy): domain Eukaryota; kingdom Viridiplantae; phylum Streptophyta; class Magnoliopsida; order Alismatales; family Alismataceae; genus Alisma; species Alisma plantago-aquatica. Next base: position 680,122,475 of record OY856411.1, read on the forward strand.
GTATTTCTGAGATATATGAAAGGTGCACCTGGTAAGGGAATCACCTATTATAGGCTGAAGACTCATATATCCACACTGTCTCTTACTGGTTATGCAGATGCAAATTGGGCTGGTAATCTAAATGACAGGAGGTCTACGTCCATATACATTGCTAAGAATCCAATCTTCCATGAACGTACTAAGCACATTGAAGTTGACTGCCACTTTATCAGAGACCAGATCAAGAATGGAACTGGTGTGACTCCACATGTCAAGTCTGAAGATCAACTTGCAAATGTTCTTACGAAGCCATTGAGTCCAGCAGCTTTCCAGAGTTTTTGCAACAAGCTGGGTCTACACGATGTGTACACTCCAGCTTGAGGGGGAGTGTTAATATATTTCATATTTATTCTATTTTGTAATTTCTATATCATGCTGGACCTCTATGTAAATTATCCAGTTTCTCATATCAATAAAAAGGGAGAAGCCTATGGCCTCTCTCAACGCTACATTGCATGTTGCATTACGGCACCACATTTCACAAGATATATATAAAAGTTCCCAAGAGCATAGTATTTATATACATGTGAAATTAAGTATAAAATCATATAGGAAACTAAAATCCATTTTTTCAAAAATCGGCCGCTTAACGTTTAACCAGTTACAAGCTGTTGTTTGCGTGCTTACCGCTAACGTTTTGTCTAATTGGGGGAGATGCAACAAATGAACAAATATTCCCTCTCATCGCTTCTATAAGCAAGCTTCACCAAGGCTTGACCTTTAGTTGCTCTCTACAGGTCCCTATATGACATTAGTGACTAGGAGGGTGTTGAGAGGATTTTCTAGGTTTATTTATTGGTTGGATGACATGTCGTGAGTATCTTTTGAGATCAAGCCGAGCATGGCTCTACTCCAACTACAGGGGGTGCTAGATTTAATTGTATTTGCATTGTTGTCTAAGGGCCTAACAGAATCCCATGAGTCAAGTCAATTCAGTAGTGGCGTACATACTCACATTGTCAATAGGGTGTTAGGATTGCATAGTGATGCAAGAATCTTTTATAGGCTATCGCTCCTCTTTTCTTTGCAACACCAGCTATTTTCAAACCATCATCAGGATATCCTCAGAGCACTGCCTCATTTATAATTATAAACTCAAAACCTAATAGATTATGTAAACAAAGAGTGGACAGCTACCTGGGACAGATATTGGAGTTCCAAGTTCATTGTGTTCAAATTCCACAATCGTGCAATAGCAATCCCGTGATGATACTGCAAGATATCTAGCATCAGAAGACCTGAGCAAAAACACATCACATGTAATCTTCCTCTTCAGCATTGAGTTATATCAATTAGAAAACATGTACAAAAATAGCTGATTAATTCAACGTTAGGGCATTAATCTGAAAGTTTACAGCAAGATGCATACCAAGCAATGTCGGTGATAGAAGCTAAATGAAGCCCAGCAAATACGGCAATTGGTGGGCTGCTCTCCGTATCATACACGAAGAGAGAGTTCAAGGTGGCCACAGCAAACACAACCCTGTAAGGCAACTTGAAGAAACCCGATCCTGATTGAAAATGGGAAGTCAGTGCCAACATTAAGTACAATATCTATAGTGACTCATCACAAAATGTCACAGTTTTACCTGACTCTGATCCACGCAATTGAAACATTATAGGACAGAAACGTACAGCAACAATGGGTTTGTTAGCCGCCGGTAGTAGAACAGCAGGCCTACAACATATAGAAGTTTTGTCATTGTAAAGGACATTTTGCAAAAAGAAAACAACCAGTAGGATGCTAAATAACTTGTCATATAGAAGCCAGCCGAGCTGGAAAAAAATGCTAGGACAATGGAGAAGTGTTGTTTAAAGAAAACAAACCTAGAGAAATCCTTTCTCGAGAATATATATGCAGTGTTGATAGCTTCAGAAGTAGAAGAGACTTTATGTACACCTGAAAAGGAAAAACTGTAAGAATATCTAAAAGATGCAGGTGGATTCAAAGATCATTCATCAGAATCTAAGACAGGCATAGCAGAAAGATACATACAAAATTCTGCAAGGGTATGACTTTCATATATCTTTTCATTAAAGGAAACAATCAAAGATTTTCCAGCATCACAATAAATTAGCAATGGAGCCACCACAAATATACACTTGAGCAGTGCAGGAAACACTGCACAAATATAAACATTTTGCTCCACATCCTAAGTCAATGCACTAAGATTTAATAGGTTGGTTCTGGCCAGGATGAATTTGGTTGCAATATCTATTGGCATATTACCATGCAATTTAAAGCTAGGGCACTAGACCGTACCTGCAGGCACTACAAGGAAGGACCCATCAGGTGACCATGCCAATCTACGAAAAAATGATGGAAGTGTTTCATCATGAAACAAATGAAATTTATTTGGAGCCTGAACAAAGGAAATCACATTAGATCACATGGCAAGCATGTATCAGATGAGAATGTCCTAAGCAGATCAGTCAACCTTGGAATCATCAGCCTTTATCGACTCCATTCTGGATATAACATGATGACAGGCATAGCTTGCCTTCTGTTGACCTTTAGATTTGTTCAACTGCTTCATATAGATTCTGCAAGTCCTATCTGAACTAACTGAAGCAAAATAATGGCCTAAAGGATCCCAAGAAACACCTTGCACGTAATGAGAATGAGCATCAAAAATCTGATGCATGGAACCTGATAGTTAATGAAGTTTGCATAAGAAATTATGTCAGAACACATCCGTGCCTAATTACATAAGCATCATTTTTACAACGATTCACAGAAACATTGTGTTTCTATGTACCTTTTTGGGCATCCCATACGATGCATGTATTGTCAACAGAACCAGAAACAAGAAATGCACCGTCCGCAGACCACTGTAAGTCTAAAACATCCTTCTGATGATGCCTGACAAATATAACAATAGTGATTAATCCATATTGAGAAAAAGAAACAAAGTTTCTGAATACAGTTTCTTACAATAATCTTTTTACTATTTTCCAGCTCTCGCCATCTTCTGAGTGTAATTTCCACAATGCCAACTCCCCCCCTGTTTATCAATGATTCATGTTAAAACACACATGCCTTACCAAACTTTAAACAGATATTTCCACAGGAATACATGATATCTCAATGATACCGATATGATGAAACTGGGAAGGAAAGGAATATAAAATATGATAAGTTCATACCATCTGAACCAGAAGCAAGATGGTCTCCTGAAAAGGAGTAAACAAAAATTATTCCAGATCCCTGGTATATTTCAGAGAAATAGCATAGCGATTGAAATTGCTTTCAGATAGAAATGATATTGTTGAAGCCATCTTCATAGTATCAATGAGTATGATGCAATAACTAAGATTAACATGACTAGTCAGTTGTGGACAGTTGTTAAAAGAAAACAGAAGTATATCATTAAGCAGCATATAATTCAGCAGACAGAAGTCTCTGAATGAAAGAATGTCTTGTCAAAGTATATGCTGACAATGGAATTTCCAACTTCATGCATTAGAGGTGGTTTTGACTATGTCAGGCATAACAACTATTATATTAATTGGTAGTCAAAAGGCTGAAAGAACTCCATATTTGAAATAAAATTCGCATACAAAAAACTTTGCTGCTTTTAGTACTCGGATAAAGGGGATATCAGATGGAATAGTTTTCTCTCAGCAAAGCCCAACAGATACATATTGGTACCATATAAATAGAAGTAGAAAGTATACATATCTGTAACTTGAATGTGCCTTATCACAACAGCTAAGAGTGTGGTAATCAAGAATGCATAACATTCTAGAGGAGATTCTAGAATACCGTCAAAAGAAATAATTTGGGAATTTTTTCACAATCCTAAATGCTTAAGCCAGACCTAGGTATGCAAACTCGAAAAATATGGTTGGGCAAAACAAGTAGGAGGCACCAGTCCTGCCAACAACTGAGACGGTGCAACAATTCACCTGGAATGTAGGCAAAGACTTATTTTCATGTATTTTGAGGACTACTCTTTTTTCTTCAAATACTTATTTCCATGCAAAACACTTATTTCCATGCCAAATCACCCACTATTACACAGAATCGATAGCAAGAATGAGGCGAAAAGCATATTGTAAAATATCAGAATAATTGCAAACGTGTTTACCGAAGTCCTATATATAAGAGGGGAACAAGGTACAATAGACCTAAGGAGCAAACTAAGATAAGCTTGTAGCACTACTAAACCCAATAAGATTAGACCTTGTTGCTTCAGCACTCATCAAGCTGGAAAGTGTGCGGTGTTTCCCTTGTTACACATATAATTGGAGGAGGAAGTGGCATGGTAAAGGCATTACTATCTATTCACCAGTCTTTACATAGGGTGTGGCGACCCTCTTTGTACGAGTCATGTCTCACACAATGTGGCTAAATTCACCAGTCTTTACATAAGGTGTGGCGACCTCTTTGTGTGAGTCATGTTTCGGACAAAGTGGTCGTGTAACATCCCAAATTTTGAGTAAAATAAAGTTAGGATCTTGACAGAAATTTCTCCGCTAATTAAATTCAAATCTTGGATTTCAATGCAAATAAATCGTAATTAGAAACCCAAATTTTCAAATTCATAATTGAATGCTTCAACTAAACCTTAAGATGATGATGAGACTAATATAATGTTTAAATCATGTTCCACTAAAGCAAGCAATGATTATAACCATGGTACTAAACATCCTCAACGCGACTAATCCTCAATGTTGCATATGTCTACGCATGTTGATGTTCGATGTTGATGTCGAAACTTGGTAAACTTCCACGCCTGTCAAAGTTGACACAAAGACCACGTCTTTTACATTTCTATGTGCCTTTTTTTCTACATACGTAAACCTGCATGGATGGCTATGGTCACGTTTGATTTGCGGTAACTGGCTGGATTGGATTGTATTCGAACATCCATCATCTTAAAAGCTATGTTTGGTTCGTTGGAGCTGGAGATTAGAAAAAATCCAGGACTTTTTAGCATGTAGTAAAAGCTGGATTAGCATTTCCATTTGAAAAGCATGGGACGCCGCAATGCAGCACGGGAGCATTGTGACTATTGCTAGCTGCCAGCCTGTCTCTGCGGTGTGTGGCCCACCATTACCCGGCTATTGATGTTGAAAAACGCCTTAACAGCTGGTGCCATCATGATGTGTCGTCTGTGGTCTATAGTCTAGGATTTACCATTACAGAGTTGCTAGCTACTCTCTCAGGTGTGTGGTCTCTGTACCCATGAAAAAAAATGGAATTCCCGTCCCGACATGCCAAACATAATGTTATATATTGATGTATCTCTTATATCCAGCAAGTAAAGAAACCAGGATGATACGAATCCAGTAATTCCGTAATCGCACTAGATCCTACTAAACAAACATGCCCTATATAAACATATATTTTGTTTTTAAGCTAGATTTGATGAAATATATCAATTTTCATCATAAAATCACTTTTTTAGCTTCATTTTTGTCAAAGATGTGTTGAAGTTTGATTGTAAAATCCTCAAAGTTTCCTCGATGTTTCCACAAACTTCCACTTCCACACTTGTAGAAGTCGAGTCGAAGTCGATGTCATGTTAACTTATTTCAATTCATTTGTAATTCCACTACATCAAACTTAGCCCTAATTGATGAATAAATCCTACATGAGGGTTGAGAATAATATTGACATAAGTATTGCGCATGTTTCAGCCAAATAAATTTTATATGAGATTGACACAATAATAAGTTGCAATCCTTAAAACATATGAGCCTTCAATCCTTTTTGGATAATTCTAAATAATTAATAGGGTTTATCTTAAGTATACAAAAATGGAGCATTTGCACTCTCAAAACTAAAACCTAACTAAATATTCAGAATCCTTATAGTTTAATCAGCTAGGACACCAATTTTGGTTAGATTTGAACTCTCTTTAATTCTTCAATTCAAATCAGAAGAATACTTAATTCACTTAATTACCCCATCCCTTATGGTTTTGGACTTTGGTTTAATATTGAATTTCATTTTTTTTCACATGGATCTTTTGACATAGTCACAATGCGAGTAGGACTCTCATATCTCCATCCTCTTCACTTTCGGCCGACTCTCGGTGCATGTGGGCCTCTACAAAGCACAGATATCCCCCTCAGGCCAATTTCTCTTTCGCACAAATCCCACTCAATTTGGATCCCGTCTTCACCTTCGACATGTCTCCGCGGTAGTTTTGACCCTTATTTTAATTAGATCTCATCAGTGCAGCACCCAAGTGACAAATGGTTTCTTCTCCTCCCTTGTTACAACCTTGGCGGCAAACCCACTCCTCTCAGACCATGAATCAGTATATAAGGGGCCCTGAAAAAATGTTCAACGATTGCCAAAAAATCGAAGCCCACCGCCCCTTTGCTCTCGTTTGCTTTCCCCTATTCTCCAGATCTCCTCCTTAGCTCAGTCGCCTCTGGCGACTTGTAGAAGCGTCAACAAAGAGAACCCAAACTGTCTTCTCGATAACACCTTGGTGTAGCTCCCGCACCCTCAATTCCACTGAAGAAGTGGTAAACTTATCATCCCCTTTTTGCTAGTTTTTGCCACCCATGTCAATTTTGGTCTTTCTGATCATCGATGTAGACGAGTTCCCCATGAAACGCTTTCCCTTACTCTCACGAACTCAACTCGTTTCTAGCTTTCATTTCTTCTAAGCCTAAGGGTCATCTTTGAACTCCACTCCAGGATCAGCCAAGGCAAAAGTGGTGTTTTTGCTCTTCTGATTATCGAAGTCTCAAAGTCTTTGTGACCACAGAACCTCAACGAAGACGAGAACCATGTTTTAGGCCATTTTGATTAAACGATGTTGGTTTTCTTTCTTACTTTTCTTTTATGATTTGAACTCCAGAGAGTCATGTTCAACATGAGTTATGGGAAGACATTGGGTTGTGTTTTTTCTAGTTTTAAGCCCGACATCCTTTTTGCTTGTCACGCACTGACATGGATTTTATCTAACTTTGTCGTCTCATCCTTTTGCAACGACGCATGTTTTGTCAGGTGGGACCTAGGACTCGCAGAGATTAACCATTAGGTCATCTCAGTAGGTCGGGAAGCCCTAGTTTGATAATGTGAGTGTATATGAATCAAAGTGATACCCGACTAGAGTGGGTTCTTCTTTATTATATAGAGTGAGAACATTTACATAATAGACCAAACAGGAAAAGGAAATAGTAAAGACATACACAAATAAGGAAACTATTTTCTAACACTCCCCCCTCAAGCTGGAGCATACACATCATGCATACCCAACTTGGAATTCATATACTTGAAAGATGAAGATGGAAGTTGCTTGGTGAAGATATATGCCATTTGTTGTCCAGTCCAAACATGAGGAGTTGGAATCTTCTTGGAGAGCACTAAATCACAAACAAAGTGGCAGTCCACTTCAATGTGCTAGGCCCGCTCATGAAACATTAGATTGATAGCAATATGAATGGTCGCATGGTTATCACACATGAGAGAAATTGATGTCTCAACAGACACATTTCAGACAAAATGGGACATAACCCATTGTAGCTCACAACAAGCATGTGTCATAGCTCGATATTCAGCCTCTGCGTTGGATCGTGCTACCACATTTTGTTTCTTGCTCGTCCAAGTCACCAAATGTGACCCAAGAAACACAAAAAGTCAGAAGTAGAGCGTCTATCTTTAGCATCACCTACCCAATCAGCATCAGTGAACCCAATGAGTTTCAAAGATGTATGTGCAAGATTTTATCTTGTAAAGTAAGGCCCTCCCTGGCGATCCTTTAACATAGCAAAGAATCTGGGTGGCTGCCATCTAGTGTGACGTCATAGGCGCACTCATGAACTGGCTAACTCCCACAGCATAACAAATATCAAGATGAGTAATTGTCAAGTAAATCAATTTCCCTACATTCCTTCTATACTTTGTTGGATCAAAAAAATCATTGTCATCAAAAATAGACGTCTGAGTGTGATAATTCATAAGCGTGGAGATGGGTTTGCACTGTGCCATGCATGACTTTGCAAGCATACTTGTCAAGGCGGCAAGGCGACACGACGTTGCACCTAAACGCCTTGCTACTAGGCGCGACTAGGTGTTGCCTAAGCGACCCATCAATTTTATAATTTCATGAATATACATGTATTTTTATATTAAGGGTTTACTGATTTTAATTGTATAATGTGTGAAATATATATTAAACAATCGTAAACCAAGTATAAGCATAATCAAACTAGTTTATATCAAATTCTAAATATAAATAAGCTACTATAAGTAAAATATAATACAATATTTTGTAAAGAAAATGAATTTATTGAAAAAAGAAATAATATATCACATACCTTGTAATCTTCACAAAGTAATGAGACTAAAGAGATAAAAATTAAAATGAGAGGTGACATATCTTAAAATTCAAATCTTCAACAAGTTCCTCTTGAGCAACATTAAAATATTCACATCATATTGAAATCAATACTCAATTTGGGGGAAAATCAAGGGAGAAATTATCAAAGGTCTAAGCACATTTAAAATACAAAGACCAAACAATATTCAACATGTTAAATTGAAGAGAAATTGAGAGAGAGGCTAGATCATATCTGCAATCTCTACAAAATCAAACATATTGGCACAAAAACTGATAGCTTCATAAAAACAAAAAATAAGGAAAAAAATCGTACGTTTAGTACTCGCAACAAGGAAGCATAGAACTACTTGGAACTTAAGGCTCCCCATGGACGAAGAAGAGTCTAGGGCTGGGGAAGGAACAAGAAAGAGGCAAGGAAACATGGAGGTGAATTAGGAGGGGGACAAAATTCAGTCAATATGCAAAACAAAAAAGGGAAAAAAGCTTGTCGTAGGAAGCTACAGCAAGTGGCTGTTCATGGGAGAGGGATACAACAACAAAGAGGGAGAAGAAAGCTAGTAAGGAGGGATTGGAAGCCGATCAACAAAAAAAAGGAAAGCAAAAGGTTGGGAGAAGAAATCGATAAAAAAATTACCTAAAAGGCGGTAGCCGTCTGCTGTGGTGTTGACGTGCGATCCTTCTGACGGACGCCAAGGAGAAAGCAAGGACATGACTAAGGTAGCAACACCTTCCGAGAGAGATGAGAGCAGCGCACAAGAGTGCTCAGGGTGCTATCAGGGAGTGTTGTTGGGGAGAACTACAAGTCCGGGGGAGGGTTAGTGTGGGGTATTTAAGCCGGATCATAATCTGATCATGTCCAAATTAGACTAGGCCAACAACAACGCTCAAGGCAACAGTCTAAAATTAAGCGACTCTAGAAAAGTGAAGCACACCAACAGCTTGCCGCTTAGACAGCCACTTAGGCGCGCTTAAGCGATTGCCTTAACAAGTATATATGCAAGGAGGTCGAGGACATAATACTATTGAGAGATGTTTGTGCCCTTCTTGGAGCATAGAACTTCTACTCCAAGGAAATAGCAGAGATTACCCAGATCTTTTGTTTGAAATTGTGTTTGCAGCCATTCCTTGAGCTATGGAATGCCAATAGAGTCATCACCTGTGATGAGAATACCAACTACATAAACAGCTAGAATAATAGTGCCACTTTAAGACTTATACACAAATAATGAGTGATCAGTAGAAGACCGGGTGAACCCAAACTGTATGAGTGCAGCATTGAATTTATCAAACCATGCTCGTGGTGACTGCTTTAGACCATACCAAGATTTCTTCAACTTGAAGACCTTCTGAAACTCCCCTTGAGCAACATACCCAGGAGGTTGCTCCATGTATACCTCCTCAAGTAGATCACCATGAAGAAAAGAATTTTTGACGTCCAGCTGAAGAAGAGGCTAGTCAAAATGAGTAGCAACAAAGATAAGGATGCGCACAGAATTGAGCCAAGCTACTGGAGAGAAAGTCTCAAGGAAGTCTATTCCATGTGTCTAAGTGTACCGCTTTGCCACCAAACAAGCCTTCAAATGATCAATAGACCCCTCTGGTTTCTGTTTCACAACATACACCCAACGGCAACCTACAACAGGCTTACCAAGAGGAAGGTCCACCAAGTCCTAAGTAGAGTTCTCATGAAGAGTTGCCATCTCACTGTCCATAGCATGTATCCAACCATCATGTCGTGTTACTTCCTTATAGGAACGAGGAACAACTATAGAATCAGGCTAAAGAACAAATGTGTGGGTTTCCAGTGACAAATGAGATAAGCAACAAATATTCGCCAGTGGGGGGGCGTATAATGCAAGAGCGAACACCTTTATGAGCTGCAACTAAAAGGTGTAAGTCTGAAACGGAAGCATCAAGAGAACTCTTAGTAGGAATAGTTACCTCAAGAGTGTCCAACGATGATGAGGAGGCAGTCTGCGGGACTAATGACGCTACATCCTCTTGGTGATTCCCTGCTCGCCTAGTGTAAACCAATGGGAAAGGTTGAATATTCACCTTTCCTAGATCCCCCACTAATCATCTTCTAGCTCTTGGGATCCTGTAATACAAAAAAATAGTCTCCAGATATTACCAAACATTTCAAAGAATCAACCAACTTAGCAACAGACATTAAGTTAAATGGAAAGTCTGGTACATAATGTACAGATTGTAAAGTCAAATTAGATGATGTTTGTACAGTACCACATGCATGGACTCGTTTGATAGAACCATCAACAAGTGTCACAGAAGAATGCGGGATATACCAGTCAGAGGAAAGAAGCATAGATCATACACCCATCATATGCTGGGAGGCCTCAGAATCCACCACCCATGTAGAGGATGGGTAAGAGGCAACAAGCTAAGTCCCCTGGTTACATGTATCTGAAACTAGATTGACAAAAACGCTAAGAGAAGCTTGACGGGTGGCCTGAAGAAGACGGTCATACTCCTCCTTAGAGATCGTAACATTTGTCTACACTTGTTTAGAAGCTCTAGACACAGATGTTCCTGACGGAGTAGTCATATAATGTGCAGCACCAATAGGGGGTCGACCATGCTTAAAATGGCATTTCTCTTCTAGATGTCCAAGTTTCCAACAGAAAGTACATTTAGGACGATTGCCTCATCCCCGACTAGCATCATGTCCAACTCCTTTGGCAGCAGCAGCAAGTGAAGCATGATTATCGATATGGTTTTCTCCTGGAGTAGCAGAAAAGGACTCAAATGAAGACTGTTGAATTCGCACAAAGGCTTCTTCAAGGCTTGGTAGTTTGTTTGTTGCCTGAATAACACCCATGGCTGAAGCATATACAAGATTTAAGCCGGATAGAAACCTTGTTGTTACTAGATCATCTCAATCTTTCATCTGGTGATCAATCCTTAATGGGTGATAGAAACTAAGTTCTTGAGAAATAGATTGTATAGTACCAAAATAATCCTCTAAGAGAGCGACTATTTTGTTTTTCTACAAAGAGGCGGTCATAAACAATATAGAGACGGAAAGCATTCTTCTTGTAAGAAAAAAATTTCTTTGCAGCTTTCCAGATTTTTTTGGTTGTAGAATAGAACATAAATCTGAAAGCAATTTGGGGCTCCATGCTATTCCAAAGTCAGGATTTCACCAACATAATGTTTTCCGACCAAGTGGAATAGTCTTTGCTACTTTCATCAGGAGGATCTGACTCAATAATTTCCACCTTCTCACGAGATTCAAGCACAATGTACATAGCATTCATCCAAAAAAGATAATTTTATGAGTTAAGCTTCACAGAAATTATCAGAGATTGGTCGTTGTAGACGACTATAGTGGAAGCTATGGAAAACGGGATAAGATGGGGATCCCCTTACGTGTAGGTTTTCTCTTATTGCTTGATAGAAAGGAGGCAGCCACCCTTTCCTATAAATAGGAGAAGAGGGAAGCATACAGACACTTAGATAAACCCTAATGGGCTAAAGACACACTTGGGCCCATATTACAAATAGACTAAATGACTTAAGTAAATAGACAAAACACTTAAGTAAATAGATACTCTAATACTCCTCAAGCTAGAGCTTGAGAGAATCCCAAGTCAGTTTGCAAACAGACATACATACTAAGCAGAATAAAAAGATAACCAAACCCATACAAAAATTTATCCCCTTCAACATTATAATAAATCACTCAAACACTCAAAACTCAAAGACTCCCCCCTCAAGTAGATACTCCAAAGTAGCAGATTTCTAGCAGGCATAGAGGCTTCTTGATCATCATAATGGCATCTGGAGCATAAGAAAGAACAACGAATAGGCACTAAGATCTTCATCACAAACGTCGTTGTAGTAGCCAGAGAGTGTTGGATCACAAGACCTAGAGAGTGCTAGGTCACAAGAAGCAGCAACAGTCAACGTGCAAACAAAGCACGGACAAGTAGAGTGTTGGCACACAGAAGCAAAAGTCAACGACATAAGTGGATAGCAGACCAGTATGCAAAGTAGCAACCAAATAAATAGCACCAATATGCAATTTAGAAGAAGCTCCATGTAAAGTCAGCAGCAAAAAAAATCTTCATCATCTTCCCTCTTCATAATATATCCATCACAGTAGTAGACGTCAAAGTCCAGTGAGTGTTGGTCCACAGAGACCAGAGAGTGTTGGTCCACAAAGTCAACAGAACGCTAGTCCAACATGCAAATAAAGCACAGACAGCAGATAGTGCAAAAGCACAAAGCAACAATAAAATGTGCTAATCATAGCACAAGTAGCAACAATGACGTCCCAATATGTAACTTCATAGCAGCAGTCGAGGTAGATGATGAATAAACAATAATAGCAACAGAAAGCTCCATATAACAGCAACACAATCATGAGCAATCCACATAACAATAGACGGATCCACATAGACAAAAAAGGAACACCAATAGTAGCAAAAGGATCCATATAGCAGCAGTAAATGTGACATGAAGATCCATGTAGCAGCATAACAGAATTTTTCTTCTTCTTCCTTCATCTCTTTACTCGTCATCCTCTATTCTCCCCCTCACGCCAACCACGAAAGGAATCAAGAGAGTGGTTGGAGTGGAGAGTCAAAAAACAATGGTAGAGACAAGGGTTGTATAGGCAAATATGTGGAGGAGGTAACTGATAATGCGAGTTAAGGTGCAAAATGACCTAATTAGGTAGATCCAGGTAGAAAAATAAATGGATCTCTCTTCGACCCGAAAAGGGGATTTGTTTAGCCCGTAGAGCAACAAATCCAGGGGTGTGGGGCGGAGCCCCGTAAAAATCCAATTAGGCAACAAAATGGATTTGATTAACACAAATATTTAGTGTATATGGGTGGAGTAGGAGAAGAAGAACAAAAGGAAGACTTAACGAAATGTAGACTTCGATAAAAAGAGAAAATACACTACAAGAATGTTACCCGGTAGGATGGATAGGTTCAAAAAGGGGGGTGGAACAAGTACTGAGGAGGTAAGCCAAAGGTTATGTAGGATCAGAAGACCGGAGGGTGTAAACAAAATTATCAAAAAATGCTGAAAACGGGAAGATAATTGTTACTAGTAAGAGAAAGAAGGGACACGCCATGTATAGATACCTCTGCTATATGATATAATCATAGTAGGACGCCACGATGTACCAACAGTTAGCAACGAACATGTCTTGTCGTTGAGCAACACGACGTGTTAGTTGATATAGGAAGATACAGTAACAGGCGACACGCCATGTCTGGTAGACAGTAGTAGCAATCAACGCCAGCAAAATCATGTGTTTAAAGGAAGTGTCGTGTCAGTTGACAAAAGCTCGGGGCAGAAGTAGGCGACAAGGAATAAGGTTTCGTCGAAACTGGCGAAATTTCACCCCAAAATACCGATTTCGGTGGCATCTGGTACGAAACCATGCAACCATACCGCTACGCCGAAATCGTCGAAATTTTTTGCCCAAAATTCAAAATTTTCTCAGGGAGTAGGAAAATCTCTTTTCCTCCCACATGAAGGACCCCCCACCTATCCCCATATCAAATTTTATTGCATAAATTGATGCATTTAGGTATAAAGATCATGTTTGTAAATTTCATGGCTTAATTCATTGATTTTGGCGTCGAAACAGGCATTGTTGCATTTATCGAAATTTTGGTCGAAATTTCAGTAAATTTTGATTTCCATGTTGTCAAAACGGCATCGAAATCGGATTCCTTATTCCTTGGTAGGCGATCTGTCGTGTCAAAGGAGGACATGTCGTGTCTCATACCGACAAATCACCAAACACGTCGTATCAAAGAAAAGACACGCCGTGTCCAATGCTGTGACGACAGATCTGTTGAAGCAAATGCACGTCGACACGCCGTGTTTTGAAGCAACACGTCGTGTTGCAGCGGCAAACCGTCAACAACAATTCCGAGAAGCAGCAAAAATGGTGGAGAAAACTTTACGAAACTCCACCAAAGCAATAGAGGATGATAGATCCTCGATAGTAGCAGAAATCGGAGATCTTTTCCTTGATTTAGGAGTAGATTTCAATAGGGGTAGATGCATGGATGAGGTAGGGTAGCGGTGGCGGCGGTGGCAACATGGAAGGCGGCGTAGATAGATCAATGGCAGTGAATAGGATAGTGGTGGCTTCATTAGCAAGCAAGATCAACGGAGGCATGGCGGTCCTTTTAGATCTGGATACCAACAACTTCATAGGACGGTTGTTGTTGGTGAAGATGGAGACGGCTCCATGGAGACGCTCCTTAAAGAGGTAGGGATGGGAAATCCCTGTGGGCCTAGCTGTGGCGGTTGCCCGCAAGGGGAGGCAACTCTCCTTTGTGCACTCTCTTAGGGTTGGGGGCAGCACAAGATCGCTTTGATACCATGTGGAAAACGAGATAAGATGGGGAAGATCCCCTTACATGTAGGTTTTCTTATTGCTTGATAGAAAGGAGGCAGCCACCCTTTCCTATAACTAGAAGGGGGAAGCATACAGACACTTAGACAAACCCTAATGGGTCGAGGACACACTTGGGCCCATATTACAAATAGACTAAATGACTTTAAGTAAATAGACAAAACACTTAAGTAAATAAACACTCTAATAGAAGCAACTGGCTTTGCATCTCCCATATTGAAATTGGATCAGGGTAGCAACAGAATGAACAAGTGACGCGTTGTATAGCACACTAGACACGGCGTGTATAGCACCAGCACGTCGTGTGGAACACTGGACACAGCCTGTATAGCACCAGCACATCATGTAGGACATTGGACACTTCGTGTCACCTAACAAAGACAGAAGACAGAAATTCTAGCGATCTTTGACACGTGTTGAACTTATGAACCTTTTACACACGTCGTGTCACTAACAAAACATGTCGTGCTCAGTCGAAGGCGTAAACTCCAGTAGTTGTGAGTTGTGACACATCGTATTGTCTAGGAACAAGTTGTGTCGCTTGAGAACAGAGTGAAGATTTGCGCCGTTAAAACTAACCTTGGGGAACAACACTGTCGTGTTGCTTGGAGCCACGAAGTATGCAACAACGTCAGAAGTAGATCTCGACGGGAATTGGCTTCGTCAAGGAGATATTGGACTCTAGGAAGACACAACGAAGAGAGAAAAACCCCGGGAAGACGCGTCGGGGATGACGGAAATTAGCATCGTCACTAGTCAATTAAGAATGTGAATCTGACGCATCAACATCCCCTAAAGACTTAGGCACTCATCAACATACATGGACTACGTGGGGAGGAAAGAAGGTGCAAAGGGAGTTGCTCCTCTCTACAGAATAGAATGAGGGCTTGTCTCTCATGTCCTTCAGGCAACCACCGCGTTCTAATGGAGATGAAGACCAACCCAATGAGAAACGACACGGGCGACACTGGCGGTGGCCTACGACGATGACGAGTGGTGTTGACGGAGAGGGAGGAGGAAGAGAAAGAGAGTGGCGACTAGGAGGATGACGGCTAGGGTTACATCAACCAGGAATGTGCTGATACCATGTGAGTGTATTGGTCAAAGCAATACCCGGCTAGAGCGGGTTCTCCTTTATTATATAGAGTGAGATCATTTAAATACTAGACCCAACAGGAAACGGAAATAGTAAAGAGATACATAAATAAGGAAAGTATTCTCTAACATATAGATTTGCACATGTGGATTTATCTATTTTTATATTGGCCAGTTCTAATTAAATACATAGTAATTTATCAACGAGTCAAAAATTTATGATAAAATATAAATTGGAAAGATAATGAAACAAGGAACAATATTGAATTAATTAGATGGTCAAAAAATACATGTAGATAGTCGGTGAAAAGGATTTTCGATAAGGAATCACATTTTTTAGTTTTCAAAACCTAATTTGAACATCTCAGACCATGTTTTTCCTAAGAGCCTAAATTAGGGTTTATGTGTTAATGAAGAGAGTTTATTTTTAACCATGATAATTCCAGGCCTTAGGGTTTCTACAAACATTAGGAGAGCTAGGAAGACCTCTTCTCTCACCAATAAGAGGTTCCATGCACTTTGAGTAGTTAGTATTAGTTTTCAAAGCATTATGAGCATACTTGTCAAGGTGCTCGCCTAGGCGGCTGCCTAAGCAGCAAGGCATCCAAAGGTTGTGCTTAGGCAATGTCGCCTTGCCTATAATACCACATTGACCTAGTTTTGTGGGTCTAGTTATATATTTATGTAGTTGAATGTTTAATGTGCCTATCCTAATGTTCAAAATCAATATTGTTGCCTATGTTATGTCATAAGTGCCAAATATCACTTTTAATTGGATCTAATACTCTTTTTTGTTTTGACCTGGATCTAATACTATTAATACGCATCTTTTCATTTTTCTTATTTTGCACCTTCAATTCATATTGTATTCAATAGCTATTCTATGAAGGATTGCTTAATAATTGTAGCTATGTATGACAATAAATAAATATATATATATATATATATCATGGTGCAGGACTTCGACTTCGTGTCAACTTCGCCAGGTGTGGAAGTGGAAGTTTGCGGAAACTTCGAGGAAGTTTAGACGCAAACTTCAACAAACTTCGATGCCATTTTTTGAAGAAATGATGTGAATTTTTAGAAAACTTTGATGGAAAACTTCTAATTATGTTATACCTCTATCTTATATATGTGAATTTTAAAAAAGAACACGATTTATGACTCTCTAGCCCTATGTAGGTTAATAATACAATGTGTTGCTTGAAATGGTCAATTGTGCAATACACATATAGATACAGTTCACCATATGTATTATATACAATATACAATCAAATAGTAGTTACAACACCCTCTCTAGGGACGGGTGGCAACAAAAAACATAGGAGTTGATATTAGAAGTTATGAAGAGGGTTGGAGTGATATTTATGCCTTATATGGCCATTGGGGCACTAGTTGGGATTATGGTTCTGGGTGGTCTTAACTTCGCCCCAACTTCGCCAACTTCGAGGAAACTTCGACAACTTCGGAGAAGTTGAGACGAAAATACACACAAAAAAGTCAACTTCGCCGACATCCATGAAACTTCGCCCCGAAGTTTGGACGAGGTCGAAATATATGGTATTCGACTTCGCCTATGGTCGAATTTCAAAACTTCTGTGAAACTTCGCCAAACTTCGACGATGTTGTGTTCCATGATATATATACTTGTTGATCACTCTCTTACATTCTTTACAACAATTATTTTCTTGTTCTTGACATTATTGTTAATGGTAATATATTAGAAATGTAATTGGTTATTTTATCATACATAATATATAGGGAGATCAGCCATAAATATGTATATAACTACATATATAACTATACAACGTGTGTATGAGTGGGGAATGTTCATAAAAACTCTAACACACACACACATAGTGTATATATATATATATATATATATATACACACACACATAAAACATATATGTAAATTAATGTTTTTTTTTTAAAAAATTGGCCATTCTTTTCATCCCGTGGCCTGGGCTCGATCCTGGGACCTCTCACTAACAAACCGAGTGTCTAACCATCTTGGTGTCGCCTAGTCAATGCTTAGTCGCACTTAGTCACAAAGCGTTCAGTTGGAACGTCGTGTCGCCTTGACGCCTTAACAAGTATGATTATGAGTTATTAAGATGATCAAGATAATATGTATGCATATCTATGTATCCAAACACTAACAGGGATGATGATTCTTCTCCTTCATAGCATGATAGCAAGCAGTATAGAAGACTTGTTGGTAAGCTCATTTTCTTGATTTTATTTTAGGGTCCTTGGGTTTTACCATCCAAAAAGGATTGGCAGCCCAATTTGTTGCCCGCGCTTCTGTGAGAATATTTATGTAATCTTTTGAACCTTTATAAGTATAAATTGTGAAATTATTGGTTTATTACGAGCATATATTACATCAATTTTCGGACTTGCCAGTAGGTATCTTAATAGATCTCAACAATGTCATTAGGATGTTGTTTGCCACATTCTCAAATACTTAAAGGCTCTCTTGGAAAGGTTTTCTATACAAGAAAATTGGGCAATGCAAGATTATTGGATTTTTTTCATTCTAACTATGTCGAGAGCAGGGTCGATCATAAATCTAACTCAAGTTACAACATCTAGTATGTGGTGATCTTGTCACTTGGAGAAGTAAGAAGCAAATTGTTGTGGTTAGATCTAGTAATGAAGCTCTGTATCAAGCGATGGTTCATACTACATATAAGTTGATGTGGGTTCAAGGCTTGTTAAAAGAATTTGGAATCTATGATTTTGAGCCCACACCTATATATTGCAAAAATAAAAGAATGTATGTTCATTGCAAGCAATCCCACATTTTGTAAGCGCAACCAACGTATTAAGGTAGACTATCACTTTGTCAGAGAGTCGATTCTATCCAGGCGTGTATCCATTCCATATTAGGACTAAGGATCAATTTGTTGACATCTTTACAAAGTCATTGTCAAAGACAAGATTCATCTCTATGGTGGACCAATTGGGCATGCATGATATCTATGCTCCAACTTGAGGATGGGTGTTAATGTATCAAGTTTTATGTTATTCATGTTGTGCTTTTTAGTATCTTGTCGTTTATCCTATATTGGTGAACTTTATATTTACTAACCTCTCACATCCTATATATGGAGAGAGTTTATGCTTATTTTCATCATCCAATAATACAATTCTATTTGGGAAGAGCTTGTAAAGAGAGATTTTGAATCTTTACATCTTAATCAAAGTATGACCAATTTCAGAGCTGATTGAAAAAGAAGGATCCATGTAACCGACCCCAACATGGTTGGGATTAAGGCTTAGTTGATGATGATGGTGGTGGTGAATACAATTCTATTAGATTTCACACCAAGAAGCAAATGTCTTTTGTAGGATGCCAGTGAAAGAAAACATATAGCTACGATAAGCACAACCTGAGAAAGCACGACAAGTAATATGCTTTGTGATAGATAGAAGACAGATTCTCTAACTTGAGAAAGCACTCAACCATGCACGTAGGGGTAGCACATTGGGAGGGAAAGAAGACTCCATCTATTTACAAAATGGCAATAGAAGTTATCATGGAACTTTTACAAAGTCAAAGTCCCTATGACAAAGACAGTTGCCAAAAAGGGTCTACGAACAAATAATGGCCAGTGTACAATAAGTGGACACAAAGGTTGTTGTCTCAATGACGGCCCATTACAGTAGGGCGACGAAGTCTATCGAGACATGAGGCTTAGCTCGTGTAGTTGTAGAGTGGATGCATGGAGCAGCAACTCCTCCCTGTCCTAACATGTGGTCGGCAGCAATTGGTTGACTGTTGCCTAGCAATGGTCAGTTGGTTGTTGTTCGCTTGGTGAGAGACAAGCCTACTGCTTGAATGGGTTAGTGGCACTGTCAGTTCATCTTGGCAATGCCAAAAGGTAAGAGGGAAAGAGAGATGAGGAGGGGGTGTAGGATTAGGTTTAGAGGAGTTGCTCTAATACCATGTGGAATATCAATGAATTCTTTGATTAATATAAAAGTATTTATAGAGGTCGTATATATAAGAGGGGGATGAGGCACAATAACATGAGGAACATACTAAGATAAGTTGTATTACGACTAGCCAGATAAGGCTAGGCCCAGTTACTCTTAACATGTATGGTATCCCCACCAATATTTTGGCTACCTTGCTCTGATCTAAGATGCACATGGGGCCTCTACATAGAAACCTACAAGAATTTAGTGGATCTAGGTTTGCCACTGTAATAATTGTAGAAAATAAGATGGGAAGCTAATGAGATATTTTTATTGATAGATCGCACACTCTTCTCCTACATATAGGAAAGGAGGCAAGTACAAGGAAGTGGAACTTAACCCTAATCGGCCAAGACAATTAGACCCATATAACATAATAAATTGAATAACAATGACTCTAACACTTCCCCAAGTTGGAATATGGATGAAACACATTCAACTTGGACTTACAAGACTCAATTAGACAAATACAACATGTAGAAATATAAAAAGGCATTGTCTACACAAGATTTTCACTCCCTCTTATACATCTCCAACAAATAAAGATTTGATGACACCCTCCTTTGAAGTTTTATTCTACAGGCTGAAAATACTTGAGTCTTAGAGAAGATCTTCTAAAGTGCATATGGAATGAAGAACATCATCATCAATGTGGATTAGATGATCAAAACACCTAACTACGCCATCTTTCTTGAAAAAGAATGGGTGGTTGGAATAATCACAATCAACGAATCCAATGATGTAGCAGCAGAGTTATCTTCAAACACATATATGATGAGGTGGTGATGATTGTCAAACTGGATCCATCAGGAGTGTGACCCTCAATGGGGTGACGAGAATTAAAGATACCAAGGAAAGCCAAAGTAGATCACTAGAAGAACCATCTTGGCACTTGAAAATGCAACTTCGAGTAGACATGAATGAAATAGCTCAGTGAAGATAAAATTTGGACAAATCATCAATCTTACAGATGTAGTATTATAGGCTTAAAAATGGACAAGCTTCTGAAAAGGTAACCATTCATCTTCTGAGATCAAGCAGGATCGTCACAGACTAGCACCAAAGGGAATAAGAGGTTGGAATAAGCACAACAAGCTATACGCCAACATGTGTCAACGATATCACGGATATCTTTCAACTTGCATGAAAGTGGTAGTCTGTTGGAATTAGCAAAGCGTAGATAGCCAACCTACATGCATACTATGGCACAAACATGAAGAAACACAGTGTCATTGGGAAAGAGATACACCAATGATGTACTAGAAGCACGCAGAAGCATAGTGTCATGGAGAAAACGATATACACCAATGATACACTGGAAGCAAGATGCTTCATGGGAATAAAGCTCCACAAAGATATTGGAGTATGGATGTGTGTAATAATAAGAAGCTTCATGGAGATCAAAATTGATGTAATACTCTTTCTCCTCATACTCTCTCTTCATACATTCTCTCCCCCTCATACTCTGTCTCCTTTATATCCCCCGCAGACCAAATACAAAGTGAATGAGTAGTGGATGTGGAAAAAGACAATACCCCACTACACGTGGAAAAGGATGCACACATGAGGGGTTGTAGGTGGAATAAAATTGTCAAAGGAGAGAAAAAAATATTAGCATGGTGCCCCCTTGGTTGATGGAAGGGAGAGAAGGAAAACTTACATCTATTTCTCTCAAAATTAATCCACTACCAGAAGTACACAACATCTCGAGTAGAGAAAACAAAGATTGATGAACAATGGTGTTGACTGTTGGGAAAAAAATGAACAGAATGATTAACTAAAGGAGGTAGGAGTAGACCAGGTAGGCTGGTGTGAATGCTTAAACTAAAAGAAGGTAAGAAGTGAAGAACGGACAACTAACTAATAATAGACAATATACCATAAAAGAAATTCACAACACGGCCAGATAATTGTCGATTGCCAAGTGCTAATTGCGGATAGAGACTATGGGAACACAATCTCAATTGAAGCTACTTTATGCATGTACATCCGCCCTAACTCTATGGGGTATGTAGGTTGCTGAAGGGGTACTCATTTGCTAGTGGATGGCTAGAAACTTGCTTAATGCTATTGCTAGTGGTTGACTCATTACCAAAATGTTTATCTCTATGTCGAATTGTGTGATTGTTCATACTCACCCTTTGTATAGACGATGTACAGTAGATAGAAAAATGAAGAGGCAGGAGTTCATAGGGGATCAATTTAGGCAAATATTGCATGTGTATAGTACTAGTCGTTCTTCCAAGAGGTGTCTGCTTCGTATATGTCCCTTCGGTGCTAGTAAAGAGAGGCATTGTTGTCCCCTTGAGACTATGACTTGTCTGATGACAGCATTGGAAAGACGATAGCGTGTGCGTATCTTTTGTGTTCTAATAGAAAGAGAGTGGTACCACACTAGGAACTCGCTTCTTGTGTCTGTGGGAAGCCACATCTCCTACCGCAACAGCACTTGTGGTGCGATGACTGTTTGAGATTTGCACAAAGGAAGAGGTTGGATGGATGCGGAGAAGCCACAACTAAATAGATAAGAAAGACTCATGGGAGGCATATCATGGAGCTTTTTTGTCACTTTCAGAATATTCTCATATACAATCTTGAGTGTATGCCATTGTGAATCAAATCTCCCAGTCTCCCAGATGTCCTTACAGTCATAAGCCCAGAAGTTAATCAATGATTGCTTTCAAGCCATGAGCAAGGTACAACAACCAGTATTCTGGGATGATGTTGATGGTTGGGATGGAGAGCCGGAAAATAGGTTTAAAAGGGTTGGATTGTTATGAAAAAAGATGAGAGGAGACAACCATGGAGGCTGGGATGATGCCTAACAGATGACCAAGCCAAGAAGAGACTGTGACCACCCACAGACGGAGGCTCTCTCTTTTTCTCCCTAGAGTTGGGATCGATGTTCTGATACCATTTGGAGAATAAGATGGGAGACTAATGAGATATTCTTATTGATAGACGGCACATTCCTCTTCTATTTAAAAGAAAAGAGGCAAGTACAAGGAAGTGGAACTTAATCCTAATGAGCCAAGACAATTAGGCTCATAACATAATAACTATATAACAATAACTCTAACAACAATGATGTGGTCAGATGCTTGTTCGTCATTTAAACAATATGGAGTGTGGATGGTATTGATATATAAACAAATATTTTGAAGTAATACAAGACATTTTATAGGATATGTGATTGTATAGCAATTTGTTTAGTGTTCGTAAATACAATATAATCGATTTGCTGCACACTAGTTAATGTGGTTTGAATTTGAGTAATCATAAGTGATTGTGCTTAACGGTCAAGTATACTTCAATCTCGTGAATCAAGTAGATGAAATATCATATGAATTATTTTCACTCAAATGAATGCAGCAACAGGGATTTACAGTAAATACTTCAAAAGTAAACAAAGAACATGGTGAGATGAATCTTGAGAACAAGAACAAATCATGCATTATGATACAAAAACAAGTGTTTTAAGCTTTAAATATGTGATATAATAGAAATTGGTAGAATGTGAAGGTGAATATGGGTATTAGTTTAACTAAATAATAATCCATTGCATGGGAGAAAGTTTCCAATGATACTTTTGCAAAGGGTAAATTGTTAAAAAAATCCTATCAGTCAGAGTGTTGTTTGACAACTACAACTCCCAACTCCATTCTTGCTATTTGCCACAACAAGAGTGAGGAAGGGAGCAACGGAGCATGCAAGACTACTCACATCACAGCCATCATAAAAGCATAATTTAGTAATGACAGATGTGCACTTGTGGATGTCCACATGATATTCTATACCTAATCTTTTAATTTGAGATAGTCAAGTACCTTCAAACTATTAACAGCTGGACATTTTAATGAATGGGTGTTGGCTACAAAACTGTGAGCTGGCAAATGAGTGAAAGGAAATGATATCCCTGCATCTACAAGTCAAATTGAAGGTTTTGGTAGAATTTCAACTCACAGTGTGATAACAGATATATTTACAGTTTACATCTTTCAGCGTAGTTTCTAAAAACCTGTGATTAAAATGGGTATGAATATTCTTCTTAATCAGATCAGTGAGTACTAATAAGGGAATTCATAAATAATTGGATAAGAAATCCTCACCAGAAGGAGAGAAGCGCAAAACATTAACAGGAGTACTATGATATGAAAGACTGCTCTTATATGAAGCTGTTGGAGTTTTTCCTTGTAACTGACATGGAGAGAGAAGCCAAATCTGCACGCGCATTGATGTTATCACATATTAGAGGGATGATATCAGAATGCTGCTCAGAAGTAATGATTTAGTTATACTCCATGAATGAGGCCAACTTGAAAAGTTGGGACATTTTTGCATATTTTGAAGGTGGGGGATCCTTCTTTAAGTTGTACCAGGATAGCGATTGGAACAGTAAGATTTCTCAAAGACGTGCCATCAAAAGAAAATTCACGGTTGTTTGATGGGTGGAAAATATCAAATCCTGCACATTTTAACATCATTGTCTGACAGGATAACTCTCTGCGTAACTTTGCAGGTGATATAATTACGGAAGTCTAGTCAGATATCCATTCTAATTGGTTCAGACAACTGTCATAAAAGCGTAGGTTGTGATGCATCAATGCTCGCCCAGACATTGTAAAGCTTAGTTGAAACTTCCATGCTGAGTCTACCACTCGGGCATCTCCGCACA
Source organism: Alisma plantago-aquatica (assembly GCA_963693085.1). NCBI lineage: Eukaryota > Viridiplantae > Streptophyta > Magnoliopsida > Alismatales > Alismataceae > Alisma > Alisma plantago-aquatica. The sequence continues at coordinate 680,146,985 of OY856411.1, forward strand.
TCCGATTATGTGTAAATGTGGAAATTCGCATGTGCTAACAGTAAGTGAGACATTTGCGTGCTATCGTGCGCAAACTTTGTGCTATGTGTATCAGACTGGACAAGTGTTACACTGTAGTTAACAGAGTGTGGAATGGTTAAGAGAGCGGAGCTGTCTTAGAATTTCTAAGTTTCGGAGAACACCAAACAAGTGGCACGAAGGATTGAAGTCGAGAAATGCAACATAATTCTTTTAAAGTCCTGGATCGAAATCTCACATTAATGCGACGAAGAAGTCAACATGCTCAAAAATATACGTTATTGCCGGGCGGAAGGATGAGCGGAGAGAAAAAGCGACAAGAGTGAGCGGATAGATAAATTGCCTTGATATCGTGATCGCCGCCGCCGGTGGCGAGATAGCCGGCTTTTGGGTGGAAATCCAAGGTGAGAACAGGCAGAGAATCATGCCAGTTGATCTCCAATACGCCGCCTTTCATTTTACTGGTGGAGGCTTTCGTCAATTTGACTCCGGAGACACTTCGGCAGGCAAAGAACGGTGAAATGAGGATTAGGGTTCGCCAACTCTGGCCTCGAGGTATGGTGAATGCAGCCTAGAGCTTTCGCGCGCAGTGACACTCCGAAGTGGCGGGAAGAGTTGGTGAAATAAATGGGCGCCTTTGGAAATTGCGGCCCAGCTATGGCTTTTGGCGTGTTTTTCTGGAAGAACCCCTCTATTAAAAAAAAACGGAGCTTTCGTGCCGTGGTTCGAATTTGAAATGTCTTGATTTTTTTTTTAAGTGTGGAATTTCACCCTTGTTAGTAGGAGAGAGTGAATATATTGAGTTACGCCGAGGGCTATAATCCTTCCTGTAGTGCCCCAACGAGTTCGTTGAGATTCGAACCCACAACTTGCGCTTCACAAGCAGCAGACTTGACCAACTGAGCTAGTTGGCAAGTATCTTGGACTAAATAAACCCCTCTTAACTGTCATAGTTATATCAAAATATCCATTTTTATCTAATCCTATATAAAGTGGACTATGTCAGTTTTCACGGTTGGACATCCTAAGATTTATTCTCGAGAAGTGTGGAGTTTTTTGGTATGATTAGTAAACAACAAGGAATCGTTGGGTTTTTTGTCGGTGAGGGTTGGTTGTAATGATGTACACTTGGGGGTAGGAATGGGGCAAACTAAGGGGAAGGTTTTAGAAATTAGTCATGTTATTATAATAAAATTTCAGTTGTTAAACATAGCGGGGTCATGTATATATATATATATATATATGTCTAGCACAAACATCTCCAGAAATCATGAACATTTACTATTATTAAAGAAGCAACTGCATGGGCGTTGTTTCTGATCCTAATTGTTTCTGATCGTAAAAGGAAGCCTACAGAACGTCTGCATTGATATTTTTTATATATTCAAGGGAAAAGTTTATGACCCTTAACTATGTGCATACAAAAATTTAAATATTGTTGTATGGAAAATAATATACATGCGAGAAGGAGGGAGAGAAATGAGACGACTTGCCCAAGGGGCAGACTTTGCAGCGGTTGTATTCTGTCCTGCCCCCAAATGCAGCCGCCTAGGAATCTAGAATGACGGAAAACATAAAAGAGAGGGAGAGGGAGAGACTGAGTGGGTGAGGAGAGACGGAGTGGGTAGAGAAAGTGGTTGCAGGAGAGAGAAAACAAAAAGTTATTTTACTAAAACTTTCAAATCGGAATGTGTTTTGACAAAATAAATATTGTTACACTCCTTACAAATAATATGTTACAACATGATCAATTTCAATATATTTTTCTGAAATGGAATATACAATCTCAAAGATGAGAGATGATGTGTTTGAAAAGAAAAAGATGAGCGAAAAAATTATATTTTTATAACTTTCAATATATAATGATTTTTTTGACGAAATGAAAAAGGTTGTGTTTCCTTACAAAAAATACTTTGAAACAAGATCATTGTCAACATTTATTTGAGAAAAATGAATAACATTGATTCCCTCCTATTTCTCATATTTTTGCTAATATCTTTTAAACCGTAATAATTTTTTCGACAAAATAAAAATCATTACGTTTTGTACAAAAAAAATACTTTAAAATAAGACCAATATCGACAAAAAGAGGAGAGATAAATTTATTTTTTTATAACTTTCAATCCGTGGTGATTTTTTTGACGAAATGAAAATCATTATATTCCTTACAAAAAAAGTGTTCCGACGAGACCAATTGGATGTTATCATAGGGTCCAATTGGATGTTATCTCTGGTCTAATTGTTTGTTATTTTTGGTCCAATTGGATGTTATCTATGTAACATTTGGTTGTTACCAGGTCCAGTTGGATGTTATCTCTAGTCCATTTGTATGTTATCTCCAGTCCAATTAGATGTTATCTCCGGTCCATTTGTATGTTATCTTCGGTCTATTTGGATGTTATGTTTGATCTATTTGTATGTCATCTCCAATCCATTGGATGTTATATCCAATCCATTTGTATGTTATGTCTAGTCCATTTGTATGTTATCTCTAGTCCAATTGGATGTTATCTCATGTTTGATTAGTTGTTATCTCTGGTCCAAATGGATGTTACTCTGGTCCATTTATATATTATCTTTGATCTACTTGGATGTTATCTTCAGTCCACTTGGATGTTATTTATGTTCCACTTAGATGTTATCTCATGTTCGATCAGATGCTAACTCTGATACAATGGGATGTTATTTCTGTACTATTAGATGACATCTACAGTCCAATTGATGTTGTAGAATGATTTGTGTAACGACCCCGCCTCCCAGTAACCCCCAATTAAGGGAGACCAAGAGGTCAGAGTCGTTATCCCAATTAACAGGATCAAATGTTCGACAAATAATCAGTAATAATTATAAAATTCTACCAAACTATACTGAAAGTTGGTATAAAATAAAACTCTGCATACCTTTTAAAAAATTAGATATCTACTTCTATCCACAGCTTGAAACTATTCTATCTAATCCTCCTCGCACTTATTTCTTATTTTCACAATGTGTCACTTTATTATTTGTTCTTTTCAGGGTTGTACCTAAAACGCCAACAAACAAAATGTCGGTCAACATAAATGAATATACCAGTATGTGGGGACAACCAAAAATTTACAAATATAGCTAACAATCTAAATATCACAATCAAGTTAATTAACAAGTCAATTTACGCTTTCAATGTGACATTCTCCACGACTTTTACCCTAACCCTGGAATACCCTCTTTAGGGTTTCTCTTTGCCATTGATTTAAGGCCACCTTCTCAATCCCAAACTTGGTGCATGGGGTCACCTCTCATGGTGCCCATTAGTCATGTAATAAAGACCACCTTCTCAATCCTGAGCTTGGTGTCTGGGGTCACCACTCATGGTGCCCATGGGTCTTCCCTCCTGGGATTGACCTCTTGGCATCATCCATCATGGTGGCATGTAGGTGCGAGAATACACACTTATATTATTATTGTGATAATCATAATGACTTTATGATTTGCAAGTATGTTCATCCAAACTGATAAGTTGCATTCAATGCAATGAATCATCCGGAAAACCTTCGGGAAACTAATGCGATTAACCATAATTAACCACATACATGTCAAGCTGATTTGAGACATCATTAATCCAATCAATGCAATAAATCCAATAGGCAAGCAAGCACGCAAAGAGATCCTGAAATATGCATATAATTTCCTATCATTGATCATGCCATCAAGATCTATTAAACCTAGCTCACTTCCTAGGGTTTCTAGTCCACTTTTAGGGTTTCTATTGCAGTTAGGGTTCCTCTTCATTTTTACTTTTTTAAACCCTAATTTATATAATTACTCATAAACACTAATTATCTCATCTATTCTTCACGAAAGATATTAAGGTTACCTTTTAACAACATATAACCTTAATTTCAGATTAAAGGCACAATTAACCATCAATTAAGTCCATTATGCTCTTTTACATTAAAACTACCATTTTTATCCTTTTAATTCATAACAAGACCATTAGGCCTAATTATCATCTTTGGTTCCTTTCAGATTAACAACTCATAGTTCATTATGATCTAATTCACATATGAACTCTATTTATTATTAATTTCACCTTTATCCATTAGAAAACCCTAATTACCATATTAAGGGTATTTATCCACAATTAGGAACTTTTCTACTCAAAATAGCTTAGAACCATCATATCTCAACTTTATTCACGAATTTGAACAATTAAATCCATTAAGAGACACAATTACTAACATTAGGGTTTCAAGGCCCATTAAAGCTCATTCATGTACATGGAACCCTAAATTAATATCCTACATGTAAAGTCCATCCTTTTAGATCTTCATGTATCCTTTATAATAAACATGTTAATATCAACTTTAAACATCCATATAACCCTTCTCAATACATTAATCAATAAAGATTAGGGTTTTCATTAGATAAACCGTTAAAGATAGAATCTTTACATACTTTTGAATTGCAAGTATAATTAGGCTTCAATTATATTTTTATTTCATTCCTTGCATTTTTCTGATCAATTTTGATATATAATACTCTTTAATTTGAGTTACCAATTATTTCCTAAGAATTTCACAAAATAGTTACCTTTGGGCCAATAGGACATTGCCACGTCAGCAGAGTGGCTTGCTCTTCCTTCTCCACGCGAGAAGGTGCCTGGTTGAGCTATTTTCCAATTTTGCCCTTATGACTCCCGTCCTTGAGCGGGTTGGGCAAAATTGTCCAAACACCCGTTCGTCTTCTACCTTGCGACGGCCTGGCAGCTCCCAGTCGCAGTCAACCCACAGTTTACTTTGGGTATCTGGGCCCCTCAACAGCCGGAGAGGGGGCTACGAGCTCCAGACTTTGTCGCTAAACTCAAGGGTAGGGTCAATTGCTGCTGAGCATGCTTGCATAGGGGAGTCGACTAGGGAGTTCCCTCCCACGGAAACCATGAAGAAGAAGGAGAAGAACATGGCTAGAGTGCGGAATTGGAGTCTGGTTTTGAAGCCATTAGCTTGGCAGAGCCTCACGACCATTACTTTGCCTTCAATTGAATTTATTGGCCATATATATATATATATATATATATATATATATATATATATATATATATATATATATATATATATAGCCCCGGGGTCAACAGGTAGCTGGCTAGGAACTAAGAATTGGGTGTATATTCTAGAGATTCCCAAACTAGGTAAAACCTAGGGTAGGTGGGTGCATTCCTTGCTCCCGAAGTCATTGATCCAATTTCTAAATCTTCTCATCCATCCTTTCGCAAGCAATTCGATTTAGAAAATTTGATCATACTGCTCCCCTTTCCTGTTCCATCTGGGGTAGATGATGACTGAGTCACCCTTGGGTCTTGATCCAATAGCTGACATGCCACGCGAAGAACAAAGGAAATCGGTCCCTGGTTTCTAATTAAATCAAATCGTGACATGTATTGATTTCCTCCACACATTAGGAATACTTTCAAAAATCGTATTTCCCAAACTGCTTATCATTTTAATCTCAAATTTCAGGTGAAATTCTATAATGACTTAATCTACCTCTCTACCAAATTTGGGCTAATTATATAAAATAAAATGTGCCTTTTTTTAGGTTTAAGATATTACTCAACTAGGCTTATTTCTCACATCTTCTCTCTTTCTTATTTTCTTATTTCCCATTATTTCTATTCCTTGCAATGCACGGAAGCAAGTGGGGTTCGAAATATCACCCATTATGGCCAAACCCTCTCTTCTCTCTTTATTTCTTGCATTATCTCCTTTATTTCAAATATTCTTGGTTAATTGTTTATTTCTTGTTTTTCTTTTGATTTATCTCTCTCTTTTGAAATCTTGGACCCACATGAAATCCTAAGATTTTGAATTCCTTTTTGAAGGATTCTTATTATCCTTCTAGATGCATCCACATTCTTCATTTTTCATTATCTTACTTATTTATTTATTAGGATATTTCTTTTCAAGGATTTCTCTTTATCTTTCATTTCCTTTTTCCTCTTTTCATATTTCTTTTAATAGAAATCACATAGAAACAAATTTTATTTAATTATGGCCATTAGCTCCTCTTTCTAGAGTTTTCTATGTATTTCTCATAATTACTTTGCTTAATATCCATTATCTTCTATCTTTTCCTTTTATTTGGACTTTTCTTCTTTTCTTCTCTTTTATATCCATTAATGGATTAATCTAATAATAGGAATCATGAAATTCCTATCCGAAGGTATATTTGCAAAGAAATCCATCTCTTGAAGCAAAGTATACAACCTTTTCAATTAAGTCCATATTCATAAAATCTTTACAATTCAATTATGAAAACATATGCAAAATTAAGGTTGTGACATCCTTCCCCTCTTATAGGAATTTTGCCCTCAAAATTCCCTCAAACATTCAAACAAACAAGATTAGCCTTTCTTATGCCCATCATGGCTCTTATGTGGCTTCACCCTCTCCATGGTGCTTCCCAAGAACCTTCATCATCCCATATTCTTTCATCTGAGTTCTCTCTTACCTTGGTATATTGTACCCTCATAGGTGACTCAGTGCATTTGAGCCTCTCACAAAGTTGAATAGGTTCATGGCTCATCACATGGCTTGGGTACCCCACATAGTACTCTTGATTAGACTCGTGGAACCCATCATGTTACCCTGAGGGGTAAGACTAAACATAACCATCTCCATAAATCCATCTCAAAAGGACCCATATATCAGGGGCTCGGCGTTCTCATATGTAGTTTATAGGGGTCGGATTTTCACATCGCATATTCTCCCACAGTGAATTGCATGTCAGTCTGCTTTGCATCAGCTCACGACTCATGTCGTCCCTGTGTTTTCTCAACCATCGCGTGATCAAAGTGACTTCATCTGCACACACGGTGGTCTTTTTCTGACCTTCTTGAGGTCCCTTCACCAACATCATCTTAATGTAGTGGTGAGTGACACAACCTCCCTTATAGAGCTTCTTTACATCCTGACACTGGCTATGGTGGTTATCATCACATCTTACAGAGGACAAAAAATGACTCCATGTATCACCCTGAATGAGCACACATGCTCTCATCAGACCCTCTAGTATGGATCATACTAACCATTATTTAGGGGTGATAAATTGTACTAATCTCGAGTTCTTCATGTATCTACTTCCACTGCATGGAAGTGAATCTTTAGGTTATACTCAAGAACTTTTGAACTCGCATCAGACCCTCTAGTCTGGATCATACTAACCATTATTTAGGGGTGATAAATTGTACTAATCTCGAGTTCTTCATGTATCTACTTCCACTGCATGGAAGTGAATCTTTAGGTTATACTCAAGAACTTTTGAACTCGCATCATGGTGTAGTTGAACCATCTCTTTCTCATATGTAGTTCAACGGGATCCGTCCCTTGAAAGTATTTTTTCTTTCTCATGTCATCCATGTAAGGCAATCTACCATAACTCATATTGCATCTTGACCTTCCTTGGTCTAGGGGAGACTTACCACAACATCCATAGTGATGAACTCCCCTTCCCTCTCAGGGACTCTTTATGTTCTATATCCATATTATGGGTTATTGGTATTCGTCCTTCACCTCCTGGCTTGCATGGTGACAAGCCACATGCATCTTTGTACACTTTTCATCTTAGGCATCAAAGTACTGCTACCACTTATTATCTTAGTAGTACCATGGTGTATGGTAATCTTAAAATCATGATCTCCTGTATGTCATGATCCCTCAAGATTGATTCCTTAGAAACCCTAAAACACTCTAGTCGGGGTTGGATCACCTTCTTTTCTTAAGAAGCACGTCTGAAGTTCTACAACCATCCTTCCATCATGAAAGCCCTAGGTTGGCTAACTAAGCAACCACTAACTCGATCAACGATTTTGTTACACCTGAGTGTTAGCCAAACATATCTCCTTTTTCAAACTTAGGGCTAACCTAACAACCTCTTCTAGCCACTAGCTAAACTAGGCAACTGCATCTCAACCAAAGCATCCATTACTCACCTCCTTATGTATACGGTAATGTTGAAGACATACACCTCCATGTATTCCACTTATCCTCTCATCTCAAACTTTAGGTCTATCTTGAACTAGAAAACTTTGGTTATCGAACTCAACCTTATATATCACATAGATCATGATAAAAACATCCTCACAAGATGACTACCTTAGTTCTCTTAGTGTTTGTAAACCATCCCTGCATCGTTCACTATACAAGGGTATGTTATCATCTCTGTCCTCATACCTCATGGCAATGTTCCAACTCACATCATCTTTATCCTTGGTGTATGGCATGCGTATTGTCCTATCTCTCACTCCCATAACAAGAGAAAATAAGCATTTGGCTGCAATCCAAATATAGAGTTCTTCCCATTCCAAGAGTAGAGATGATACATCTCACCTTTCCAACACACCTTCAAATCTAAGTTGAAATGTGCAACATATGTCTCTACATCACGATCATATTGATATCAAAGTTACTTCCATGGAAAACTGGTCTCGAACCTACTTGGGTCCACACACAATCCTTGGTCATCTCCTCTAGGTCTGTAGGGTGCCGACACTTTTGGGGTCATCTTGTTGGGTTATAGGGGAGACAGAGAAGGCAGTGGAAACAAAAATTTTCTCCCCCTGAACCCAGTATAAAGGAATCACGTCAACGTCTATGTAGTAGGAAGGATGGTTTGTAGAAACATATATTATCATGAGGCTTGCTCGGCGACATTACCTCATAGCTTGCGCGGTCTTCACCTCCGGTCTTGGACGGTGTCTGTGCAACTCTTGGTCTCACCGAGACTGTCGGGATTGACAGCTATCCTCCGAGCGGTAGAAGTCTCCCGCCTCTGAAGTAGTCCACACGGACCACCTGGAACTCTAATCACCTTATCGCACAAGGCACCAGAAGGAGTCACACCCTCTTGTCAACGTACTAGTCACCGACACACTCTCCTGCCACCAGTCGCTTTTCTGCAGTTGTCTTTCCCTTGTTGTGCCTCCCTTATCGGGTAGCACTTGCTCGGGCTCTCCTAGTTACCACAACTAGAGAGAACGACAACTTTACAGAGCAACTGGTATTTTTTGAGTTGTACTTTAAGAAGCCCCCAATACCCCTATATATATAGGAGGGTCATGGGACATGGTTCTCTACCCCGGGCAATGCAGGATTAAAGTAGGAGTAGAAGGGTTCGAGATTTTCCACAAAACAACCAACTACGCCAGCTGAACTGATCGTTTCAAGCATGAACCAATCAGTCGGGGACCTGAGCCGATCGGTTCACACCTAAACTTATCAATTGGGGCACCTGAGCCGATCAGTTCACTACCCTGTTCAGTTCCCGATTGACTTTTCCTCTTTTGTTTTGAATTGATCCAAATACCAATCCTTGTTCCAATCAAATTGGACAAGTGAAATAAAAAGAGATTTCTCACCAACCTGACTTTCCCAACTTGCTCATTTGGCCCAGTTGAGCCGACCGGTTCAACCCTTGAATCGATCAGTTCAGTCTATCCTGAGCCGATCGGTTCATCACATGAACCGATCGGTTGGGAGTGTAGATTGTGTAAAATCAGTCAATTGTAGTTTCAATCAATATGATACTCTAATCAATCGGTCCAACACCTTGAACACTATGATATTGAGCTATCAATTGATTGAGTGTTTAATTGAACTACTAAACTCCTTTAGTAATCAATCTAAACATTGTTTGTGGACAAACTCCTCTTCCAAATTAAATCCTTTGTGTGTGACCCTACAAGTCCATTTCACGTTGGCAGTGAAAGTCCATAACACTTATGAATTCACAAGCAAAGAGCGGTGCCTAGTCGCACATCAGTGCTACCTATTCAATCCTACAATCCGTGAATGGCGTTACAATGAATGTATAATTCCTTTGTCACTAATGTCCTGAATGAAATCAAGGCATGGTACAATCATCCTTTCAACGTTCATCCATTTCCTTGATCTTAGAGCAAATTGGGTGAGATGTGTGTGACATCAATATCACATATTGATTCACACATGCATGTGCATGCCTTTCTCAATCCTACTCATCAAGTGGCCAAGGACATCAAACTCCCTTAGGAGGGACAAATCCCATATCTATCACTCACCCCTCAAAAGCCTCATGTGTCAAAGTCACCCAATCATCACCTTTATAACAACCCATGTTTCAGGATTGCGTTTGATGATGTCAAAGTGTACCCAACGACATGTGTTGAGTATAGTGATTTTAGGTCGAAGAATCACACTCACCACCATCACTGTGAGAGCTGATTATGACTACCAAATCATGGTTCCATGTGTCACTCTCACGGTGGGTATGCCTGGTACACATGTTCTCTAACAAGTACCTATGTGCTTGGTTTGATATCACTATATCATGACTAATGAGATTCTGTCATCAACCAACACACAATCTAGTCTTTAGTATTATTGTTGTCTATGGTTATTTCCACAAAAACAACCGACTAGGGACTAAATAAGAATGTATACTCTTAACATCCGTATGATCTCATCGTTTAGGTCCTCAACCCAAAAGCATACGTCATCGAGTAAAACAATTCTTTAGACATCTATCATGTTACACTATCATCTCAGAAATAGTTAAAACATATAGATCAGAAATTGCCTTTATTATTATTCAAAACATTTACAAAGTATCCCATTACAATCATCACATGACTTGCTCTATGGGCATACATACCAACACATCCCTCTTCCCTTATTCATCTAGAGAGTTCCCTCCTCATCTTCCCTTTGGGTCCCATGAGTTCATGAAGGTGATCAATCTCCTAACCCATGGCCCTCAGACAATGATAGTTGTTACCTCCTGACCCTATGGTCATGTGCAACTAGGGAATTAGGCAACTCCTAATTCCATTGATCTTATCCCTACCTGACCCTAGGATAGACTTAGGATTCTAACATAGTACATGTCCAACTTAGAACCTTACCCAAGTCTCCATCATCTCTCTCTACATTCAAGGGTTGACTTTCATCCTTTCATAAGGGTCATGGCGACCTGCTTACCTTGGTCAGGCCCCATACCGGTAACCTCCATGGTAACACACCCACATGCACTTAGAGATGGTTATCTATGGGTCTACAGGTTCATTCTCTTACCATGTACCCTTCACTTAGCTTCTTAAGATTCTATTAGACCTCTTTAGGTTACCTCAAAACCAACAAAACCGGTATACACCCTACAAAAGGGTCCCTCTCCCAAGATGGGAGGAAACTACATCAAAGGTCACAAACGTCCTTATGTCTAGGGTTTACATCCACATGAGCATGCTTGACCCTAGCAGGCTACTAAGGCACAAGTAGACCACCTATTAGACCATGCTAGGTCATACTTGTTCTCATTCCTCAACATTGGACCAATAACACGCCTTCCCATGTCACCAACTTAGCTGTGAGGGGTTCATCAAACATACCTTAGACTTAAGGGGTTTCCCTTTCCTCTAAGCATGAGGAGTGCCATGCTCGAATCTATAGAAACTCAAATCTCATCATGAGCATCAGGTACACATCTTCCACTCTTAGGCCTAGGTACCCTAGGTTCACTTTTTAGATGTCCCACTACATGCTCAACCTTTTTTAACCACGAACCAATCATGTACAAGGTATGACATTGATGGAGCTTCCACTTACGTGGAATTGTGTGCGCCAACTAAAAATCCTAAAGATAGTAAATCTTTAAGTTTAGCCTTGCATATACTAGATAGAGAACTCCACCCACGTATGCTAGGATACGTGGAAGTCTTATCGTAGTATAGTTAAGGGTCGAATCCTCATGACAATGGTCTTGTTGCAAGCAACAAGATGGAAAACGTTAGAATTTCACTTAGTCACTTAATAGTAGGCACTTAAATCGAAAGCTTGGTTTTGTTGTTTTAAACTAAGAACATGTAAAGTAAAGAAAGCAAGTAAATCTAAGGAGTTAAACTATGATAAAAGTCACTAGGGTGTGATCGGTTTTTCATCGCCACTACACATGGATCAACTCATGCAAACTAAAACATAACCTGCAAAAAGAGTTTAGTCAGTTAGTATCTTTGTAGACTTAGTTTCCTTTCGGAGAACTAACTATGAGAAGTGCAGGAATGTTGCAATGCCAACCATTCCCAAACAAATGGTCACCTACTTTGCATCATTCCCTTCGCAAAGTGTGTTCCTCGACTTACCAAGGTTGCACTTTCATACGTCAACTGATTCCATTTCATAGTATGAAAGTGCAATGAATGATAGTGAGTTTACTCCACTACTTGAAAGAAACTTCTAGATACCAAAACAGATGCATGGTGGATACATGCACCAAGAACCAACATACAAACGAGTTTCGAATCCAATAGTACAAACGTAGATAATTCATACTAAAAGATAAAGGATAACACAAGTTGGAGATCAAGCAACATGCATTCATTAAACGTTTGATGTTGAACTGAAAAAGATAAAACTCTATATTACAAACTATGTATTACATTTACATGATGTGAAAACATGGGTAGCGGGGCTACTCCCCGCACCCTAGTGAAAGAGACTACTCGCTCATGACTAGGACAACGAAGGAGGCAAGAAGAGAGAGAGGGAATCATCCCCATAAAGGAGAGAGGAAAGTCAACCCCTTGGAGAGAGAGAAACGATCCACCAGCTTCAAAGGTTGCGCGATGATGAGATCTCCCCTTCCCACCTTCTTTGGCGAAGAAGGAGAAAGCAGCTTCGAGATGGAGTGTGGGTCTCAGACCGGCAACCCCAGGGCGGAGGATGGAAGTCGTATGAGCTATGGAGTGGTTGAGGCAGGCTTTGGACATCTGAAACTTGATATCTGGTGGAGGATCCTTGGGGTCTTATTTATAGGCCTTAAGTGAAGTCCAAACGGTTTGGAGACCGTTTGGACCTCAAGATCGTTTGGGCCTCAAGACCGTTTGGACCTTGAGACCGTTTGGACCTCGAGACTGTTTGGACCTTGAGACCATTTGGACCTCAAGACCGTTTGGACCTTGAGACCATTTGGACCTCAAGACTGTTTGGACCTTGAGACCGTTTGGACCTCAAGACCGTTTGGCTTCATGCGGTCTCAGGACCGTGTGACTCCATGCGGTCTCAGGACCGGTTGGCTTCATGCGGTCTTGAGACAGTGTGACTCCATGCGGTCTCGGGACCAGTTGGTTTCATGCAGTCTTGAGACCGTGTGACTCCATGCGGTCTCGGGACCGGTTGGCTTCATGCGGTCTTGAGACCGTGTGACTCCACGTGGTCTCGGGACCGGTTGGCTTCATGAGGTCTTGATACCGTGTGACTCCATACGGTCTCGGGACTGGTTGGCTTCATGCGGTCTTGAGACCGTGTGACTCCATGCGGTCTTGGGACCGGTTGGCTTCATGCGGTCTTGGGACTGTTTGAGTCCATGCGGTCTTGAGGCTGAGTTAGTCTTTTATGATCTTTTTTGTGTGTTTTTCTGCATATATAAAAGGGAAAATTAGTCTGATGGTATATTTACAATAAAAGGGGAAAATTTAGGGATTGTGTATAATTTTAATTTAGAAAGAGTATGGAAAACTAAAGAAAAAGACTAAGATAATCATCCAAAATTGGAGGTTATCACCCCCCTAACTTAGAGTCTAGCTTGTCCTCAAGTTAGATAGAGCTGAGGCATGTAATGGCGAGGCAATTTTATTTAGTTAGGATTTCCATACTCTTGTTTCAATTCTTAACCTGAGTTCTCCTAAGGTCATATCAAGTATTATTGCTTGCCTTGACTCTTTCAGGTTTTGAGAGTTGCTTGGGTCTCAGGTTCTTTCCGTATCTCATAGCTCGCATCGGGACCACTTTATTATGTGCATGCTGTTGACTCTAATAAGCTTTATACCTCTATGAAGGACCTACTGGAAGCTAGAGAGGGTATGAGGTTTGGCTAAATGCTTGAAGTGTAACTCCCCCTTCAAGGGGGAGGGGTTGTCTATGCTTTTAGGATTTCACTACCGGACACGACACATCTGCCTTTGTGAGGGCAGCTGAATGTACCGGCCGGGTGAGTCCTTTATAAGCCTTTCATATATTTAGATACCTTAGGGTTTCACTACCGGGCACGACACATCTGCCTTTGTGAGGGCAGCTGAATGTGCCGTCCGGGTGAGACCTTCATCAGTTCTTTATATAGATCCTTATTTGTGGCACAACTCTCATAATTTTATTCGACTCTCTGGATTTTATTCGATGACTCGCATGCTTGGGTTTTGGGGTTTTGTTTGGGAAATTATTTTGGGCGGCCAAGCCTCTTTTATTTTGAAGAGGGGAAAGTTGTTCTTAGAGTTTTTTAACATGCACTTATTTGGTTTGTGGTCCACTTGCAAAACTTCTTGATTTGGAAGTTTCCTGATGACCCTCTCGTCCTTGAGAGCCTGGCTTATGTCTGCCTTGATATTGACATGTGGAGAGTCAGATAAAGAAGTGAAGCAAAAGCATGAAAATCAATAGTGGAGGTACATTATTAAATCGCCATTAAATGTCTAAGTGCTATTTTCTTTTGGGGACTAACATGATTCTAAAGTTAATTGAGGGTGATTCTATTCAAAAAAGGGTTAATTAAAAGAAAGTTAAAGAAAGAAAGAAAAAAAGAACATGTACAAATAGAGAAAGGATAAGATGGAGAAAGAGGGATTTAGAAAATGATACATCGCCCTTGTCTAATGTACCCCCCCTAACTTATCACTCACTCTGTCCTCAGAGTGTCAAAGTGATAGGTTGAGAAGTACGATGACAAGGGCTACAGGCTAAGTTAATTCTGCATTTGCCCCTGGTGAATGAAGTAGATTTGCTGTGAACTGTCCTCGTAGAGCGTGGTAATCCACGTCAGTCATCTCTTCTACTGGTCTTTGAAGAACGATGATGTTGTACGTCCAATAGAGGACGTGGAAGCCGCAGTCGTTTGATTCTCTAATTTGCTGGGGGCATTTGTGGCTGAAAGAAGGGCGATGAAAGTGCTCCTTGTCGTACGCCCTTGTATGCTGACTCAGAAGGGCGATTAATTTGTCTGCACATTCTTTCGCCACTACCTCTGTTGGCGTCCTTGGTGTCACGACATAGTTCTTTTGTCATGGATTGTACTGGCTATCGGAACTGTTATATATTGTAGTTGTTCCCTCTAGTAGATTCGTTTCCAGGATCATCCAGTGCTCATGATAAAGGAAGGGTAACATGATGAACGTCGGCATTGTGTGTTATAGATAGGAGATCAGCGCTTCAGTTGTGCTGAAGTTCTTAAGCTTTAAAAGATCATCCTTCATGTATGGGGATGCCATATATGTTGTTGGGTTATTTTGGTCGAGTAGGAACTGATAGGCAACCATTAAGCTTACTGAGAGGGATCCTTTAATCTGTAAAGTTTCGCGAAGCGTGTCTGCCATTACTAGAATGTCTCTAGACATGAAAACAAGCTCATCATTCTCGGTTGAAAGCCGTGCCATAATGAGACGTAATTCAATGTCGGAGAGACCTTTGCAAGCATTGTGATCGAAGTTAGGAAAGGTTGGTTCTATGGCAGACAAAGGATCGATGTCGCTTTTACTTTGCTCAGTAGCTAAGGTCGGCTCCTTAGGTTTCTCCAACTCTTTCAGAGTTTGTCGCAAAGGTCACCTCTGCGGGCGTTGGACAGTTGAGAAAAGGTAATGAGGGACGTCATCTGGTTCCATTGTCGGGTCCTTGAAGAACCTTCTATCACAGATGAGCTCCATGGCGTAACGCCCTCGCAAGGAATGAAAATCTTCAGCAACGAGGTCAGTAAAAGGGATTTCTTGGTTCCGTGCTTGGATGTGACATATGGTGCAGAAAGCGCAGTCCCCAGATCCCTCGGTAGCTTGAACTGGAGGGTTAATTATTTAGAACCAGGGTTGGCTCCAGTCTTGGCAGAGAGATGGGCGTGCAACCCAAATTAACTTAAGCAGCCGGAAGGGTATACATCTCGCTTCACATGCTGCTTCACCAACGAAGTTTATTGTGCCGATGGGTAGCTCAACACCGCAAAAATTATACACTTTGGCATCTCGAGCTTCGGTGTCCACGATCATAAATAGCCAGTGGTCCGAAACTTGGAAGGGCACAGTAAGAAAATGTGCCCGTCGTGCTAAACCAGCACGCAGCCGCTCGATTGACTTTGATCTTATGTCTTTGTATAAAAGGCCAATAGACAGAGCAGGCAAGGCATTGAAAACTGGTTGCTGCCTCTTAGAACTTCTGTACACTTCTATACTATTGGCGAGAAGGACGCGGAAGATTGTCATTGGCATCGTGGACCGAGGTCGCAAGATGTTGTGGAAATCTTCTCGTGTCATCTTGCGTCTAGTTTTAGTGTTATTATAGATGATGTCTTTCCCTGCCTTTGCATCATCCACAATAGTGTTCAGTATAAAAATGTCCTGAGCATCTAATGTGGAGATGGCCGCCATATCCATGTCATGCATTTTGTGTGGTAGAAGTGGTGGTGGGGGAAGCTCCTGCGGAGGAGGGGAAGAGGGTTGTTCCAAGACTTCTGCATAGCTTTGCAGATCGTCATCCAAATCAGAGGCAAAATCGAGTCTTCATCTGTGTCTAAGCTTACTCGTTCTGCCTCATCCTGGTCATGGGGGGAGGGTGCTGACGTGTCGAGCGCTAAGAAAGGTGGAGCGGTTGTTGTGGGTGGGTTGGCACTGGTTCCTAGTATACATTGGTGGAACTCAGCGAAAGCCACATCTTTAGCAGCTTCCCCGATGGATCCCAGAGCAGAATAATTAATGAATTGGTCCCCATATGACATGTTAACATTATCATTGTGTGGGGACTTGGGGTGATGTTCACCGTCATGGTGTCCTTTGTCGGAACCTTTGTGAGAAGATTCTGCTGCATTGCATGGGTCCTCTCTGCCATCAGATTTGTCACCCGAGGAGGTGGTATCATTGTTCAAATCGGCAGATGAGTGGGAGTCTTCGTCGTCGTCACTATCACCATCCTTGTCAGCCGCTGCCTTGTCGGCTGGCTTTTTACTTGCGGTCTTTTTGCACCGCCGATGGGTGGCTTGTAATTCATCGAAAGCCACTTGCAGATGCTAGTGTGTTTCGAACAGTGCGTCGTGGGTTTCTTTGAGGTCGTTATATCGGCCCTCAGCAGAGAGGAGATGTGTTGTTATATCTGTAACTTGAGCACATAGCTGCTGGATGTCATTATTAGTTGACTCGTCTTGGCGATTATGTAGTTGTGTGAGTGTGCTGTTGATGGTGTCCAAGCGCGTGCTCAGAATTGCTTGTTGTTGTTGGAGCTCGCGGAGAGTCTCTGGCAGAGGTTGAGTCTGCGTAGAGATCTCATCGACTTGCTTTGACATTGCTTCTTGCTGGCGCTTCGCTCCAAGGACCAGTTCCGGCAAGTTGTTGTAGTGGTTATTGATGTGCTCAACTTGCTTAGCCACCTCATCTTGTCATTGCTGAAAACCTTGGAGGATGTTGGGCAAGGCTCACTGTTGTTCGTTGATTGTGGCCACCTGTCTTGATAAACCTTGCACATAAGAAAAAATAGAGTTTAAAGTGTTAGAAGGATCGGTGAGGAGGTTTCGGACGACGTCAAATTGACGGCTGAATTCCTCACCGATATTGGCAAAGGGGACCCCAGGGGCGGAAGGGTGGGATGGCTGGGGTCTACATGGAATGGTGGTAGTGTCTTGCGGAAGAGACACTGATGATGCCCCGAGCTGCGTGGTGACTATGGATGGAGTCATTAGCGGTGTCGGGGTGGTGGTGGATGTGAAAGGTGGTATCTCAGGTGAAAATGGTGGTAATGATAGTGATGGGGTGGAAACTATGGAGGTGAAAGGGAAAGTGGTAAAGTCGGACATAGGGGTGGAGAAGGGAGAGCCCGAAGGAAAGAGGGGTGAAGAAGAGGATGTGAATGGCTGTGTGGATGTGGTGAAGAAGGGAAGAGTGGTGGATGTTGGAAAGGTGGAGGGTGGAGTGGTGGTGGCGGTTAGCTGATCATTTAGTGAAAGAGTCGATTGATGAGGTGGTTATGTTTTCTTCATGGAGGGGGTCGGCTTCTGGATGTGGCCTGGATGTTGGTGTCCCTGACAGCTGTTGTGCCTGCAACTACCTTCTAGAAGGTCGTTTGACAGGTATTTTTGTTGGTCGAGCTGCCAGGGCTGTGATGCTCAGCTCCATTTGTCCCGTTGTTGCTTTCTTGTCGGTTGCTTTAATCAAAGCTAAGAGTTGTGTAAGCTCCTCGTCATAGAAGAGGAGCTTTTTTGTGTCATAGTTTGCGAGCTCCGGAAGCGGGAGGAGTGTTCTTGATGACTTGACCGTAGGGCAGAAGACATAATGTAGTTTCCCATCCTTTTCCTTAATGATGAAGGAGTTCTTCAAAGTTTGTTCATTGGTAAGGATGTCGCCCTTTATTTACGTGCAGCGACGTAGGGGTCTGTCCATCTTGAGGTATTTTATGATGGATGTGACATGACCCCCCATGCATATTTCCTTCCCCAGGGCGAAAGCTAATAATTTATGGATCATTTGTTGTCCAATGTTGACTGGCCTTTCGTTTAGAATGGACCAGAGAACAAAGAGATCCGAGATTATAACGTTCCCCCCTTCTGTCCTGGGGAAGAGTGCGCCACCTAGAATTTTATGTAAGGTGCGCACAAATCCAGAATGTATGTTCGATGCTTTGCATGTCTTAGCATCATAGGTGGGGAGCCCAGTTAGAGATTTCCAAAACTTGTGTATGTTGAACTCAGGGTGCTCAGTTCCCACAACCTTGGCTTTATTCATCTGCTGCTGGTTGTCAATAAAAACTTCGTTCAACATGTTTTCTGTTAAGACAACCTTGTTGCCGAAGATTTGGGTGACCAGCCTTCTGTCACCTCCATCCCGTGATCTATCCATGATGTCTACCGACTCTTTGGTCAGAAAGGTGAAAAATTCAGTAGTGGGTTCAGAGTAAGATATCTCAGGTACTAAACACAACCTGGCGAGGTTGGCTTTGTCTAGTATGTTGAAAATGCGGTCATGGATCCCCATCTTAAGTAGTATGCTGGAGCAAACATACTTAGTGGGTTTTAGGATTTTTTCAGTGGAGGGGGTGTTATGGATGAAGAGATTATCTGGTGGTGGTGTTGCGGTGGTGACGGGAGGAAAGGCAAGGATAGTGATGGTTGCGGGAGTGACAGTGGAGGTGGTGATTGGTGGACTGTTTCCTGCCAGGATTTGTTCTCTTGCAGCGGCAGGCCGGACTTGCTTTCTGGCTCTTTTCTTGGAGGGTTGTCCGGTTGTAGTTTCCTGGACCTTGCGCTTCCCCTTTTGTTCTTCGGCTGGGGATTCCTCCTCGGAGTTTGGCTTGTAATCCGAGCCTTCATCATCATCAGAAGAAATTTCAATTTCTTCTTCAGGTGCCTCAGCTAGGCACTTGCTGAGGCGATCAAGGTCACACAAGACTTGCATCATTTTGACATTTGGTGGCGCCTTTCCAGTCTTGTTCGAGTCATCTCTGATCTTATGGAGTTTAGCTTGTTCTTCCATCAGTTGCTCCTTTGTCCAGATTGGAGCGTTTTCAAATCTGATGACCTCCTTTGCTGGTGATGCCATATCTACAAAATGGGAAATCATGAGTTAGAATAACATGTTTAGAAATTTTTTTGATTTTATTTGTATTTATGTGGTTTTATGAATATATATATATATATATATATATATATATATATATATATATATATATATATATATATATATTATATCTTTATTTTTAGAGATTGTGGAAGGCCAAATGGTTTCAGGACCGTTTGGTTCCAAACGGTTTCAAGACTATTTGGTTCCAAATGATTTGAAGACCGTTTGGTCCCAAACGGTTTGAAGACTGTTTGGTTCCAAACGGTTTGAAGACCGTTTGGTCCCAAACGGTTTCAAGACCGTTTGGTCCCAAACGGTCTGAAGACCGTTTGGTTCCAAACGGTTTCCAAACGGTTTCAAGACCGTTTGGTCCCAAATGGTTTCAAGACCGTTTGGTCTCAAACGGTTTGGAGACCGTTTGGAAGGCGAAGCGTCAGGTAACAGTCGGCGAAGGTGAAGGCGAAACAACGAAGGGAAGGCGGAGGCGCCGCCGACGAAGGTGAAGGTGAAGGCGGCGGCGGATAGAGCCATCGACGATTAAGACGAAGGTGATGGTGGGAGGAGCCGACGGAGATAAAGACGAAGATAAGGAAGATTGCGGTGAAGCTGGCGGTAAACATGGCGAAGGTGGTGCCAGCGTTGGAGAAGAGGAGACGCCGCGGCGGCGCCGAAGATGTTAACGGCGGTATGGAGGGTTGCAGAAGCGAAAATGCCGGCTAGGCTTCCGTGGTTACTGTACTACCTTGCAGCTGTTGGTAGAGTCGACGTCGGAGAAGCAGCGAGCGGTGGTACGAAGGTGAGGTTGCCGTGTAGAAGCATGGAAACCTGGTCGTCGGAGGCAGAGGGCGGAAGCAGGGAGAGCAGAGGCAATGGAATAGTCCTTGCGTGAAAGCTTGAAAACTCGAAAGTCGAAGAGAGGAGAAGGAGGGGGTAGGGTTTATATTTATAGGAAACGGGGGTTGACTTCGACAAAAACCCTAGGTCAAACGGTTTAGTGACCGTTTGGATCCAAACGGTTTCAAGACCGTTTGGTTCCAAACGGTTTCAAGACCGTTTGGCTCCAAACGGTTTCAAGACCGTTTGGACTCCAAACGGTTTCAGGACCATTTGGAAGGGTAAAGGTCGAAAGGATTTTTATATTTTTATGTTTGTTTTTGGTTTATATATTTTTATTTTATTTGATTTTACTTATTTTTTTTGTTTATTTTGATTATGTGAATTTTTTTTACATTTTCATAAGATAAATCTAGGATAATTAAAAGAACGGAAAAATAAAGGAAGAAGTTGAAATATTGGGTTGCCTCTCCCAAGTAGCGCCTGGGTTTTACGTCGCTGGCTCGACAAAGCTGTAATGTTGTTATGTTGATGGCGTAGCGTCTTTGATTTCAATGATTTGTCTTGGCATTTTGTCTTTCGGAGTGTAGTATCTTTTTAAACGATGACCGTTGACCGTCCTTTCTCCTCCGTTGTTATCGATAATTATGACCACTCCAGTTGGGTAAATATGCTTTATAGTGAAGGGCCCAGACCATTTTGTTCGAAGTTTTCCGGGAAACAACTTGAGCTTGGAGTTGAAAAGGAGTACTTTGTCGCCGACGGCGATGTCTTTCCTCTTGAGATGACCATCGTGCCACATTTTTGTCTGCTCCTTATAGATTTTGGCACTGTGATAGGCAGTCATTCGGAGTTCTTCTAACTCTTGTAACTGGAGTTGTCTATTCTCTCCTGCACTTTTAAGATCAAAATTTAATTGTCTGATGGCCCACCAGGCTTTGTGTTCCAGCTCTACTGGAAGATGATAAGACTTCCCGTACACCAAACGGAACGGGGTTGTCCCGATTGGTGTTTTATAGGCTGTTCGGTATGCCCAAAGGACATTAGGAAGTTTGGTGGACCAATCATTGTGGTTTCTGTTCACCATTTTTTCTAGAATCGCCTTTAATTGTCTATTTGATACCTCAACCTGACCACTAGTCTGTGGATGGTAAGGCGTTGCGACTTTATGGTTGACTCCGTACTTTTTCAGTAAGGCTTCAAAACTTCGCTCCAGGAAATGGGTCCCGCCATCTGATATGACAGTTCTGGGAACTCCAAATCTTGGGAAAATAATAATTTTGAACAATTTAATAACTGGCTTGGAGTCCCTGGACATAGTGGGTACAACTTCGACCCACTTTGAGACGTAATCCACCGCAACCAAGATGTAAGAGAAGCCATAGGAGGAAGGGAAAGGGCCCATATAGTCTACCCCCCACACATCGAAAAGCTCAATTTCTTGCCACATTGTGAGGGGCATTTCGTCTCTTTTTGATATGTTGCCAGAAAATTGACATTTGTTACAAGCTTTCACAAAATCGTAAGAGTCCTTTGCTATGGTGGTCCATAAGAAGCCATATTGTAAAACTTTTAAAGCGATTTTCTTAGCACTCATGTGCCCCCCCGTGGGTCCTGAATGGCAATGCTCTAGGACAGGGGTGATTTCTTCTTCCGACAAGCAACGACGGAAAAGTCCGTCGGCACATAGGTGAAATAGGTAGGGTTCGTCCCAATAATATTGTTTTATGTCATGAAGGAACTTCCTTTTGTCATGGTAGGAAGCAGAGGGGTGGATAATCCCTGTGGCTAGATAATTGACGATATCTACATACCAAGGGAAACCATGGGTGGCCTTCATAAGCTGGTCGTCAGGAAGAGAATCCCGGATAGGGATTTTATCTTCTTCTTCCACCTCGATCCAGCTGAGGTGATCGGCTACAACGTTCTCCACTCCACTTTTATCTTTAATCTCCAAGTCGAATTTCTGGAAGCATCAGCACCCAGCGGATAAGCCTAGGTTTGGCATTCTGCTTCTGAATCAGGTATCGAATGGCGAAATGGTCAGTATAAACGATGACCTTAGAACCAATCAAATAAGAGCAAAAATTTTCAAATGCGTAAATGATAGCCAGAAACTCTTTCTCCGTGGTAGTGTAGTTTTTCTATGCTTCGTCTAGCATTTTGGATGCGTAGTAGATAACATAGGGTTTCTTGTCAATCCGCTGTCCTAAAACAGCCCCTATGGCGTAATCACTTGCGTCGCACATAATTTCAAATGGCTGCGACCAATCTGGGGCTCTCAGAATAGGTGCGGAGATTAAAGCATTCTTGAGGGTGGAGAAACTTTGCATACATTCTTGATTGAATATGAACTCAATATCTTTAGTCAGGAGTTGGGTCATGGGTTTTGCTATCTTTGAAAAATCTTTGATGAATCTTCTGTAGAACCCCGCATGACCCAAGAAAGCTCTTACTCCCTTTATGTCTTTCGGTGGTGACAGTTTCGAGATAACATCAATTTTGGCCTTATCAACCTCGATTCCTCTATCACTTACCTTGTGCCCGAGGACGACACCTTCCGTTACCATGAAGTGGCATTTCTCCCAATTCAAGATAAGGTTTGTTTCCTCGCAACGTCGTAGAACTTGTCCAAGATTGATTAAACAATTATCGAAGGAATCTTCGTAAACTGAGAAATCGTCCATAAACACTTCCATGATGGATTCAGTTAAACCGACGAAGATGGCAGACATACACCGTTGGAACATAGAGGGTGCGTTACATAACCTGAATGGCATTCTTCTAAAGGCATATGTCCCAAAAGGACAGGTGAAGGTGGTTTTTTCCTGGTCTTCTGGGTGTATGGGTCTTTGGTAGAACCCAGAATAACCATCGAGGTAGCAAAATATTTCTGATGAGCTAGGCATTCCAGGACTTCATCGAGGAAGGGTAGAGGGTAGTGATCTTTCCTCGTGGCTTTGTTCAGCTTCCTATAATCAATACACATCCTCCACCCTGTTACAGTCCTGGTGGGTACTAACTCATTTTTATCATTAAGCACGACAATAGTGCCTCCTTTTTTTGGAACTACCTGGACAGGGCTGACCCACTGGGAGTCAGAGATAGGGTAGATTATGCCCGCTTTAAGTAATTTGAGAACCTCCAGGCGAACCACCTCTTTGAGATTAGGATTCAGTTTTCTTTTATGTTCACGAGATGGCTTGAATTCTTCAACCATTGGAAGTCTGTGCATACACATGGCTGGATTTATGCCGGTCATGTCAGTTATTTTATATCCGATGACCTTTTTGTGCTTCTTCAGCTCATCCATAAGCCTTTCTTCCTGATCTTCTGTAAGGGTAGAGCTGATGATGATCGGGCATAATTCTTCCTCATCCAAGAAAACATGTTTAAGCTCTGTGGGTAAAGTCTTCATTTCAGGAGCTTTCGGTGACTCAGTAGCTTCTATAATGGTAACCGCTTTAAGTTCTTCAAAAGTGGTAGTTGGTACTTCTTTGGCCTTTTCTAAATGTTGCAGACACTGTTGAACTAGCTCATTTGTAGAGAATTCGACATCCGGATTGATTAGAACATTCTCAAGTTCGTCAGCTGGCTCGGATATTTCTAATTGCGACATTTGTTGTATTGCGTCTAAAAGAAAGACCTCTTCTTGGATACTGGGGCCTTTCATGCTATTAAGGAATCGGAATTGAATTGCTTCTTTTCCGAGCCTAAGAATGATGGTGCTAGCTTCAACGTCGATGAGCGCCCTAGTAGTAGCGAGGAAAGGTCTGCCAAAAATAATCGGGTATCTCAAGTATTCTTTAATATCCATGACAACAGAGTCACACGAAATGTAGGCATCCTTACCTATCCTTACTGGAATATCTTCAATGATCCCCAGAGGTGCGGTTATGGTGGAGTCAGCTAATTGAATTGTCATTGTTGTAGGCAGCCATTCGGTGAAACCCAGACGTTTGCACATAGAATAAGGCATAATGGATGCTGGCCCCTAGCTCAGCTAATCCCTTTTTGGTAGATGCATTTCCAATGCAACATTGGATTCCGAAGGAACCTGGGTCCTTATTCTTTTTTGGCATTTTGTTTAGGATGCTGTCAGAGGTGGTCTGGGCAAGCTTGACAGTTTCTTGCTCCTTGGTGATGTACTTTCTTGATAACAAGGTTTTGAGGTATTTTGCCCAGGCCAGCACCTCGGAGAGAGCATCAAGGAGTGAGATATCGATGTACAGTTTCTTCATCGCCTCCTTGAACTGTTGAAACCTGGTGTCCATCTTCATTTCTCACAGTCTACCCGGATATGGAATCCTTGGTTTAAATTGCGAGACTTCGGGTTCTGCATATACTTGTTCTTTATTCTTGCCCTTTGTGCCTTCTGTGGGTTTCTCCATTCCTTTTTGTGGGCTCTCATTCGTCATAGAAGCAGGTGCGTCATCATTATCAAGAGTGATCTTGGTAGTTTCATGAAGAATGCGTCCAAATCTCATGGTGACAACATTCAACTATTCATGCCAATTCTGTCCATGCTTAGGATTTGATTCAGGCTACCCTGCAAATGTGTCTGCTTGAGGCTTTAGTTGTGCAGCAATATGGGCAAGTTGAGCTTCAACTGCTTTCTGTTGAGCCTGTTGGTTAGCAAGCATAGTTTGCTGGGATTGTAACATATGCCTTATCAAAGATATTTCATCTTCCGGTTGAGCAGGAGTGTTTTTCTGAGGAATTTGTTGTTGCCCTTGCTGAGGTTGTTGTATAGGCGGCGCTAGTTGAGGTTGCTGAGTGTGCATATGTGGGTGGAGCAGAGGATGAGTATACTGATAGTAGGCAGATTGGCTCCTGGGGTACTTAGCCCTAGGGAAGTTATTCCTGGAGTTCCCTTGATTTTGGTTAAAATTGTTTGGGAATCCAGGTGGTAACCTACTAGAGGATCCCCCTGCGTCTGGTGTTGTGGATTTGCGGTTCCAACAGGGTTCCGATATTGGAATCCTGGGTGATTCCTCGGCTGATTAGGATTGTAATAGACTTGCCCAGGGATAGAGTGGATAGAGTTGACTTGTTCTGGCAGCTGTTCTTCAGACTGGTCGGTGATGGGTTCATATTGTTGTGGTGGTGGATCCAGATCCATCATCACATTATAAAACATACCACGTGAAAGGGTCGGGTGGTTAGAAGCATGACAGGCCTCACAGGTTCCTGTGGCGGCCTTGACTTGTTGTACCAGAGGATTTTTCTTCTTATCAATCTCTCCCAGATAAGTCTCAAGAGCTTATTGTTTGTGAACTATGGTTTTCAAGGCTTCAGCTATTGTCTTCATCTCTAATGATTCTTTAGCTTTGTAGACCTTGAGGACACCTTTTCCGGCTGATCGTCCCCAGTTGGATTGATTTTCAGCTCCGAGTGTGACAATTTTCCATGTGTCCTCATAATTCTTTCTCATAAAGTTTCCTCCAGATGAGAAATCCAAAAACTATTTGATATCATCGCTCACTCCCCGATAGAAGGTTTCTATCAATTTGTTCTGGGAGATTCCATGATGTGGGCACTTTCGCAAAAGTTCTTTAAACCTTTCCCATGCTTCAGCAAGGGATTCTCCGAGTAGTTGAGAGAAGTGATTGATCTACCCCCTGATCTCATAGGTCAGTGAAGGGGGAAAGAACTTCTCCAAGAACTTTTCCTCTAGGGGAGCCCAGGTGGTTATTATGGGTTCCCTGTCAAGTGAGTTATACCAACTCAGGGCTCTCCCAGACATAGTGAAATGAAACAAATGAAGCATTATAGCATCAAAAGTGACTCCGGCTTGCGGAACCAGGCGACATAGTGCCTTAAACCTTTTCAGATGATCCATGCAATCATCTCCAGAACCTCTGGAGAATGAGATGCCTTGCATGATCTGGATCCACTGGGTCCGAATCTTGAAGTTGGGGATATTGATAATCGGAGGTCGGACTGGGTGGTTATCCTCATAATTCTTTGGGACAACATAATCCCTCAGCTGCTTGCTCCTTAACTCCAGCTGAGCAGCTTGGGTTGTTGCCTCATTTTCAGCTCTTATACGGGCCTGTTCTTTCGCACGAATCTCCGCTTGGATCTGGGCACGAGTATCAGCGATGAGTTGTGCCCGTTGAGCGGCGATGGCGGCGTTGACCCTCTCCATCACCAATGCAGCCTGGCGTTGATCGTCGGCCATTTGCCTGGCTCGTTGGCGATTGAGTCAAATACGGCGATGGAAACTTCTCTCTACCTCGGAGTCATACTCTGGATCAGGGGAGAATCCGCGGTTATGCGATGATCGCATACACGTTTTCTCCCTGAGTAGAGAAAAGAAAACACCTTTAGATAATGGTAAATATATAATGGTTTCAAGAAGATATAGACTTATGATTTAAAAAGAAAGTGTAAAACCCTAACTAACTAGGAAGGTACTAAATGAAATTAAAATGTTCCGTTGTCCCCGACAACGATGCCAATTTTTGATGGAGCTTCCACTTACGTGGAATTGTGTGCACCAACTAAAAATCCTAAAGATAGTAAATCTTTAAGTTTAGCCTTGCATATACTAGATAGAGAACTCCACCCACGTATGCTAGGATATGTGGAAGTCTTATCGTAGTATAGTTAAGGGTCGAATCCTCAGGACAACGGTCTTGTTGCAAGAAACAAGATGGAAACGTTAGAATTTCACTTAGTCACTTAATAGTAGGCACTTAAATTGAAAGCTTGGTTTTGTTGTTTTAAACTAAGAACATGTAAAGTAAAGAAAGCAAGTAAATCTAAGGAGTTAAACTATGATAAAAGTCACTAGGGTGTGACCAGTTTTTCACCGCCACTACACATGGATCAACTCATGCAAAGCAAAACATAACCTGCAAAAAGAGTTTAGTCAGTTATTATCTGTGTAGACTTAGTTTCCTTTCAGAGAACTAACTACGAGAAGTGCAGGAATGTTGCAATGCCAGCCATTCCCGAACAAATGGTCACCTACTTTGCATCATTCCCTTCGCAAAGTGTGTTACTCGACTTACCAAGGTTGCACTTTCATACGTCAACTGATTCCATTTCATAGTATGAAAGTGCAACGAATGACAGTGAGTTTACTCCACTTCTTGAAAGACACTTCTAGATACTGAAACATATGCATGGTGGATACATGCACCAAGAACCAACATACAAATGAGTTTCGAATCCAATAGTACAAACGTAGACAATTCATACTAAAAGATAAAGGATAACACAAGTTGGAGATCAAGCAACATGCATTCATTAAACGTTTGATGTTGAACTGAAAAGATAAAGCTCTATATTACAAAGTATGGATTACATTTACATGATGTGAAAACATGGGTAGCGGGGCTACTCCCCGCACCCTAGTGAAAGAGACTACTTGATCATGACTATGACAAAGAAGGAGGCAAGAAGAGAGAGAGAGCATCATCCCCATAAAGGAGAGAGGAAAGTCAACCCAATGGAGAGAGAGAAATGATCCACCAGCTTCAAAGGTTGCGCGATGATGAGATCTCCCCTTCCCACCTTCTTTGGTGAAGAAGGAGAAAGCATCTTCGAGATGGAGTGTGGGTCTCAGACCGACAGCCCCAGGGCGGAGGATGGAAGTCGTATGAGCTCTGGAGTGATTGAGGCAGCATTTGGACGTCTGAAACTTGATATCTGGTGGAGGACCCTTGGTGTCTTATTTATAGGCCTTAAGTGAAGTCCAAACGGTTTAGAGACCGTTTGGACCTCAAGACCGTTTGGGCCTAAAGACTGTTTGGACCTTGAGACCGTTTGGACCTCAAGACCGCTTGGACCTTGAGACCATTTGGACCTCAAGACCGTTTGGACCTCAAGACCGTTTGGACCTCAAGACCGTTTGGACCTTGAGACCGTTTGGACCTCAAGACCATTTGGCTTCATGCGGTCTCATGACCGTGTGACTCCATGCGGTCTCGCGACCGGTTGGCTTCATGTGGTCTTGAGACTGTGTGACTCCATGCGGTCTTGAGACCGTGTGACTCCATGCGATCTCGGGACCGGTTGGCTTCATGCGGTCTTGAGACCGTGTGACTCCATGAGGTCTCGAGACTGGTTGGCTTCGTGCGGTCTTGAGACCGTGTGACTCCATGCGGTCTCGGGACCGGTTGGCTTCATGCGGTCTTGAGACCGTGTGACTCCATGCGGTCTCGGGACTGGTTGGCTTCATTCGGTCTTGAGACCATGTGACTCCATGCGGTCTCGGGACCGGTTGGCTTCATGCGGTCTTGGGACCGTTTGAGTCCATGCGGTCTTGAGGCTGAGTTAGTGTTATGACCCACTCTGTAATTAACCGGTAAATACTAAGTTTAGCATATAATTCAGTTAATGATGTTGAATTGAGAACTCACTTATGTTAATGATGTTTGAACTAATAACAAAGTATTTTTAGCTTGTTTCCTAGCCCTAAGTTTGTGGAGAATTCAGTGCTTAAACCGTTGTAAGAAAAATCATTCGAAACCGACTTTCGAGTCAAAAGATATGGACATTTGAGTGTTTTTGGACCTAGTTGTAAATGTCGGAAATGTTTGGGCAAATTGCAGCCGGCCCCCTCCGCGACCTTGACCCTTATCCCCTTCCTTTTCTTCGTTTCTTTTCCTGTAAACCGCTTGAAGCGGCACCCGAGCAACAAGCAGCTCGATTTCAACAGAGCGGAGAGGTGATCTAGGGGCGATTTTGGGGGCGATCTTTGCCCTTGGCTTCGTCCAACTACAGCCCTACCTCCATCCTCCTTCCTCCGCCCTCCTCCTTCCTCTACTTCACCTCTAGTCACAGCTCTAACCAACCTTAGACAGGGCGCCGGCCAGCCAAGCAGCAGCCGTGGCCAACAGTAGGGCGCCGACCCGGAGCCGTGGGCGCAAAGAGCAACACCCAATTGACCGTCCCGAGCTCGGCCAAGAGGATGGAATAGAAATCTGAAGTCCTAGCTTCGATCTAGCACCCAACCGAGCCTCCCTTTTCACCTGTGCGTGAAGGAGCTGCTGCTTGTAGCAACATGTCTGACTAGGAACAACTTGGGCGTAAGAGGCATTTAAGAGAGGTAGTTCTGACTTCGGCTTAAGGTCCTGATCATGAATCCGTAGTCTTAGCCTAAGACCTAGCTTTTGATTGAGTCAATTTAAGATCTGTGCGTGAAGAAGTTGTTCTGCTGTCGAGTTGCAGGAACAGCAAGTTGATCGGTCGAGTTGCAAGCTGATCGGCCGAGTTGTGAAGCGGATCGGTCGAGTTTCCGACCAATCGGTTGAGTTTCTGTATTGTGAGTGGCAGTTCATTCAGAAATCATTATTTAACTCAATTTAAGTGCTTAATTGCTTTAGTATTAGTTGGTATAACTTCTAAACAGTGTAGCACATACAATAGTTTATTATAGATTCATTGGAACTTGAAATACATAATATGATTGATGAAAAAGATGGAATTTCCTGTTTTACAGTTGCTATGTATTCGTTGAATAAACATGGATGATTAGCATTGAAACTGAATAAGTGATACTGAGTTATGTCTAAAGATGACAAATGATATATATGTGTTTTGA
This sequence comes from Alisma plantago-aquatica, assembly GCA_963693085.1. Classification (NCBI taxonomy): domain Eukaryota; kingdom Viridiplantae; phylum Streptophyta; class Magnoliopsida; order Alismatales; family Alismataceae; genus Alisma; species Alisma plantago-aquatica. Next base: position 680,176,972 of record OY856411.1, read on the forward strand.
AGTGATGTTCAGAATGTGAAATAAGTATGAAATGTGATATTCCTGTTTAAATGTTTATATGTTAATCAGTTAATAGACTTAGGTGCCCTAACACCGTAGAACCCCTTTGAGAGGTCTCATGCTTAGGGGTGAAACTTGTGTTCAACAATAACCTGTGCGGAGTCACGGTGGCACGAGGACAGAGAGGCAGTGTTCAACAATAATCTATGCGGAGTCACGGTGGCACTGGAGAAAATAGGGGTTATTCAACATTAATTCGTGCAGAGTCACGGTGGTAACCCAGTGAGACTCTCCGCCTGTGTGCTCAGGTTAGAGGAGGAGTCTAGAGCACTCGGAGTTAGTGCATTGAGGCCGGAGAGCCTGTAGGCCGGAGAGCCTGTGGTCCTGTAGCAGAACAGGGCTGGCAGTCAGACTTAGCATTTCCCGGGTGTGTCGCTAAGTCTTGTACGGTGGGATCGTAGTTCGCTATGGATCTTTATATGCAGAGTACACTGCATATGATTAGGGCATAATAATAATATAAATATGTAATCATATAGGATCACAGTAAATTTAATATGTTAAGAGATTTGAACTTCTGTGCCAATTCTCTATATCAGTTTATTTGTTTAAAATATTTGATGTTGCTTAGCAATGAGATTGTTATCTGTAAATCTGCTATGTCAATAGAACTGCCCTGCTTAGTACTGCACTTATCTTTAATTTCAATTTTTATCTATCTCATGAGTTGTTTAGTGATAGCTAAATGAAATGCTATTCACTGAGCGAGTAGGCTCATACCTCTACTCAAACATTTTCAGGTCAACATCAGCAACAAGAATTGGAAGGATCTTTTCATCCTAACGCTTAGTCTGTAGAAGGTATATGTAGTTAGTCCAGTTAGAGGTCTCTTAGTCCTTTCCCCTCGATCCTTGGAACATGGTGTGGGTGAGAGAGAATGTGTATGTGGAATGTGTATAAAGATGTAAATTAACTGGTATGCTTTACCTTATGTCGAACAATGTAACATGCTGTAGACTTTGTTTATATTTCTAGACAGTTTAATAAAAATGCTTCCGCAGTTTGTTTAGCTTTAGTTTACAGCATAAATCAGGTTATCATTATAATGTCTTTAAATGATTAAAAGGTTTTGAGTGGTTTGTCTTGTGTGTAAATCCCATCCGTCGCGCCCTAATCTCGTGGGTTGTGCTTAGTGTGAGATCGGGGCGTGACAGTTAGTCTTTTATGATCTTTTTTGTGTGTTTTTCTGCATATATAAAAGGGAAAAGTTAGTCTGATGGTATATTTACAATAAAAGGGGAAATTTAGGGATTATGTGTAATTTTAATTTAGAAAGAGTATGGAAAACTAAAGAAAAATACTAAGATAATCATCCAAAATTGGAGGTTATCAGACATGCACTTCCATTATTATTCCACTCAAACAACACTTTAGAGTGGAGTCCTTCTCAAGGACAAACAACTAGGTATAAGGCCTTACAACTTGTTATTAAACCTTTTCATTGTCTTAAGGAACTCTTCTTCCTAACCCTAAAAGGTGACCACCTATACCATAGGCACATAGGTACCAACGACCTCATCTTCTCTCTAGGGTTTGGTTCCTCTAAAGGCAACCAAGATATCATCAGCCTCCAGGGATCATGCATGAGGCAACCACTATCATCTACTTAGGTCGCATCATCCTCAACTCCCCACTATTCCTCATGTCTCAGAGTCTAAGCTTCCAACCTTCTTGCTTGGGCCCTACTCTCACTCTCTCTAGAGCTAACCCTGCAACAACCTTACTATTGGAGGTCCTCTCTCAATGAAGGTGGATCAAGCTCACAAGCATACCCTTACATGGGTGAATCCTATGTTCAAACTTATGTTCGCTCAAGATTATCCAGAGCTCCTCATGCTTATCTCATAAGCCATCCAACATACTCTCCTGGCTAGGGTTTCAACCTACTGCCTGCACTACTGACATACTTTAGGTGCATACTAAGCCATGCTCCTATAAGCCCATAGGGTTTCTATAGGTTCTTCACTAACCTCATCATTGTAGGAGCTATCCTTCACTCTAACATGCACGACCCTTTCTGTGGCATCCAACTTATGAAAACAGGATTAACCAAAGCGGAAGCGAATTATTAGCAACAGAATTACTGAAAATCACTAAAAAAGTAAAACTTTTTGAAATAAGATCCACAAACTATAGAACTCTTTCATAAAGAACTAAAGTAAGTTATTTACATTCTGATTCATCAATACATCTCTGTATCATCTCATCTCGAGAGTCATAACATTGACTTCCCTGTTAAATTGTACGTAACCAATATACAAGATCTTGAGGCATCAAGCCAAAAATTTCAGATCTATATCAAACCATCAACTAACTCTTAGGACCTGAGAGTACAGAGACGACACATAGGACTCTCTATATACATAACCTAACAGACAGTGTCTCCACCTAAAGATCATTGTTGTCCTTCTTCTTCTTGTTGTTACTATTGTGGCTGATGTTGCTGCTCACCCACTGAAGGGTTTCTTCTCCCTCGACGTCTACCTAAAAAGTTGAATCCCACGGGGGTGAGACAATTGAAAATTTTCCCAGCGAGAGATATAACTCTCCGCCAGAAACATTGTTATTGCTGATAATAGAATACACTGAGCAGTAGAATTATAAATATTCAACAGTAGGTAAATCATTGATTAAGCTAAGTAGAGCAATACTTTCTATATAGTTCATTCTAGTTATAACTTGATTCAGCAGCAAGTCATTAATTCAATAAGGAATATGAAGAATATGTATATCATTTATCCAACTAGGACATAGTATATAATGTATCATCAACCATTGATTCTCGTAATTCAACCCTAAACAAATATGATACACGGTTGATTACATTTTACAAATATACTCATACCCTGAGGAGATGAGGTATACCACTCATACTCCAACCGACCATTGCGAAATCGAAATCGGTACCATACATAGGTCAATAGAAGAGTCGGATTTCTATGACCTCATCCTCCTCAGTCAGTGTGAGGAACAACTTGCAAGACATCTCGTGTCTATGCTAAAATAGCTTTCAAGGATATACTGGCAACTTCTCTATTAGAGTTACAGTGGCATGTTGTACTCTCTTCACAATCGAGAGATTTCTTGTTTATCTCACATCGATTCGGCATTAACATCATCATCGGGAGATTAGTGATACATCATCTCGACATATACATATAATGAAGGATTGAGAGATTTAATGTTTATCTCACATCAATTCCCCCATTAGGGCGTAAGGATATTCACACCCATTACCCCCACATACTCAAAAGTATGCTCTCCAGGAGTTCCCTTAGGAAAATCTGTTTCACCATCACCTAACTACTGACGATGATGGATCTATGGTCAGAGCTCTACATGATATCATTACACTTGATTATTTAAGTACATTACAACATTCTTTTAGCATCAGACATGTTTTCAAACATAAATTGTTATAACAATTGCTATAAAGAATGAGTACTATTTCTATCAAGTTCATTTCATAGCTTTAATAGCATTGGGAATGCAATCCCTTGTCATCTCGTCATCATGATCCAAGAATATGGGTGTTCAAACCCTTAGATCATCAATAATCTTATTACCACTTTAACAGGTAACTTAATACCATCAAGTCATTTGACAGTGTAACCATGATAAATGTTGTGCAGGTATTTCACGTGGTTCTTACAACCTATCAATCTCTTTTGTTACCTTTCACTAGGCAACATAGCATGTCATCGCTTGCAAAGCCTATAAAATACTTTCAATAAACAAAGCAGAATAGCTCATACCTGGCTATGTTCAATATCTCATAAAACATGCATGATTAATACAGATGATAACAAATACATCTATTTCATATGAGCACAATGTAAAACAACTATAGCATCTTCAATGAAGGAATACACCACTATGCCCTTACTAGGGTTAGGGTTTCCCTTTTTAATTCAATTAGGATTAACCATCCCCTTAATCTTAAATAGGATTAATGACTCATCATTTCATTATCCAACCTTAGAGCTCTCATGCTATAGAATATAACTCAGAATTAGGGTTTCACACTTCCATTTACCTTATTAGGAATTAGGGTTTACTATTCACATTACATCACCCTTGATTAGGGTTTAAGTTCAATAACCCACAATTAGGATTTACTATTCACATCACATCACCCTATATTAGGGTTTACTATTCACCCCAAGTAGGAGTGATCATCAAAGTACCTTGAATTAAGGTTTATCATGTCATCATAATGAATTAAGGTCATACCATCATCATGTATTAGGATTTCACCCATCAATGCCCTCGATTAGGGTTATGATTCATTAACCTTCATAATTAGGGTTTCATGATCTCACTATGATGGATCATACCCTAATTAGGCATTCATTCATATTGGAAGTCCACTACTTGATTATTATTCATGTAGGAAGTCTTCTCTCTCTCATCCTCTATAGGATGTTGTTTACTACAACCTTGATAAGGTTAAGTCAACTCAATCTCGAAGAAGAATTGACATCATGGATTATGTCATTATCACCATGATCATTAAAACCTATTCATTCAAAGGGTAATAATCACCTTATCTCATTAAGATTCAATTACTATAATCATCTTTGATTACATATTGTATTGATAATTTAATCAATTTGTCCTTTAACCACTTTAAGTATCCATGCGGTTTTGGTTAGTTATCCACCAAAAGGTATTGGCCACTTAGACCCCAAACGGTCTTGACCAAATCAGACCTCAAACGGTCTTGCTCAATAAACCTCCAAACGGTCTTGGTTGCATACTTGAAACCATTTGGTAAAGGTGACCCTTCAAACCATTTACTAAAGGTGAGACTCAAGATCGTTTGCTAAAGGTGACCTTCAAGATCGTTTGCTAAAGGTGACCTTTAAGATCGTTTATTAAATGTGACCTTCAAGATCATTTGCTAAAGCATCTTTTTGAAACCGCATGAACTCAACCGGTTTGGGATCATTTTGTCCCAAATGGTCTTGAGACCGTTTGGTCCAAACCTCCTCAAAACTGCATGCATGGACCAAAGATAGTCTCAACAAGTCAAATTGAATTAGGGTTTCCAATGTTGGTTCCTTCAACCATTGAATTCATGTAACCAATCATTAATTAGACCTATTATCATACTTTAATTGAGTTAATTAGGTAAACCTTCAAATAATTTAACCCTCAATTGACCCTCAATTAATCATCAATTAGGATTTGAATCAATTGGATTAGGGTTTGGAAACGATGAACCTTCGACATTATTCAATGTGAAACTAGTTACTTTAAAACTATTGGACCATCATCCAAAATGTACATGACCTGACCCCAAATGGTATTGAGGTCGTTTGGATGACCTCCAAACAGTCTTGAGACTGTTTTACCAAGTCAACATCAAAATCCAAGTCAACCAATTAGGGTTTGGATCATTAGATTGACCACCAAATCAACATTTGATTACAAATCAACTTGGTATCTTTAGATGTTCAAACACCTAACTATACTCAACCCTAGACCTCCAAACGGTCTTGGGTGACCCCCAAACGGTCTTGAGATTGTTTGGGTGATCCAAAAATGGTTTTGAAACCGTTTGGGTCAGTCAACCCAAAACATCAACTTTTTCAATTGCAAAATCAACACTTAGCCGATTAGGGTTTATACCATATCTTTGGATCTTCAAACACTTAACCATACTCATCCCTTGACCTCCAAATGGTCTTGGGTGACCCCCAAATGGTCTTGAGACCGTTTGGTTGATCCCCAAATGGTTTTGAAACCATTTGGGTCAATCAACCCAAGTTTTAAACTCAAACACTTATGAAATCAACACTCAACCCAATTAGGGTTTTAGTGATTGTTGGACTTTCAACTCATGAAACAATTAGAATTAATAAATTATAATTGATGGGTCATTAAACTAGATCATTTTGAATAAATACTCAAACGGTCAACCCTGGTCAACATCACAAAATAGTTTGAAACCGTTTCCCTCCATGAGGTTTGATGAAACCGTTTGCTCCCAAACGGTTTGGGAAACCGTTTGAGCAACTAAGGAGACCGTTTGACCTGAGGTTTTTTTTGGGATAAAAATCTATGATGATGTCATCATCGTCCTCCTTAGAACAACCAAGAACAGCAACCGGTTTTCATGGAAATTTCAGCAATGAACCAAAAGAGTATCAAATAGAAAAGAATAGCCAACGATTATTATAGAAATGGATGCAATAGCAATGATTAAGGGGTTGAGTTATAAAACCCACCTCAAATCTGATCTCCAAGCTCCAAGATCCACGTATTTAATAGTGGATGGAGTTCCAGCAACTGTCCAAGGTCCGTTCTTGAGCTTTTAGATGAACAAGATGGCTAGAATTGGAAATCGGGTGAAGAAAACCAATAATCAAGCATTGCTTTAGGGTTTTCACCATGAATCCGAGGTAGAAGATGATCAAAACTTACCAACAGGTTATAGTCGTCCCTCTCCTGCTCCTGAGCTCTCCTTTTGTCGGCCAAAGCAAGGTGAGTAAAGAAAACTAAGGAAAAGATCCTTAAGTGGGTAGGAAAAAGGATATGTATGCGGATTTTCAAGGAAAGAGAAAAAGAATTATTTTCCTTAAATTCCAAAATTATTTCCACCAAAATCCCCTCCATTTCTTGGAAACAAAGACATATTAATTTTCTTGCAAAACTTCATCATTATCCAAGAATTAATGGAAAAGGAACTAAGCACCTTAAAGAGTTTTATATTAATATCCAACCTTTTAGTGGATATCACTTTTTATTATGATAATGTGAGTGGGCTTCCACTCAACCAAGATCTTTTTGTGCCCAAGAAAGGCACAATATCGTCCAAAACTATTTCAAACACATCCGTCAACTTTTAGTTGAAGGGCTCCTCAATTAATTCATTTCTTTTGCATTAAATTCAATTAAAGTTCCATATATGCTTAAATCTTGATTATTTTAATGTCAAGATTCTCTCTCCTCCAAGATAATTCAAATGAAGCGACCCTCTCATTTTATTTGCTCTACTTGATGCCAAAAAACATGAGAGACCCTCTAGAGGTGATATATTGCATATTGAACCTAGGTTTTGGGTAAATTGCACATTACACCAAAACTAGGTTTTAATGCACAAGGATTTGCTCAACAAACTCAATCTTGGTGCCCATGCTTGTGGAAACCATAACACTACATAATATTCATTAATATGATGTCTCAACATCAGAGGAACATTCATCATGTGAAATTTGCAATTTAACCCCTCAACTTGGGTAATTTGCACTTTAGTCCAAAATTAACAAAACAATGTTTCAACATTATTCAAAAGGGACTGAAATTGAAATATAAGTTCCTCAAGAGCCTTAATTACTTTTAAAAATATAAGAGCAAGCATATAATCAACTTTATTAAGCAAAACACCTAGGGTTAAAACATAACCCAGGTCAGGGATGTTACACTTTCTAGGGTTGGGTCGCCAAAGGCACTAGGTCATCCAACCTCTCATGGCTCATATCATCATGGGTATCCAAACCAAAAGCATGTCCACCAACACATATGGTAGACCATGAAATCTAACTCATCATGCCATCTCTCTCTAACCACCACTTAGGGTTAGGGTTAGCATCATCCTCAGAGGATGTACCAGGTCTCTACCTTTAATGAAGATCTTTGCCTCCAAAACTAACTCTCTACTCGTACTCCTGACCAAAGGGTCTAACCTCAGGTCTCTTATGACAACACACGTCATATAATCTAAGCATGCAACTATTCTTCAATTTATGCTTAAACTATTAAGCCTATGTCCATGACATCTTATTTACATGCTTTTTATTAATTTTGGTGGAGGATTCCTTAACCTTATCATGCATACCCTATCCTCAAGAGGGTGAGGAAGAGAGAGAAAACCCTAAACCTTATAATCCTAACAGAATTAGGGTTGAGAAGGGATGAAAATAGATGAGAGAGTCCTAAAGGTATCTTATTTCGAGTCAGATCCTAAGACATTGGCCATGCAGTCACACAGATCCGGGAGTCCTCATATTCTGACTAGCGGTGCGGAGGAAAATATTTCCAACCCCTGGACATGAACCTTTTCTAGACACCTCTGTCTTTTGGAAAATCCTCTAATAACTCCCTTGGGTTCTACAGAGTTTGTAAAATTTAATAATTATTAAAGATTAAATGAGGAACCGATGCTATGATACCAAATGTAATGACCTTGCCTCCCAGTGACCCCCAATTAAGGGAGACTAAGAGGTTACAACCATTATCCCAATTAACAAGATCAAAGGTTTGACAAATAAATAGTAATAATTATAAAATTCTACCAAACTATACTGAAAGTTGGTATAAAATCAAACTTTGCATACCTTTTAAAAACTTTGGATATCTACTTCTATCCACAGCTTGAAACTATTCTATCTAATCCTCCTCGCACTTTATTTCCTTTTTCACAATGTGTCACTTTATAGTTTATTCTTTTCAGGGTTGTACCTAAAACGTCGACAGACAAAACGTCGGTCAACATAAATGAATATGTCGGTATGTGGGGACAACCAAAATTTCACAAATATGGCTAACAATCTAAATATCACAATCTAGTTAATTAACAAGCCAATTTACGCTTTCAATGTGACATTCTCCACCACTTTTGCCCTAACCTTGGAATACCCTCTTTAGGGTTTCTCTTTTGCCATTGACTTAAGGCCACCTCTCAATCCCGAGCTTGGTGCCTGGGGTCACCTCTCATTGTGCCCATTAGTCATGCAATAGAGACCACATTCTCAATCCCGAGCTTGGTGTCTGGGGTCACCATTCATGGTGCCCATGGGTCTCCCCTCCTGGGCTTGGCTTTTTGGCATCATCCATCAGGGTGGCATGTGGGTGTGAGAATACACACTTATAATATTATTGTGATAATCATAGTGACTTTATGATTTGCAAGTATGAACATCCAAACTGATAAGTTGCATTCAATGTGATGGATCATTTGAAAAACCTTTGAGAAACTAATGTGATTAACCATAATTAACCACATACCTATCAGGATGATCTTAGACAAACTTAATCCAATCAATGCAAGAAATCCAATAGGCAAGCAATCACACAAAGAGTTCCTGAAATATGCATACAATTTCCTATCATTGATCATGCCATCAAGATCTATTAAACATAGCTCACTTCCTAGGGTTTCTAGTCCCTTTTAGGGTTTCTTTTGCAATTAGGGTTCCTTTTCATTTTTATCTTTTAAACTCTAATTTTATACAATTACTCACAAACCCTAATTATCTCATTTATTCTTCACGAAAGATATTAAGGTTACATTTTAACAACATATCACCTTTATTTAGGATTAAAGGCACAATTAGCCATCAATTAAGTCCATTACGCTCTTTTACATTAAAACTACCATTTTTATCCTTTTAATTCATGAAAAGATCATTAGGCCTAATTATCATCTTTGGTTCCTTCCAGATTAACAACTCATAATTCATTATGGTCTAATTCACATATGAACTCTATTTATTATTAATTCCACCTTTATCCATTAGAAAACCCTACTTACCATATTAAGGGTATTTATCCACAATTAGGAACTTTATACTCGAAATATCTTAGAACCATCATATCTCAACTTTATTCACGAATTTGAACAATTAAAGCCATTAAGAGTCACAATTATTAACATTAGGGTTTCAAGGCCCATTAAAGCTCATTCATGTACATGGAACCCTAAATTAATCCAATTACATGTAAAGTTCATCCTTTTAGATTTTAATGTGTCTTTTATAATAAACAAGTTAATATCAACTTTAAACATCCATACAACCCTTCTCAATACATTACTCAATAAAGATTAGGGTTTTTCATTAGATTAACCATTAAAGATAGCATCTTTACATACTTTTTGAATTGCAAGTAGAATTAGGCTTCAATTACATTTTTGTTGCATTCCTTGCATTTTTATGATCAATTTTGATATATAATACTCATTAATCTGAGTTACCAATTATTTCCTAAGAATTTTGCAAAATAGTTACCTTTGGATCAATAGGACACTGCCACGTCAGGAGAGTGGCTTGCTCTTTCTTTTCCACACGAGCAGGTGCCTGGTTGAGCTATTTTCCAATTCTGCCCTTATGACTCCCATTTCTCGTCCTTGTGCGGGCTGGGAAAAATCATCCAAACACCCGTCCATCTTCTACCTCACGACGGCCTAGCAGATCCCAGCCGTAGTCAACCCCACAGTTGACTTCTGGCATCTGGGCCCCTTAGCAGCCGGAAAGGGGGCTACTAGCTCTGAACTTTGTTGCCAAACTCAAGGGCACGGTCAATTGCCGCCGAGGATGCTTGCACAGGGGAGTCGACTAGGGAGTTCCCTCCCACAGAAACCATGAAGAAGAAGGAGAAGAATATGGCTAGAGTGCGGAATTGGAGTCTGGTTTTGAAGCCATTAGCTTGGAAGAGCCTCATGACCATTACTTTGCCTTGAATTGAATGTATTGGCCATATATGTGTATGTGTGTGTGTGTGTGTATATATATATATATATATATATATATATATATATATATATATATATATATATAGGGTAATGATCTACTGCGGACCAACAATGTATACAGACCACGCGGACTGCAGTTATTACGGCCGCTACTCATTTTTAGTCTCCTGAACATCACAAATATCATATATGATTTGATAGCTGGAAACGAGGAACTTGCAGAGAATTGGCGAAAAAACTCTCCATCCCAATTGTGAACAAACCCACACTGCACTGCCTGGAAATGTTTCCCACGAGCATGTGGCTTCTCTGTATAGTCCACCACCTCCATCGCAACCTAATACTAATTATCTGTTCCTTGGAACAACATCATGTCTCCATCTCTCTTCTTGTTGCTACTTTTCATTCAACCATGTGGTGACCAAATGTCTAGTTGTCGACCCCTGAACGACAGCAACAGCCAGTGTGGACGCCGTAGTTGCACAAGTGGTTCATAGTCGTTATCAAGATGTTAGACATTCAAAAGGTACATTATGCCCTTGATCATCATGAAATTCGTGTGCTTCTAGGGGAGAGATTCGAAAGCTACTACCCCAGGCACTTGGAATCAGTGAGGCGGCAGTCGCACTCATCCAGCACCCTGAAGTGCTTGGCTGGAGTATCATCTACCGCAACGATGAGGTCAGGCGGCTGCGAACCAGTGCGGTGAACATGAGGTGCAACACCAGTTTGGTGCTGGGAGGGGAGAACTGTGGGACTCCTTACTAGATCTGGCTCTCCGTCGCAGCCCATTACACAATGTGTCGTGTACTTTGGGAACCTCATCTTGCACACATGGCTGCAGATCCTGCGGAAGTCTGTAATACAATATGAATAGTAAATTGCAAGCATAATCTATACGATATATAAGTCTTTTACCGAGAGTTGACTTATCTGAATGTTGAAGAATGACCCTCCCCCAACATGTATTTTGTACATGTCCTACATCCTAATGAAGTTTGGGAACCTCTGGTTGCCACCTCTTGTAGCCGGCGTCCCTCTACACCTCGACGATATATAAGTTGTTAGTCGTGCCGTCTTTGCCTGCGCTAGCAGCCCGAACACCATCACACTCCCCATACCAACCTGGGACAAAACAACCCAACTCACGTCTCAATGTACATCAAGAAGACGCCATGACTATCGGCAATATGACAATGCATCACCGATTTGCCAATTGTATTATAACCACACCTGTTCTGCAAACCCATTCAAACAACTGTTTCCAATATACGTACGTATTATCAACAATGAAAGCACCAACCATAATAATTTACTGCTTAGCATGGCTGCATGGGAGATAATGATAAAACTAAAGTCACCGACGTTGTGGGTCAAGGAAATAGGAAAAAGACATGTTGTTGTTCCAGTGACCAGATCAATTGAATCGGATGGTGGATGCGGCAGACTACACAAAACTAGCATTGGCTGAATGGAAACTTTATTTATGATGCAACGACTATTCATGATTGTGAAAGTTTGGTTTACTGAGTTGTGATGTCCCGGAGACTATATGTGATTGACCGAAGAGCGGCCGTAATAACTACAGTCTGCACGGTTCGTATATATTGTTTGAATGGGTTTGCAGAATAGGTGTGGTTATAGTACAACTGGAAAATCGGTGTTGCATTGTCATATTGCCGATAGTCATGGCGTCTTCTTGATGTACATTGAGACGTGAGTTGGGTTGTTTTGTCCCAGGTTGGTATGGGGAGTGTGATGGTGTTCGGGCTGCTAGCGCAGGCAGAGACGACATGACTAACGACTTATATATCGTTGAGGTGTAGAGGGACGCCAGATACAAGAGGTGGCAACCAGAGGTTCCCAAACTTCATTAGGATGTAGGACATGTACAAAATACATGTTGGGGGAGGGTCATTCTTCAACATTTAGATAAGTCAACTCTCGGTAAAAGACTTATATATCATATAGATTATGCTTGCAATTTACTAGTCATATTGTATTACGGACTTCCGCAGGATCTGCAGCCATGTGTGCAAGATGAGGTTCCCGAAGTACACGACACATTGTGTAATGGGAGGCGACGGAGAGCCGGATCCAGTAAGGAGTCCCACAGTTCTCCCCTCCTAGCACCAAACTGGTGCTGCACCTCATGTTCACCGCACTGGTTCGCAGCCGCCTGACCTCATCGTTGCGGTAGATGATACTGCAACCAAGCACTTCAGGGTGCTGGATGAGTGCGACTGTCGCCTCGCTGATTCCAGGTGCCTGGGGTAGTAGCTTTCGAATCTCTCCCCTAGAAGCACACGAATTTCATGATGATCAGGGGCATAATGTACCTTTTGAATGTCTAACATCTTGATAACGACTATGAACCACTTGTGCAGCTGCGGCGTCCACACTGGCTGCTGCTGCCATTCAGGGGTCGACAACTAGACATTTGGTCACCACATGGTTGAATGACAAGTAGCAACAAGAAGAGAGATGTAGACATGATGTTGTTCCAAGGAACAAATAATTAGTGTTAGGTTGCGATGGAGGTGGTGGACTATACAGAGAAGCCACATGCTCGTGGGAAGCATTTCCAGGCAGTGCAGTGTGTGTTTGTTCACAATTGGGATGGAGAGTTTTTTCGCCAATTCTCTGCAAGTTCCTCGTTTCCAGCTATCAAATCATATCTGATATTTATGATGTTCAGGAGACTAAAAATGAGTAGCGGCCGTAATAACTGCAGTCCGTACGATCCGTATACATTGTTGGTCCGGAGTAGATCATTACCATATATATATATATATATATATATATATATATATATATATATAGAGAGAGAGAGAGAGAGAGAGAGAGGGAGAGAGAGAGAGAGAGCCCCGGGGTCAACAGGTAGCCGGCTAGGAACTATGAATTGGGCGTATCTTCTAGATATTCCCAAACTAGGTAAAACCTAGGGTAGGTGGGTGCGTTCCTTGCTCCCAAAGTCATTGATCCAATTTCTAAATCTTCTCATCCATCCTTTCATGAGCAATTCGATTTGGAAAAACTAATCATACTGCTCCCCTTTCCTGTTCCATCTGGGGTAGATGATGACTGAGTCACCCTTGGATCTTGATCCAATGGTTGGCATGCCATACGAAGAACAAAGGAAATCGATCCCTGGTTTCTAATTAAATCAAATCGTGACATTTATTGATTTCCTCCACACATTAGGAATACTATAAAAATTGTATGTACCACACTGCTTATCATTTTAATCTCAAATTTTAGGTAAAAGTCTATAATGACTTAATCTACCTCTCTGCCCAATTTGGGATCATTATATAAAAGAAAACGTGCCTTTTCTTTAGGTGCAAGATATTACTCAATTAGTCTTATTTCTCACATCTTTTCTCTTTCTTATTTTATTATTTCCCATTATTTCTATTCCTTGCAATGCATGAAAGCAACTGGGGTTTGAAATATCACCCATTATGGCCAAACTTTCTCTTCTCTCTTTATTTCTTGCATTATCTCCTTTATTTTAAATAATTTTGGTTAATTGTTTATTTCTTGTTTTTCTTTTGATTTATCTCTCTCTTTTGAAATCTTGGACCCACAAGAAATCCTAAGATTTCGAAATCCTTTTTGAAGGATTCTTATTATCCTTCTATATGCATCCACATTTTTCATTTTTCATTATCTTACTTATTTCTTTATTAGGATATTTATATTCAAGGATTTCTCTTTATCTTTCATTTACTTTTTCCTCTTTTCATATTTCTTTTATTAGAAATCACATAGAAACAAAATTATTTAATTGTGGCCATTAACTCCCATTTCTAGAGTTTTCTATGTATTTCTCATAATTACTTTACTTAATATCCATTATCTTGTATCTTTTCCTTTTATTTGGACTTTTCTTCTTTTCTTCTCTTTTATATCTAATAATGGTTTAATCTAATAATAGGAATCACGAAATTCCTATCCAAAGGGATATTTGCAAAGAAATCCATCTCTTGAACAAAAGTATACAACCTTATCAATTAAGTCCATATTCACAAAATCTTTACAATTCAATTATGAAAACATATGCAAAATTGAGGTTGTAACAATTTGCTTCCAGTAAACAAATAAGAGTGATGGGTCTCCTATGTATAGGAGTCAGGGAGTACATGGGTTAAATTGATAAAAAGAAAAAATACAATGGGCCTAATCCCAACTAATCAAATATCCTAACATGCCCCCTCAAGTTGGAGAGTAAACATTGTGAAGTCCCAACTCGATGACCATATACTTGAATAAAGCAAGATGAAGATGTTTGGTAAGGATGTCCACAACTTGATCAGTGATGATATGCTTGCCTTTGACCAGGTCCCACACAAAATGATAGTCAACTTCAATGTGTTATGTGCGCTCGTGGAAGACTAGATTATTAGCTATGTGTATAGCCACATGATTGTCACATTATAGAGTAGTTAGAGCTTGAAAAGGAATTCCAAATGCAGTCAATATGGATCAGACCCAATGCATATCACAACATGCATGAGCGATGGCATGGTATTCTGCCTTGATGCTGAAGTGGGCCAACACTGCCTATTTTTTACTCCACTAGGAAACAAGGTGAGTGTCAATCATGATACAGTAGCCGAAAGTGGGTCGTCAGTTTTTAGAATCACCAACCTAGTCTACATCTGCATATCCATAGATGGGGATTACCTTAGACTTAAGATGTTTGTAGAGCAATCCTCATATTAGGGCACTTGTTAAATAACAAAGAATGTGTTAAATGTTGGACCAGTGGACTCGGAGTGGTGCACTCATGTGTTGGCTAACTACCCCACCAACATAGGTAATATCTGGTTGAGTAATAGTTAGGTAAATTAGCTTTCCAGCTATATGACAATGCTTCTTTGGATCAACAAAGAGTTCTCCTTCACGCATAGGATTTGTATGATAGTCCATCAGGGTAGGGACTGGTTCGCTTCTGCCATGTTGGCCTCTTGAAGTGGGTTCAAGACATAGGGTCGTTGTGAGAGACTTATCCCTGAGATTGAGCAGAGGACTTTGATTTTGAGGAAGTATCACAGAGTGCCTAAGTATTTTGTATGAAAATATGCATGCAGAGACTGCTTGAGCTGGAATATCCCCATCATATCATCAATGGTGATGATGATTCCATCAACATAGATAACAACATAAACATGGCCCTTGGAGGACTTGTAAAAGAACAAGGAGTGGTATCTGGCCAAGCTTTGAAAATTAATATGAGTTAGGACATCACTTAACTTGTTGAACCATGCCCTTGGAGATTGCTTGAGGTCCTAGAGAGATTATCGGAGACAACATACTTTTTGAGAATATGCCCCATCAACAACAAAGTCAACAGTTGATGCATGTAAACTTCCTCCATGAGATTTTCGTAAAGAAATGCATTCTTGATATCGAGCTAGAAAAGAGGCTAGTCGAGGTGGGCTACAAGGGGGATAAGAATGCGGACAAATGCAATCCTTGTCACTGGAAAGAATGTTTCTCTCTGTAACCCATGCCAAATGTTTGAGTGAATCACTTGGCAACCAGGCGTGCCTTTAGTATTTTGAAAGAACCATTTGACTTATGCTCACAAAGAAAACCCATCGACAACCTACAATATTTTTGCATTTTGATGGAGTCACAAGATCCCATGTATTGCTTTTATCGGGAGCCCATATTTTTTCCATTATGGCAGCTTTTCATCCAGGAGGGCGCAGAGCATATATTGGACACTTAAGAACATATGTTGTACCAGAGAAGCAGAAAAGGATGAGGCAGAAGAAGAATGACGTGCTAGACAACAAGTGTTGAAAATGGGATGTTGATAGTGCAAGAACGTTTACCTTTGTGTAGTGTAAGACCCCTGACCCGGGCTTTTAGGTAACCATGTTTGTTTTGCTTAATTAAGTGCTTGGAGCCTTTCTCTAGTCAGTTGAGATGCTTTAGAGCTTTTGGAGAGCTTAAGTTTCTAGTCTGATCATGTTTGGATGATGTTTGTGCTTTTTGTGCTTGTTTTGGGTTAAATTGCAATTGAACCGGTTGAGAGGGTTATCTTGCAATTTACCACATCTAGAATGTGCCCTTAGGCTTCAACATCATGAGATATAGAGATTATGATGCTATGGGTGCCTTGTTGGACCTTGGTTGATGAGATGGCATCATGTGGTGATGTTATGTTTATAGGGTTTTGCTTGGTGTCAACCAAGTTGAGCTTAATTGGGTGTTGCAACTTTTGTCTCGACCATGCTGGTGTGTCTTGAGTGTGTCTCGACTGTGACATCTTCCTTGGGTGTTGTTGCTTTGACCTTGGTGCCCTAGTTGTGGTTGGGTTTAGATGGTTTGTCTCCTAGTGGTGTGTCTTGACCTTGTGTGTTTGGTGATCTTTTGTTTCGATCTAGACGAGTGTCTTGATGTTGTTTTAACCCCCCTTGATGTGTCTTGACCGAAACCATTGTGTTGATGACCTAAAGAAGTTGATATCCAACATTGGTTGTATCACCATAGGATGCATGCATGAATATAGTGGTTGCATGGTCATTTTCTTGGTGGACAAGTGTCCCTTTGGTGCCTTTAGGTGTTGACACATCATCTCCATATTACTTATCTCCTCCCTTAGTATATAACCTCTTTCTTCTCCTTATGGGTGAACCTTTCAGCTCTCTTTCTTTCCTCCATTCTTGTGTTTGAGTTTTCCAGCTTGAGGAGCTTGGGAGTGCTAACCTTGAAGCTTGGGTGGCCGACCAACTTCCCTTGGTGCTTGTGGTGACTCATAGTCATATTCAACCTTTGTAAGTGCATGCCTTTCTTTAATGCCATTTTCTTGGATCTCCTACCCTTCCTCCTTCCCCTTTCTCAGACTTAGACTATGGATTATCCATGTTGGTCATTTTAGAGAGGAACTCCTCATCACAAAGGGTCAGAGACCATGTTTTGACAAGGTGGTACCCAAATGAGAGGAAGTTTTCTTCTCTTTCTCCCTTCTTCTTTTGGTTCAGCCTAGGGTTTCTTACCCTCTTCTATCTTTGACCTTAGTGTCTTCTTCTTATTGAGGTGATCTCATGGCCGGGAGTTGAGCTTTTGGTGGAGCTCATCTTTCTCCTTGGTGATCAAGAGCTTGGAGCTTGTTCATTCACTTAAGGCGGGTTATATAAATCTATAGTCTCTACTATTATAACACTTATAATCTTGCTTGCATGTTGTTGTTTCTACCTCAAAAGCATAATCATAACATGCTAGATGATGTTGCCATAACCTAAGGTATGAATCTTGATGATGATCCTATGTGTTTAGCCTCCATCCTAAAGCCCTAATTCTTGGTACCTGATTTTAGAGATAGTTGTGGAATGGATGGTTTTCTCCTACCTTTGATCTTGGTTTTAATCACATGCATATGGTTCGTGTACCTTAATGTAATATAAATTTTAAGTTCTACTTTGGAGGTGTTTAACATGAGTTTATCTCCCTTACACAAGGTTCTTTCATGATGATTTCCATGGTACATGTTTAGAGTTTTGGTGGCCGCCTTAGTATGGAGTTTTTCACCGAAATGGTGATAAGTTTTCATTTATGATAATATTCTATTTTTATCTTTGAACTTGATGCTAATGGACTAGATGAAGTTATTATGAACTAAGGTTTAAGACTTTGTAGTATTCTCATGAAGATTGCTCTCTTTCTTAAACCTTAATTCCATGAAACTGACTTCTAAGTTATAAACGAAAGCAGAAATAACCATTTAATTCAAGGGTTGTACCATCATGCACATATATTGAAGGTAACTTACTTGATTTCCATTCATAAATGGACTTTTCTCTCTCCTCTCACTAATAGATGATGTTTGTCTCACTCTATATTAAGTTAGGTCAAATCAACTTGATTAACATAGGTCAAGTCATCACCACTATGGTCATTAGGGTTTGCTTGATCAAGGGGTGTCATCTACTTGAACCCTTTAGGGGTACCTTAGTAATGTTCACCAATGATCAAGGCATACATCAACTAACTCATTACTTGAACCCTTAATGTCTTTGGGTATCATTAGGGATTAGGTTAAGCAACCATTGAACCATCTAAGCCTTTAAATCATTAAGCAATCTTGACCTTAAAAGACCCCAAACAGTTTTGGACTCTCAACCTCCAAACGGTTTTGAAACCGTTTGGAAGGGTTGACCATTTGGCACCTTTGACCTTCAAGACCACATGGACAAGATCACACTCAAGACCGTTTGCCCTTAAACCGTCTTGAAATCGTTTGGTCACGTTGACCGTTTAGCTAAGGTTGACCTTGAAACCGTTTGAGCAAACCGCATGACCAAACCGCATGAGTCTAAACGGTTTTGAGACCGTTTGGGTCCAAATGGTCTTGAGACCGTTTGCCCCCAAATGGTCTTGAGACCATTTGCCCCCAAACGATCTTGATACCGTTTGCCCCCAAACGGTCTTGAGACCGTTTGGATTCAAATGGTCTTGAGACCGTTTGGTCCAAACATCTCAAAACCGCATGGACCTAAAAAGTGCATCAACACTTGCAATTGATTAGGGCTTTCAATGCTAAACCCCTCAATTGACCTCATACTTGTTAACCACTTAACATTTGAGCCAATTAGGTTAACCCTCTACTAATTTGATACTCAATTGACCCTCAATTGGTCACCAATTAGGGTTGGGACCAATTGAATTAGGGTTGGAAATCGATCAACCATCAACATAAGTCTGATTGAAGTTGAACCCATAAATTATCACTCAATTGGGCCATGAATGACCCCAAATGGTCTTGGGATCGTTTGGACATCCTCCAAACGATCTTGAGACCGTTTTCCCAAAGTATCATCAAAATATAGGTCAATTTGTCAAGGGTTGAACCCTAATTAGGTTACAAGTAAGCACTTTTGATTATTTCAACAACCTATTATGATTGGACCCTCAATTGATTAAATTCTATTAACCCTAGACCTCCAAACGGTCTTGGGTGATCACCAAACGGTCTTGAGACCGTTTGGGTGATCCTAAAATGGTTTTGAAACCGTTTTGGCCACTCAACCCAAACTTCAACAAGATTGGTCCATTGAAAACAACAATTGAACCTGATTAGGGTTTAGGTGATTAAATTGCCTTCAACTTGAGATTTGTTTGGAATTAGATAACAATTATTTGTAGATGATTAACTCATAATGTGACCAGAAGACCCTCAAATGGTCAACGCCTGATCAAACCTCCCAAATGGTCTTGGAGACTGTTTGAATCTAAACGGTCTTGCAAACCGCATGAGTCCAAACGGTTTTGCAAACCGTTTAGACCAAAGGTGGGAGACCGTTTGATAAATTTACCTAGGTATTCACGCCCATCATCTTCTACCTCCAGATGGAGGTATGTTCTTCACAGTTTTGCTTGCAAGAATGCAAGGAAAGATGGGGGAAAGAAAAACAAGCTACTATTTGCAAGAAAGAAGATATATAAAACAAAGTTTAAGGGTTTAGAGTTATAAAACCCGCCTTAAAATCGGTCCTAGAGCTTCAAGATTCCAAGCTTTAATGGCTTCCTAAGCTCCACAGGTCGGCCAAGGTTGTTTCTCCAAGAATCGGTTGGAAGGGGATGGCTAGAAAGAAGAAATAGATAAGAAAAGCTAGAAATCCAACCTTGCACCATGATTTCCTCCACAAATCCGAGCAAGATGGTAATAAAACCTTACCTAGAACTCCTTAGTCGTTCTCCTCTGCTCCAGAGCTCTGTCCTCAGTCGGTTTAAGCAAGGGGATAAGAAAGGAAGTGAAGAAACGATCGTTTGGTTGTCAAGGTTAGATGACAATATACCTTAGGGGGTATTTTCAAGATAAAGATAACATTTCCTTCTATTTTCAGCTAAGTCCCTCTCTTCCTTTAGGCACATCCCGTATTCTTTTATTAATCCAAACTTATTCTTAAACCAAGATCTAGAGGAAAAGAAAGCCAAACCTCTTATTAAGTTGCATACATATAAGGGGTCATTTTGCTTACAACTTGGTGATTTAATTACAAGGGTTATCATTCTTATTTGATTATTCAAATGAAGTGTTCTTTTCATCATTCTACTCTAAATGACGCCAAGAGTCATAAAAGATATTCTAGAAGGTGTATTTTACAAGTTGCGCCCTTGGTTTTGGGTAAATTGCACTTTACACCAAAATTAGGGTTTTAAGCACAAGGATTGCTCCACAAGCTGCATCTTGATGCCCAAGCTTGGAGAATCCATAATACTTCATCATATTCATTCTTGTGATGTCTCAACACCAGAGGAACATCCAAACATGTACAATTTGCAAGTTAACTCCTCTAGTTGGGTAATTTGCACATAGGTCCATGTATTACACAACAATATTACAACATTGTTCAAAAAGGATAGAATTAGGAATATATGTTCCTCAGAAGCTTTAATTACATACCAAAAGATAATCACAAGCATCCAATTACATAATTAAGCAAAACACCTAGGGTTAACTCATAACCCAGGTCATGGATGTTACAAATTATCCACCCCTTAAAAGGATTTCGTCCACGAAATCAACAAATTAAGAGAAAAGAGCAGGGTATTTCCTTCTCATCTCTTCCTCTAGTTCCCATGTGGCTTCTTCAACACGACAATGATTCCAGAGGACTTACATAAGACTTATATCTTTCTTCTTTAGCTTTTTAATTATGTTATCAAGGATTGACATTGGTCCTTCCTCATAAGATATATCATCATTCAATTCTACCTCCATAGGATGTAGAACTGACTCAGTATCAGGGTGACATTTCCTCAACATAGAAATGTGAAAAATAGGGTGTAACCTCTGTAACTCTGGTGGCAACTCTAGTTTATAGGCTACCTTTCCAATCCGTTCAATGATTGGATAAGGCCCCATAAACCTAGGAGCTAACTTATCTTTCCTTCCAAACCTTAGAACTCCTTTCCAAGGTGAGACCTTGAGATACACTCGATCTCCAACCTAGAATTCTAAAGGTCTACGACGCTTATCAGCATATGACTTCTGCCTATCCTGTGCAGTATTAATCTGTTGTTGTATTACTTTGATCTTCTCTGTGGTTTGCTGCACAAGATTAGGACCTAACAGCTGATATTCACCGGTTTCATACCAACATAGAGGTGATCTACAATGTTTACCATACAAAGCTTCATAAGGTGTCATATCAATGCTATGTTGATAGCTATTGTTATAGGCAAACTCTATCAAGCTTAGGTGCAGATCCCAACTCCCTGTGAACTGAAGAACACATGCTCTCAGCAAGTCTTCCAAGGTTTGTATAGTCCTTTCCGACTGTCCATCAGTCTGAGGATGAAAGGTTGTACTAAACCTTAACTGGTTGCCTAAAGCTCTGTGTAGCCGCTCTCAAAAATGACTCATAAACTGGGGACCTCTGTCTGAAACCATAGTGATTGGAACTCCGTGCAGTCGCACTATCTCCTTAACATACAACTGTGCTAACTTCTCAGCAGAATAGGTTGTTTTGACAGGCAAGAAATGCGTTGTCTTTGTCAACCTATCGACAATTACCCAAATGGAATCATGTCCTTTGCTTGTCCTGGGTAAGCCAACAACAAAGTCCATGGTCACATGATCCCACTTCTACTGTGGTATGGGTAGAGGTTGCATTGTTCCTGCAGGCTTCTGGTGTTCAACTTTAACCTGCTGACACACAGGACACCTCATCACAAACTCAACAACGTCCTTCTTCATTCCGGGCCACCAATACACGTCCTTCAAGTTTTGATACATCTTGGTACTCCCGGGATGCATAGCGTACATCGAAGAATGAGCTTCTTCCAGGACTAACTTTCTCAAGTTATCCATATCTGGCACTATCATCCTCCCATGATAACATGCTACTTGGTCATCCGAGTCATGGAAACCATCTCGTTTCTCATCACCATACTCCGATCTGATCTGTTGAACTGTATCATCAACTTGTTGTGCTTCCTTGATCTGCTCTCTTAGAGTAGGTTTTATATGCATCTCAGCCAACAACCCAGCTAACAATGACACCTTCAATTGTACATTGTCTTTCCTTAAGGAGATAAGCATATCTCTCCTAGAGCATACTAAAGAGTTTAGTTGTGCCCCATCTAAGGCTGGTGTTGCTGATTTCCTACTCAAGGCATCCATAACCACATTGGCCTTCCCTGGATGGTCATCAATTGTACAATCGTAGTCCTTGATTAACTCCATCCAGCGACGTTGCCTCATGTGAAGCTCGTGTTGAGAGAAGATGTACTTAAGGTTCTTGTGGTCAGTGAAAATCTAGAATGTTTCTCCGTAGAGATAGTGTCTCCAGATCTTCAAGGCATGAACCACAACAGCTAACTCTAGATCATGTGTCGGATAATTCTCCTCGTGTTTCTTAAGCTGTCGGGAAGCAAAAGAAATCACTTGTTTATCCTGCATGAACACACATCCGAGTCCATTCTTGGAGGCATCACAGAAAACTATGTATCCTTTGACTTTCTCAGGTAACACAAGTACATGTGCACTTGTCAACCTCTCCTTCAGCATCTGAAAAGATTGTTGATACTTATCACTCCAAACAAAAGGAACATCCTTCCGGGTCAACTTAGTCAAGGGTAGGGTTATGGAACTGAAGTTCTTAATGAACCTTCGGTAATAGCCAGCCAACCCTAAGAAACTACGGATTTCAGTCGGTCTCTTCGGTTGCTCCCATTGTAGAACAAATTCTACCTTTTTAGGGTCAACACGAATACCCGAGGCAGATATCACGTGTCCAAGAAAAGATACTTCCGGCAATCAGAACTCACACTTGCTAAACTTAGCGTATAGCTTGTGTTCTCTTAGCAAAGTTAGAGCACGACGAAGATGTTGTTCATGCTACTGAGCATCTATACTATAGATCAGAATGTCATCTATGAAGACAACAACACACTGATCAAGGAAAGGTCAAAAGATTCTATTCATGAGTTCCATAAATGTAGTCGGTGCATTAGTTAGTCCAAACGACATAACTGTGAACTCATAGTGACCATACCTTGTCCTGAAAGCAGACTTGGGTATGTCACTGTCCTTAATATGGAGTTGATGATATCCTGACCTTAAGTCTATCTTTGAGAAGATGGTTGCACCACACAACTGGTCGAAAAAATCATCAATCCTCGGCAGAGGGTACTTGTTCTTTATTGTTACTTTATTAAGTTGTCTATAGTCAATGCACAACCACATTGATCCGTCTTTATTTTTAACAAAAAGAACTGGAGCACCCCAAGGTGAAGTACTCGGTCGGATGAAACCCTTCTCAAGTAACTCTTGAAGCTGTTTCTTGAGTTTTGCCATCTCGATAGACGCTATCCTATACGGTGTTTGTGATATCGGTTGTGTGTATGGGATCAAATTGATTTCAAAATCAATTTCTCGAGGTGGTGGCACACCTGGAAGTTCTTCAGGAAACACATCTTCAAATTCCCTGACTATAGGAACTTTAGCAGGGTTAGGACTCTCCATGGTAGTGTCTACCACATAGGCCAAGAATGCACAACATCCTTGCCTCATCAGCTTCTCAACAACCATAGCTGACACAAGACAGGTGGGTAGAATCTTTCTCTCTCCTTAGAAGATCCATGTGTCGCTATCATCAGCAAACACATCTTGCTTGGATTCACAATACAAAACAACCCTATATCTTTCCAATGTATCCATCCCTAGGATTATATCAAATCCTTGCATATCAAGCGGTATAAGGTCCACTTGAATGCGATGATCAGAAAAGAAGAGGATGCAGGGAGAGCATACCTCTTGCAACACAGCAGACCCTCTCAACGGAGTCTCAAGCAACAAGCTATCTGCCCTATGACTGACTCTCATATTGTAGTTACGAATCACTCTTCGAGTGATAAAGGAGTGTGTAACACCTGGATCAATCAAAACAGATACAATGCAGGATGTAGACATATCAGAATATAACAACTCCATCTGACCAGCCACAACCCGAGGGTTGATCACTGCATCAGGAGGGTTCATTGCATAGAATCTTGTTGTCGCTTGTGGTTGATTCGATGCCGACGATCCAGCGTGGGACGCTTGTCCACCTCCTCTAGACCCTCCTTGAAACTGTCTCCTCTGTGACCCTTGTTGATTCTGCCCCTGTGGTTGAGTCACACTTGCTGGTCTAGCTCTGCAGTCTTTCATCAGATGTCCCACCTTCCCACAATTGTAACAACTTTTGTCTTGTTGTTGTAGTCTGGGTGGTCCTGTGACTAACATCGATGTTGAACTGTGAGCCCCTTGTAGCGGTAGGCTTTGTCCTCTACCTCTACTCAGTGTCCACTGTGTCTGAGCACTAGGTCTAGGTGGTGGTGGTGTAGGTGCAGAAAATCTAGGCTTCTTGAAGTCTCTAGATGAAGATCCCTGGAACTGAGGATATCTCTTATGGGTATGTCACTTCTCAGCTACGGACCTCTCTATCCTTCGGACTGACTCAACGAAGGTAGCAAACCTTTCCCGGTTTTCTAGGGCAGACACGGGAATAGTCAACTCAGTGTTCAGCCCTTTCTCGAACCACCTTATCCTTTCTTCTTCTGTAGTAGCCATGTGTAGACAAAATCGCAACAACTCTATGAAATTAGCTTCGTATTCGCTAATGTTCATCAAACCTTGCCTCGACCTCTCAAACTGAGAGATTTTCTCGTCCAGGAACGTCTTAGGGAAGTATCTATTGACAAATTCCCGACGAAAGACTTCCCAAGTAGCCTCCACACCAGACCTCTTTTGCTCTTCCATGGTCCACCAGTGACCAACGCTCCCCTTGAGAAGATAGACAGCGTGTCTAACCTTCTTAGCTTCTGGGATGTTCAGGATTTTAAAGGCCTTCTCTAACTTGGTTAACCACAGATCGGCATCTGCAGGGTCAGTTGTTCCAAAGTACTTCGTCGCTCCGACTTGGCTAAGTCGTTCGAATGTTTTGCCGATTCCTTGTCCTTCAGACTGGGCAGGTCCCTAGGTGCAGGCATGGGCATCCTATCTGTTATGCATGTCATGGCAGTCATAAACTACCCGAATATGGTCTGGACAGCTGGGTTCTCCATGTCCACTGGGTTAAACTGGGGTGGCTCCATGGGTGGCTCAGGTACATGTTGCTCTATCTCTAGGTTCCTTGCACCTTCTCAGGGTGCAGCAACACTACTCTCTGCCACATACTCCTCGTGTGGTCCAGACATCCTTACTTATCTTCTTATCCTGAGGAGCAGAAGAAACTATTAGATATACTGGAAAACACTAAGAATAGACTCGACATCCTAAGTCCTATGTCTCTGTAGACTCAGCGAACCTAGAGCTCTGATACCACTAAATTGTGGTGACTGAATCGCCAAAATGAGAATTAAACTTAAGCGGAAGCGATTAACTAACTGGCAGCGGAATTATGAAAAATCACTAGAAATTAAAACTTTTTAAGAAAAGATCTTTAAACCATAAAAATCTTTTATAAGAAACACGATAAACAGTTTACATCATGTTTTGACAATACATCTCTTGTGAAATCACCTCTCGAGTGATTATATACATCCAGATACAAAATCTCGAGGCTTAAAGCCAAAAACCTCAGACCTATCGACTCCTAGGACCTGAGAGTATAGAGACGACATAAGACATACTAGGGTACTATCTACAAGGCTTGGCAGTCAGTATCTCCACCTGAGATTCACTGTTACCCCTGGTGTTGTTGCTGCTGGTACTGCTCACCCTCAGATTGGTTCCTTCGTCCTCGACGTCCACCTAAAAAGTTGAAATCTACGGGGGTGAGACAATTTAAATAACTGTCCCAGAGAGAGTTATAACTCTCCTCCAGAAGCTTTGTTATAGCATTCAAGGAATAACATATGCAAGGTAACTTAAACATTCAACAACATGCTTAAGAGTAAATAAAGCAACATTTACTTCAATGAAGAATATGAAGAACGTGTATACTAATTACTTGACTGGAACATTATAAACAATGTAACATCAATCATTGTTTCTCGTAGTTGAACCTAGGCGGTTATGCTACATGGCTGATTATGTTTTACAAACATTATTATACCCTGCGGAGATGAGGTATACCGCTCATACTCCAACCGATCACTACTAAGTCGCATCAGTATCATACATAGGTCATCAAAAGAGTCGGATTCTTATGACCTCATCTTCCTCAGTCAATGTGAGGATCAACATGCAGGACATCTCGTATCTCTACTACAATAGCTTTCCAGGGTATTCTGGAAACTTCGCTATTAGAGTCACAGTGGCATTATGTACTCTCTTTGCCATCGAAAGATTTCTTGTTTATCTCTCATCGATGCGGCATTAAAGATTCCCTCGGAAGATTAGTGAGACATCACCCCGGCATAAACACATAGTGAAGGGTTGATGGATTAAAGTACATCTACATCAATTCCTACACTAGGACGTAAGGATATTCGTGTCCATAGTCCCCCACATACTCAAAATTATGTGATCCAGGAGTTCCCTTAGGAAAACTTGTTTCACCATCATTAGACTACTAATAATGATGGATCTATGATCAAGGCTCTACATGATGTGGTTATACTTGATTATTTAGGTACATTTCAACATTCTTTTAACATAAGACATGTTTCCAAGCATTTAACTATTAAAACACTGCTATAAAGGAAGAATACTAAATGTATCAAGTTTAACTTACATAAGCTATTATATGGATATCAATTCTTAACCATTTCATTACTATGATTCAAGAATGGGGGTATTCAAACCCTCAAATCATCATAAGTCATCTAATCAACATGACCTTGATGTTACTCATGGCTTTTATAGCCCATCAATCTCATATGTGCCACCTAAACTTAGGCAACATAGCATACATCACTATTCATAAAGCCTATAGCATGCTTTTAGTGAATAATGTATCATAACCTTTACCTGGATATGATCATTTCCTCATAAGAACCTGCATGGTCAATTCAATCGATTATCTCCAAATCAGTAATTAATAAAGCAGAAATAACCATTTAATTCAAGGGTTGTACCATCATGCCTTTACTAAGGTTAGATTTCCTTGTTTATTTTAATTAGGGTTATTCAATACCTTTATCTTCACTAGGAATACATATTCCTTATCTCAAACTTCAATCATGAAGCTATATGCTCAAAAGCATAATATGGACTTAGGGTTTATTGTACATTTCATCACATCACCCTCAACTAGGGTTTACTATTCACTTTACATGTCATTACCCCAGAATTAGGGTTTACTATTCACTCCATAGTGAATTGAGCTCATAACATCATCATGTATGAGGTTTATTATCATTAATGCCTTCAAATTAGGTTAAGATTTATTTATTCATCATAATTAGGGTTTCCATGATCTCACCTTGATGGATCATACCCTAATCATGTACATTCACATATATTGAAGGTAACTTACTTGATTTCCATTCATAATTGGAGTTTTATCTCTCCTCTCACTAATAGATTATGTTTGTCTCACTCTAGATTAAGTTAGGTCAAATCAACTTGATTAACATAGGTCAAGTCATCACCACTATGGTCATTAGGGTTTGCTTGATCAATGGGTGTCATCTACTTGAACCCTTCAGGGGTACCTTAGTAATGTTCACCAATGATCAAGGCATACATCAAGTAACTCATTAATTGTTCCCTTAATGTCTTTAGGTATCATTAGGGATTAGGTTAAGCAACCATTGAACCATATAAGCCTTTAAATCATTAAGCAATCTTGACCTTAAAAGACCCCAAACGGTTTTGGACTCTCAACCTCCAAACAGTTTTGAAACCGTTTGGAAGGGTTGACCGTTTGGCACCTTTGACCTTCAAGACCACATGGACAAGATCACACTCAAGACCGTTTGCCCTTAAATGGTCTTGAAACCGTTTGGTCACATTGACCGTTTAGCCAAGGTTGACTTTGAAACCGTTTGAGCAAACCGCATGACCAAACCGCATGATCAAACTGCATGAGTCTAAACGGTTTTGAAACTGTTTGGGCCCAAACAGTCTTGAGACCATTTCCCCCCAAACGGTCTTGAGACCATTTGGTCCCAAATGGTCTTGAGACCGTTTGGATTCAAACGGTCTTGAGACCGTTTGGTCCAAACATCTCAAAACCGCATGGACCTAAAAAGTGCATCAACGGTTGCAATTGATTGGGGTTTTCAATGTTGAACCCCTCAATTGACCTCATACTTGTTAACCACTTAACATTTGAGCCAATTAGGTTAACCCTCTACTAATTTTATACTCAATTGACCCTCAACTGGTCACCAATTAGGGTTGGGACCAATTAAATTAGGGTTGGAAATCGATCAACCATCAACATAAGTCTGATTGAAGTTGAACCCATAAATTATCACTCAATTGGGCCATGACTGACCCCAAACGGTCTTGGGATCATTTGGACATCCTCCAAACGGTCTTGAGACCTTTTTCCCAAAGTCTCATCAAAATCTAGGTCAATTTGTTAAGGGTTGAACCCTAATTAGGTTACAAGTCAGCACTTTTGATTATTTCAACAACCTATTATGATTGGACCCTCAATTGATTAAATTCTCTTAACCCTAGACCTCCAAACGGTCTTGGGTGATCACCAAACGGTCTTGAGACCGTTTGGGTGATCCCCAAATGGTTTTGAAACCGTTTGGGCCACTCAACCCAAACTTCAACAAGATTGGTCCATTGAAAACAGCAATTGAACCCGATTAGGGTTTAGGTGATTAAATTGCCTTCAACTTGAGATTTGTTTGGAATTAGATAACAATTCTTTGTAGATGATTAATTCATAACGTGACCAGAAGACCCTCAAATGGTCAACTCCTGATCAAACCTCCCAAATGGTCTTGGAGACCGTTTGAATCTAAACGGTCTTGCAAACTGCATGAGTCCAAACGGTTTTGAAACCGTTTGGTCCCAAACGGTTTTGCAAACCGTTTAGACAAAAGGTGGGAGACCGTTTGATAAAGTTACCTAGGTATTCACGCCCATCATCTTCTACCTCAAGATGGAGGTCTGTTCTTCATGGTTTTGCTTGCAAGAATGCAAGGAAAGATGGGGGAAAGAAGAACAAGCTACTATTTGCAAGAAAGAAGATATATATAACAAAGTTTAAGGGTTTAGAGTTATAAAACCCACCTTAAAGTCAGTCCTAGAGCTTCAAGCTTCCAATATTTAATAGCGTCCTGAGCTCCACAGGTCAGCCAAGGTTGTTTCTCCAAGAATCTGTTGGAAGGGGATGGCTAGAAAGAAGAAATAGATAAGAAAAGCTAGAAATCCAACCTTGCACCATGATTTCCTCCACAAATCCGAGCAAGATGGTTATAAAACCTTACCTAGAACTCCTTAGACGTTATCCTCTACTCCAGATCTCTGTCCTCAGTCAGTTTAAGCAAGGGGATAAGAAAGTAAGTGAAGAAACAATCGTTTGGTTGTCAAGGTTAGATGACTATATACCTTAGGGGGTATTTTCAAGATAAAGATAACCTTTCCTTCTATTTTCAACTAAGTCCCTCTCTTCCTTTAGGCACGTCCCTTATTCTTTTCTTAAACCAAACTTCTTCTTAAACTAAGATCTAGAGGAAAAGAAAGCCAAACCTCCTATTAAGTTGCATACATATAAGGGGTCATTTTGCTTACAACTTGGTGATTTAATTACAAGGGTTATCATTCTTATTTGATTATTCAAATGAAGTGTTATTTTCATCATTCTACTCTAAATGATGCCAAGAGTCATAAAAGATATTCTGGAAGGTGTATTTTACAAGTTGCACCCTTGGTTTTGGGAAAATTGCACTTTACACCAAAATTAGGGTTTTAAGCACAAGGATTGCTCCACAAGCTGCATCTTGATGCCCAAGCTTGGAGAATCCATCATACTTCATCATATTCATTCTTGTGATGTATCAACGCCAGAGGAACATTCAAACATGTACAATTTGCAAGTTAACCCCTCTAATTTGGTAATTTGCACATAGGTCCCAGTATTACACAACAATATTATCACATTGTTCAAAAAGGATAGAATTAGGAATATATGTTCCTCAGAAGCTTTAATTACATACCAAAAGATAATCACAAGCATCCAATTACATAATTAAAAAAAACACCTAGGGTTAACTCATAACCCAGGTCAGGGATGTTACAAGTAGATTTCGTCTCTTCCATTGACCTTGTATGTCATCGATTTTGACTTAGCAGTGGTCGGTTGGATTTGAGTGGTACAACTCAAATCCTCATGGCATAATAAAAGATGTAATGCAACTGTGTATTGTATTTACTTAGGATCAAATACAAATAACATTGAATGACCCTTTTGCCTTACTGTTGTACTATTTTCTTGAATTATAATGTGATAATAGAAATCAACTGTTAAACATGTTCTTCATGTTCCTTTCTAAAATATTAATTGTCCTACTGCTCAGTGATAACTTCCTAGTTTTGCTTAATCTTCTTAATCTGTTAATTACATATCATTTAGTTGAATCTGCTCTGTTTGATAATATTGTTATCTTTCTGCTTAGATATACATGTACTTATAATAGATGTTGGCGGAGAGTTATATCTCTTGCTGGGAGGTTTGGTCTCACCCTGTGGGTTTCCACATCTTTTAGGTGGACATGAATGTTGAGATAGGGATCATGTTATTGAAGCTGACAGTAAGAGGAGATGTAGCCCTTGGATCATGGACATGCAACTACTGTCTAGTAATAGAGTCATACATGTCATCCATGTACTCTCAGGTCCTTGGGGGTGTTTTATAGATGTCACACATCAGTTTGATTTTTTAGGTCTATACCATGGTGGTATAGACATGATTTGTATACGTGAACAGATTGCCATATGTAATAGGTTGTGGCTAGTTAGCCAGTCAACAATGATATGTAACATTTTTTACAATGAATGAAATATAAGTGAAACAAATTCTATGACTTTAAATATGATGCATTCACCTTGAGATGCCTTTATGTGATTGATTTTGATTTACCCTAATGTGATTATTAATGATAATTCTGCACTTGTTTTGAGTGATCTTGCTTTGTGTGGCAATGGGTGTCACATGCAGTGCCACCGGTAGATTGGATTGTTCTAGAACTGACGATGATGAAGAGGATGCAACTGATGATTCATCTTCCATGTGCCAATTTCATGTTGTGGACAGTGGTGATGGTGGTGATGTCAGTGGGATGAATGGATCAGGCAGTGAGGCCGCTATATTAGTATGATCAATGGGGGTGAGCTGGGTAAAAAGAACATTTCATCCTCATGAAAGGTGACATCTATATAGATATAGATTCTGTCAGAGTTAGGTTCAAGACTTTTGTATCCTTTTCGAGAACAAGGATAATCGAGAAATATTGTTCAGATAGCTCGGGGGGGGGGGAAGCTTGTCAGCCTTGGGATCAAATTTATGAACGAAGATGACACAACTAAAAACCCAAGGCAGTAGAGGGAACTATGTGGATTGAGAGTAAACAATGGAAAAAGAAGTGTTCTTCCTGAGAACATAGGAAGGTTAGCAGTTGATAAGAAAGCAAGCGGTCAACACCTCATCATACCAAAAAGGCTTAGGTAATTTTGCATAAATGAGAAGAGAGCGTGTAATGTCAAGAAAATGAAGATTTTTATGCTCGAAAATTCCATTTTGTTGTGGAGAGTATGCACACGAGCGTTGATGAATGATACCTACATCACAACAAAAGGTGCCTTTTGGGTATATTCAAGGGCATTGTCGGATCGAAGAATCTTAACAGACATTGAAAATTGAACTGAAACCAACTTGTAAAACACGCAAATTAATGTAGAGACTTCATCATGAGTGAGAAGTAAGTAAAGCCATGTTATTATAGAAAAATCATCCACAAATGTAAGAAAATAGCTATAACCATTGTAACTAGTAGTCCTAAATGGACCAAAAACATCAATATGAACTAAGTCAAACATACAAGATGATTGTTTACAAATACGAGTTGGGAAGGATACACGATGGTGTTTCCCTAGTTGTTAGGCATTACACTGAATGATAAAATAGGAAGATAAATAATTGTCTAATTATTTAAGCTTGTTTAAAGGTAAATGGACGTGACGTAGATGCAGTTGAAGTGTCGTAGAGGCAAAAAGGGCTCGTGGTAGGTTGAAGGATGGGACAAAGAGTAGTAGATATATGTAAAGGTTAACTCTCCTAGGAATTAGCCTCTACCTCTCATCTTTGGGGAGGAAAATTTATCTACTATAGAGAGTAGGTTGACTTGAGCTCACATAATTGTGCATAACCCTGGTACAAGTCATCAAACCTTATGATTTTGTAGTTTTCTAGAATGCCTATGATACATGCATTATATGGAGTGTGCATGCATGGATATAAACTTAGAATATTAGATGTTCTATGCTATCACATAATGATATGAACTATATCCCCTAAGATTAAGCTTGTCTTGCTGCAACATGAAGTTATTTTAACATAGTTTGTCTTGAGACTCGCCATCCAAAGGGCTAGATACTATCCTAGATAAACTTTGAATATCTCATAAATGAGGGTTTGTTGAGGAAGATATAGGTTTTAAGTAATGATCATAGGGATTTCATCCCTCACATACCCATAAGGTATTAATGATGCATGTCTCTCTTGTCCTATATGGGAATGATCACGTAGTTGGATCACATAATAAAAATTTGTGCCATGTTATTTTTCCCCAAGGACATGTAGAGGCACAATCATGTTTGTAAGATATATTAGACACTCTTTTTCTTGAAACTTTTGATGTACACCGAAATCGATGTTATGTGACGTAGGTACACCTAGAGTTGATCCTTAAAGAGTTGACCACTCACTCATCACCACCATTTAATTAGTTACTTGATGTGTGATGTGAGGAGTACTTTGACTATCTAGTTCATCTGGGATTGTAATGACATGATGGATGTAAACCAACTATGGAAGTAGAGACCCTAATCTCTTCTTATTATGGTACACGATCTTATAAATAAAAGGCATTTGGGGATGTGATGGCCTAAGTCACAAATTAATAGAATGGTGGAATAATGAAGGTCGTGCCCAGTAGAACCCAATAGAAATTAATTGCATGTTAGAAGAAACTTGTATGCTCTCCTCATCTAGAATTTGGTCATACTTGTTATATTCCTTGATTATGTGCATAGAGAAGCCTCTTTTGTAAAGATGAAGTGGTGTTAGGGTGATAATATATGTTGTATGTGGTAGAAAGTGGTCGACTTGGTTCTCAGATTGATTTTGGTGCCATTTTAGATTCCCACTATAAGGTTTTTCTCATCAAACTTATTTTCATTATTAAATTATATTTATATAAAAAAGTTTTTCAGATTTCATCGATGGTTTTGGAACCGAGTCACCACTACAAGGAAGTTTTAGTAGTTGATAGGCTCATTGGTGAAGAAATCCTTGACTTTCATGTTCAAACCCTCTGACCCTAAGCATAAGTGTGATATAGGAATTAAGAGTAAGAGGAGCAAATATAATAGCTCCAAGACATACCCCTAGTACTGAGAGAAAAGAATACATGTATGCATATAATACCTTGATCTCGAACAAAAGTGATAATGATGTTGGTAGTAATCATGATGATATATGTTGGGGTCCTTGTTCCTAAGAAAGTTAAGTCCATCCACTTGGTGGTTGTTATATGAATGGTCCTGAAGGTAAATCTACTTATAGATATTAATCATTGAAGGGGTACCAAACATCATAATAGTTGGATGGAGAGACCTCCTTAAACATGTAGGTAACCATAGTGAATTAAAATTGTTAATCCTCAATCTTAGTGTAAATTTCCTAGACTAAAACACAATATGAGAAGATAACACATACTTGATGAATGCATAATATAAGTTCATGTTGGGTTTTATATATGTAAGTGTGATGTGGGTGTGTTATAATAGGACTCACCACATTAACTCTATCTAGTGAAACAGAAACTTATAATTCATTAGAAATTATAGCTTAGTATTGTAAGGACCCTAACCCACATTTTGGGATAACCATGTTTATTTTGCTTAAGTAAGTTTCTTATAACTTTATCCTTTAAGGTGTTTTGTGATCATGTGACACACTTATGTTTCATGTTTGGTAATGTTTGAATGTTGTTTGAGTAATGATTTGCTTGCTACAGACCAATGTGTGGTTTACCCAAGATGAGGGGTTATCTTGCAATATGTCACATGATGAGTGTGCCCTTAGTGCTTTGGCATCATAAGAGAGAAAATGATACTATAGGGCTCCATGTGGAAAGCCTAAGTTCCAAGTTGAGTTTGTGTGGTTGATGCTTGTGTTTTATGTGCTAGTTTTGGTGTAAATTGCAATTTACCCAAAGTGATGGGCTAATATGCAATATACCACCTCTTGAGTGTGTCTCTCTTGGAAGCATATAGAGGAGATATGAATAAGTGGGCACCTTTTCTTTTTTGTGTGGTGTCATCTTTGGTGATATATGGAACACATGTATGAGACGTGTCTTGCACTTAGATGGGCTATCTCATGTTTGAAGACGTTGGAGAGGGTGCCTATCAGTTAGGGGGGTTTAGGGTTGTACCCTATCGATTTTTGAAGTATGTAGGGTTGTGCTTTATTAGTTTGTGAGTGTGTGAGGTTGTGCCTATCGGTTTGTGAGTACATGAAGTATGCTCTATCAGTTTGTGAGTATGTTGGGTTTTACCACATCAGTTTGTGAAGGGTGTAGAGCTTTGGAATATCGACCATGATCTTGGAAGGAGACCTAGAGGACGAGATCCATCATATATCATATCACCATGCCTTGCATTTTTTTGCATGTGCCTCTATTCTCATAGACAAGTGTCACCTAAAGCTCCTAAGGTGATGAAACCTCTCCTCTGATATCTCTTCCTTCCCTTAAGAATATAACCCCCTCCTCCTTCACACAAGTAAACCATTTTCATCCATCTTTGTTATTCTCCTCTTAATGGACGAGCTTGGGAGATTAAGAATATATAGGAAGCCCCATGGAGCTTGGGAGGTCGAGTTCCCTTACTCATGGTGATTTCTTGTTCAACTTCCATCTTAGTGAGTTATGTTTCTTGATGGCCATTCCTTTGAGCTCTCTTCTTCACCTTCTTCCTCCTATCTTGGCCATGGATCCTACCTTGGATGAAGGTTGTCTAGGACGTGGTTCTCTCTCCTTCTTTCCTTTCTTATTGATCTACCATAACCATGGAATCTTCTTCTTTCTTGAGGTGATGTTGAAATCGAGTTGGGACTCTTGATGGATCATCTTCAAGTTGAGGGACATGTGCTTTGGAGATTTGATCATGGAAGCTTGTACTCTTGATGGAGACCTTCTTGATATGGGTTTTATAACTCTTAACCTCCTTTGTTACTATCACTCTTTATATACTTAAGTTGTTCTTCATCTTTAGAACGTGTACCTCTTATGTGTTAAGTAGCTAGTATTGTTTTGAGGGCTGCTTTGGATGAAGGAACTTCATTTAAGATGTTGACCATGTCTTGCTCTTTCTTGATTTGTTAAGTATATGGACTAGTGACCAAACTCTTGAGGTTGAAGATAACTAATTTGACACTTAGGTGGTGAATGGTCGTCATGACTTATGATGCTTAAACCGACATACATGTTGCAAGTCATCATGACTTGGGGGTGCTTAGGCCGATAGTCTTGGAAGGATGTTAAACCCTCACACCCTATAAAGTACTCCAACCGATATGAAGGGTTAAGCTGACATTCCTTGAGGACGAGTTAACCCATCATTCTCTGGAGGTACTTAAATCTATGTGTTTTCAAATAATAGCCTTTGATGATTGTTACTCATCATGCCATAGATGGGGTTAGGCTGATACACCTTGCTAGCCCATCATGACCACGAGGACCCCTTTTCTGAGCTAGTTTTCTAGAGTGCTAGTCATGATGCCCATGATTGAGCAAATGGTCGTCATGTCCTAACCCTAACCCTAGTGATGTGTGTCACACCTTTAGGGAGGTGATGTCTGTCACACTATGTGATGCTCAACACCCCTCCAAGAATGGATACCCAACACACCATGTGTTTCCCATCACACCTTGGGGTAGTGATGCCCGATACCCACCCACCCCTCAAGAGGTGATGCCCGATACCCCTTCAAGAGTTGATGCCCGACACACCTTCAAGAGGGGTTTCTCATAATTCCTTCAAGGAGCTAAACTGATACGTCCCTTGTGTGGATAAACCGGCACCTCTAGTGTAGTTAAATGTCACCCCATATGTGTAATGAACCCGACATGACTGGACAAGTTTGTCTAAACTGATACACCACAAGAGGGTCTATTCTGATACCTTTGGTTGATGGGGTGACACCAATATCACATGATGAGGGTTGAAGGTCATGCTTGGATACTAAATTATACACACACATGAGTAATGCATGATGGAGAAGAGTGTTGTTTTGGATAATGTATGAGTAATCTTAATTGCTTCTCCTAAATCTAGTACACCATAGTATTATGTTGATATGAGTGGTCCATCTTTAATTGAGAGCTTAGTCCTAAACTCCTCAACAATGTCAAAAATAAGGGATGTAGGATTAGATGGTTGAGTGTCCATATGTTAACCTCAATTGTGGAATAATATGACAAATGTGCTTATCTTAATGAAATATCATAACCCATGAAAAGTGCCATGTATATTCCCTTTCATAACCTTAAATTGTGAAGTGAGGTTAATGACACAACTATGTGAAGACATATGTGATGGTGATGATAGATCCCGTTGGAATACATGGTGACAACCTTTGTGTACAAATTGTATAAACAAGTCTATGACCTTATAGGTGCCTTATGGATAGTTTAAAGTGAAACCCTCCAATTATGTAGCCTAAAGTTCAACTCTCCTTAGTATTATATGTGGGTAATGATTTTTAAGAAGTAATAATATATGGGTCACTTGATGTTGAAATGTCACATTAGTGTAATGGTTAGTATGTTATTATAATGCATCATGGTAATCCACACATACATTAATGAAGATGATACCCACATGCATTTAAGGGTGATACATGGTACTAATAGCATGGTGAGTGTTTCATATATAGCTAATGTTACTCAAACCTAATTAGTTTCAGAAAGGTGGGTTTTGGTGTAATTAGGGCTTGGTAGTATAACCCTAAGGTCAACCCTAACTAGTTCTATGTGAAGAGCATTAACTCTAATTCTGAGGGAAAGTTATAATATTGAATAAGTATGAATGGAAAACATGATATTGTTCTCTCTCTTAAAATGCATGACTATAACCTAATGGATTAATTGGGTGCTATAACTTGCTAGTACTATGAAGATGGTTAAATAATATCAAGCTTTGGTTATGAACCTTGATAAGGGGACACAGGAAGTACGGATACGTGAATGTTCATACTTGGTTACACTAATTAGTTATCAATCTTATACACTCTAATTGATGGGAGGTAGAAAACGTTAGATATTTGAGATAGAATGATGTTTGAGAAACTTATGTGAAATCATCATGAAGCTTAACCCTAAATTAGAAATCTTATGATGTTTTGCTTGCTTTAGTTAAAGATATTTAATATGTTTTAACATATTCTCTCTCTAAACATAATGGCTAATGGCTGATATGGCAAGAACATATGATGTGGCATGAGTAATACATATATGCTCAATGAAGCATGATGAGATAATCGTGAATCACAAATGTGATGTGATGGGTCTTAGGACTAGGTAAGGGCTTAGTGCATGGTTGAGATGATATCCTCTGGTACTAGATGAGGGATCGATATCTCAGGATAATATGATGATGATGATAGCTTTGTGGCTGGCAGTAATACAATGTTATGAGATGACGGGGATCTGTTTAAATGAGGATATATGTTGTTGTAATACTATGCCCCTTCCTTTTGAATGATTTATTTGTGATTTGAATGTTGTAACTTGATTGATGCTGAAAGACATTTTAGTTGGTTTAATTAATCAAATGGAATCTAATCATGTATCTTTCCTTGTGCCATAGATCCATTCCAACGTCAGTTTCATTGCTGGATGGTGAAACGAGTTTAACTCGGATCACATATTTTTTAATATGAGGGGTGCAAGTTGAGTACTCCCTTGCATCCTTAATATCAGGTTGTGTGAGACGGCCATGCGTGAGCCAATCTCAGTGTGATAAGGATGGCCATGCGTGAGCCAGTCCTCCTTTTAAGAATGGCCATGCGTGAGCATGATCTCCTAGCGTTGTTACCTATACCAAGGTGGGCTAGATACTAATAGGTGGCCATGCGTGAGACAACCCCTTTGACATGACTATATGTCACTTGTGCAATTGATTGATATGTCCTTGTGGTGTTACTTTCGTGCTGACCGGGAGTTGTGGGAAGGTCATGGATTCTAGCTCTTCCATTGACCTTGTATGGAACCGATTTTGACTTAGCAGTGGTCAGTTGGATTAAGGTGGTACGAATCAAATCCTCAGGGCATAATAAATACGTAATCAGTCGTGTAGAGTACATGTATAGGACCAAACATGAAATCATTGGATGAAGCCTTGCTCTGCTTTTATATTGTTTAGTTTATAATAGTTATACATGTTCTTCATATTCCTTTTCACATTCTTAATTGTTCTATTGCTCATAGGCAGGTGCATATTACTATTCTATTTACTTCATCCATTTGATATATGTCCCCTAGTTAATTATGTTCAATCTATTTGATATGATAGTCTATATTCTTAGTTATCTGTAATAATAAAGTTGGCAGAGACTTATATCTCTCACTGGGATTGTGTGTCTCACCCCGTTGGTTAAATAAAGTTTAGGTGGACATGCATGGAAGTTAAAGATCATGTGACTGAGGATGATACGAGGAGAAAACTACACATGCTGGATCATGGTATATGTAAAAGATCTAGTAATAGAGTCATATGTGTCTTCCTTGTACTCTCAGGTCCTTGGGGGTGTTCTCGATGTGTTTTGTAGAAATGATGATTGATATGTGATTTCTAGCTTGTGTGCCTCTGGTAGTATGTATATACCTGTAGAATTGTCATCTTATGTAACAAATTGATTGGAATATGATGATGTAGCACCTTGAATATATGTTATGAAATGTAAGTGTTGGCTCTTGTGTAATAATTCTCAGCTCATGGTGCTTGTTGCAAATTGGTTTTAATTTCCTATAATTTTCTATAATCCTTTGTTTATGGTTGATCGTGGTTTGAGTTTTTAGTAATCTCACTTTGTTTGAAAAAGGGTGTCATATTTGGTGGTATCAGAGCTTTAGGTTTGCTGAGTCTACAGGGATACTAGGTCTAGGATTAGGACGGTATCTAAGATAAGAACATGATATAAAATATGGTGCATATTACCTAATCTCAGTACTTGAGTGCCCTGTCCAGGTATTCAAATGTTGAAGAAAAGGTAAGTATGGGACTCTTAGATTGATTTCTCTTTGATTACCCTAATCAAGTAATCATTTTGGAACAATCTAAAGAGCATAACATTTGGGAATCATGACGCTAATACTTCCATCATACTATGAAAAGATATAAGAATTGCACCATAATTCACAAAACTTGAATGTTTGGTGTTTAAAAGAGAAAGATACAACTCTGTAAAACCTAAATCTAAGTGTGAATATGATAAGAGAAGTTTCTAAAGCTGTAATTTCAAGAAATGTATGAAGAAAAAGGCAGATGAACATGTGCTAATAAAGCAAGTCAAGGTGTAACATTCACATAAGATGGAGAACATTCTTGAAATAAGGATGAAGTAAGAAGACAAATGGGAATGAATAATGAATAAATAAGATGGAACCTGAGTTAATCTCAGACCAACCCATGAGTATAAGAAAGTATAAAGTGTGATCCTCATGATATGTGAACGGAAACAAGGGAGATGATCCCTGCTTAGTAAATAATATGTAAAGAGTCATAATCCTTTCATGATGTAAAGATGAAAAATGTGGTAAAACAAGGAAATGTTCATAAACATGAAGAACAATAATTATTGAGGAAAAAGTAATGGCATGTAATTTTCCTTATAGCTCCTATGCTAATGGCAAGAAAATCAAGATGAAATAAGTCAAAATGACACATGAACAGTTGAAAACTCCTCGTAAAATAATCAAAGGAAGTTATAATCCCTTCACCTTGATGAGCAAACCCCGGTAATGATGCAGTGATAAGAGGAATATGTTCCCTTGTGTCCTATCCTTTCAAGGATGTGACATTAAAGTGGATTTTATGTCACTTGATGTGCATGGTTTAGAAGTGATCTTAAGATGGATACTCTGGTAAGTATCAATTGGTCTTGGATTTTTGTTCCAAGATAGGGATATTTGTGATAGGAGATGTCTTGAGATGAAAGGAAGGCCCTTTTGATATGTTTAAGTTGGTCAGTAGCAACAAAGGATGGATGTGTTGAGTATGTGATGTGTCTTTGGCACATGTGATAGGGATGTGACGAGATTCAAACACATGTGATGGGTACCAATGTAAGGAATCCTAGTATACAAATGGCACCCATTGTACGGGAAAGTGAGAACATGTCGCTTGATAGAACGATTAGGTGTTTGGCTACCTAGCAAGGTTGACTTTGGATTGTTTTGGTTATAAGTACCTAACCTATAGTATGGATATCACATGTTAGGGATTTATGCTCTGCATAAATGTAACATCAACAAGGATGCATAAGTTGAAGAGATAGTTGCAATATTTGCTTGGGTAAAATTCATCAAAGTAAGTATAATCCACGGGGGTACTCCTATCTGGCTTGCAATTAATAAATATTCCAAGAATCTTATTTTGTCTATAGATGTATAAGTAGGGTTTCCACTCCCTAACAAGGTTGATTAAGGTGGCATATAATATCTTGAGTTACCTCTAAGGAAGTTTTTATTGGATAAGTGGCCTCTTTTATGTCAAGAGGATGTACAACTGAGAATGAGTATGTTTCCAGGATAGTTGGTAGAAGTAAGACTAGTGTTGAGTCAACAGACCACAATGGCACAGTGGAAGCGTGATAGGTTTTCTAGTTCCAAGTAAGAGAAATAATGCATCTCTAGTCTTCCTTTGGAAAAGACATGCTGAGGTTTGAGGAAGGTATGGTAAACTCCCAAAATAAAAAATGTTGTCATAAGATGTTTTCAGTTGAGGAGGTCATACATAAGAAAGAATCGACACCTGAGTTGGATAAGTATGTATAGTGCATCTATGGCTAAGAAAGTATCACCTGACATAGGGCTAATTCTACAACTAATAATGGAAAAGAATAAGTTGAGAATGTGCCTGGTGCA
This sequence comes from Alisma plantago-aquatica, assembly GCA_963693085.1. Lineage (NCBI taxonomy): Eukaryota > Viridiplantae > Streptophyta > Magnoliopsida > Alismatales > Alismataceae > Alisma > Alisma plantago-aquatica. Next base: position 680,218,793 of record OY856411.1, read on the forward strand.
ACAGATACTGTGATGACCTTGAATGCAAACATAGTATGTTGGTCAAGTCTTGTGACATCACCCTTACACCAAGGGATTGTGTAAAAGTTTGAAGGTATGATGCACGAGTAGTATCCGTCTCTTTTTGCTTGGGATTTTGGGGGCTAAATCCTTATTAGAGGTTTATGACTTGTAAGGACCCTGACCCACATTTTGGGCTAACCCTATTTGTTTTGCTTAAGTAAGTTGCTTATAACTTTAATATAATCCTTTGAGGTGTTTTTTAATCATGTGACACACTTATGTTTCAAGTTTGGTCATGTTTGAATGTTGTTTGAGTAATGATTTGCTTGTTATGGACCAATGTGCAATTTACCCAAGATGAGGGGTTATCTTGCAATATGTCACACGATGAGTGTGCCCTTAGTTCTTTAGCATCATAAGATAGAGAATGATGCTATGGGGAGCCTTATTGAAAGCCTAAGTTCCAAGTTGAGTTTGTGTGGTTGATGCTTGTGTCTTATGTGCTAGTTTTGGTGTAAATTGCAATTTATCCAAAGTGAAGAGTTAATATGCCATATACCACCTCTAGAGTGTTCCTTTCCTCTCTTGGCATCATATAGAGGAGATATGACATTGTTTGGATCTTGTTTGTGTGGTGTCATCTTTTGTGATATATGGAACACATGTATGAGACGTGCCTTGTACTTAGATGGGCTATCTCGGGTTTGAAGACCTTGGAGAGGGTGCCTATAGGTTTTTGGGTGTTTAGGGTTGTACCCTATCAGTTTGTGAAGTATGTAGGGTTGTGCTTTATCAGTTTGTGAGTGTGTGGGGTTATGCTTATCAGTTTGTGAGTACGTGGAGTATGCTCTATCAATTTGTGAGTGTGTTGGGTTTTACCATATCAGTGTGGGAAGGGTGTAGATCTTTGGCATATTAGATATGATCTTGGAAGGAGACCTATAGGAATAGATCCAAAATAGATCATATCAACATTCCTTTCATGTTGTTGCATGTGCCTCTTTTCTCATGGACAAGTGTCTCCTAAAGCTCCTCATGCGATGACGCCTCTCCTTTTATCTCTCTTCCTCCCCTCAAGAATATACCCCCCTCCTTCACACAACTAAACCCTTTTTATCCATCCTTGTTCTTCTCCTCTTAATGGATGAGCTTGGGAGCTTAAGGAGATAGAAGAATCTCCATGGAGCTTGGGAGGTCAAGTTCCTTGCTCATGGTGATTTCTTGTTCAACTTCCATCTTGGTGAGTTATGTTTCTTGATGGCCATTCCTTTGAGCTCTCTTCTTCACCTTTTTCCTCCTCTCTTTGAAGAACTCTAATAAGGAAGATTGTGGGATATTTCCCTCTTCTTGAATAAATATTTGTCACCTCATGTGAGAATCATACATTGTAATATCTTACCAAATGTATTTACAAAGTCTTTTACTCTTTCATAAATGTCCTCCACAGATACAGGTTTAGGGGCACTACATTTCTTAGTTGAGCCATAGAATACTTTATGCAACCTTCTGTAAGGATACACTTTTGGAAAAATCCTTTTATGAGGAAGACATATAGTCTTGTCGTCATATTTTAGTCATATTAAAATAATGCTTTGCTCACATATAATGCATGCTTTGGATCCTCTTACGCTATATCCATACATATTCCCATATATTGGAAAGTCACTAATAGTACAAATAGTTAGGCATTATACTAATATCATGCATGTTGAGAAAAATATCTGTGATAGAATCATTGTTACTATGTTGATATTCTAGGTAAGACTAAAGAAGGCATAAAATGTAAAATGGACCTACATGTAATGGGGATAAGGAAAGAATTAACATCATAAGTTAGTAGTGATCGAAAAACATATTTACCTATTACTTGTGACACATTTTCTAGACATGAGAAAAGAACTTTTGATGAGTGCTTTCTTAGTCTTAAGGTACCACAAGGCTACTCTTCCAACATCTTTAGATTAGTATCAATGAAGGATTTGGAGCTGATAGGTCTTAAATATGATGGTTGTCACTCTCTAATACATAAAATACTACCAATGGATATTCGATCTATTGTGACAATGCATGTAAGGTTTGCAATCACCATACTTTGCTTCTTCTACAACACATTATGTAGCAAAGTTGTTGATCATGAGAATCTTGATAAGTTGTAAAGAGATGTGCTTGTTACCCTGTGCCAACTTGAGATGTATTTTCCTCCTTCATTCTTTGATATAATGGTACATCTTGTTGTCAATTTGTTTAGGGAAGTGAAAGTGTTGGGTTCAATTTTCTTGCATTAGATGTGTCCTTTTGAATGGTACATGAGTGTTTTAAAGGTGATGTTTGAAACCATTATTGGCATGAAGGGAGTATTGTTTAGGGTTATGTGGATAGGAGGTTATGGACTATTGTAATGAATTTGTGAGTTATAATGAAGCTCTTGTCAATGCAAAGATAACTGGCACTTATTTCAGCAAAGGGACCTTAGGATCATGAGTGTAAGTAATTAGTCGTGAGCTGTGGGAACAAGCACACTTGTATGCCTTACACAACATTGACGAAGTAGACATTTATATCACCTAGAACACCAATTTTATCAAGACAAAATTTTCTTGAGACACTATAATGTGGATGGTTAGAGAGCATAATAGGACATTTATTAGGTAGTTTGAATATTAAGTCTTCCGTCAACTATCTCAAACACCAAATAATGTTGTAAAAAATATCAAATGGTTCACAATTAAACCAAGAATTAATGTTATATCTTATGAAGGATTTGAATAAATGGATTTTCATACTACACAAAACGTCAAAATGATAAGAATGTCGTCCAAAACAGTGGGGTCACCCTTCAAGTGTCTTCATTGTATTTTTCTAGTGTGAAGGATAAGAGTCTAGTTGAAGCTAAAATGTCTTATTATGATGTCATTAAAGACATATAGGAATTTTACTACACATATTTTAGAGTTCCTATGTTTAGGTGTGATTGGGTTGAAAACAACAAAGGTGTTGTAAAGGAAGAATTCAATTTCACACTAATGAATTTTGAAAAGGTTGGTGAGAAGGATGAACCATCATCAGGGAATCATAGGCAAAGCAAGCATTTTATATCAAAAATCCTACAAATAAAAATTAGTATGTAGTTTTTCATCGGAAAAGGCAGTTCATTGCAGATCCTATAGATGAACAAGAGTAATATGATAACTATGATGACTCCAACCCATTCTTAGTTGAAATGCCAAGTGTAAATATTGAATCTAACGCCGATGAATATACATATGAAGATCACACTGAAGGATATTAATTGATGAACAATCCAACCAATACTAAAGGCATGCATTTCATATTATCTACCACTTAAATGTTTTCTATTATAAATGTGCATTTTACATTCAAATTATCTATCACATAAATGTTTTATATGCTAAATGTGTTTCTTGATTTTTTTTAATATGCCATTTTATATATGGTGTCTAACCGTGAGGATGAGTGTCACAAGGATGATTTCCGTCATGCTGAGCACCTTCAAGTTGGTATAAGTTATATTCTGCATTCTCTATCACAATTTTATCTTTTCATATGATAAATGTGCATTTTACATTATTTATCACTTATATGTGTTTCTTTAATATTTTAGGATAAGCACCCTGAGGATCAGGGTTCTACTGATAAGAAACATGATAAAACACATAAAAGAGGCATCATCATGAGTCCAAACTCATCACCTTTATTTGCACATTTTTAATCATAAATTGACAACAAATAGTTGGCTAGTGGATAGTTTTAGCATAAATTATCTTAGTTTAGTTCTTCTTGCTTAAATTGGAGTTTTTACTTGATTTAAATGGGCTTTGTAGGAAAATTTTCACAATACTTCAAAGATCCAAGTACAAGAGGCTTCAAATTTCACCGTCATCCTCCTAGTCAATTGACTCATTCCCTCAATTAAAAAAATCTCATTCCCTTAATTGGTTGACTCAGTTGCACAAGAAAACACCTTCCCAGAACTCCAATCAATCAACTCATTCGATGAGTTCCTAAGGTGCCACATTCCAAAACTCCAATTATCCATTTCATAGTGCCGATCCACCATCTCAACCTTCCGAGTCATCATATGAACCAAGCGATCCATACTGTGAACCAATCGGCTTAGATGCCCGACACAGGCATTTCAAGTACCAAATGGATGGCTCAGATTGCTTGGTGACTAAATAATGGTCAAACAACACCGCCACCCCCTTTTCTAGGGTTGACCATTTCCTTTGACTTGTGCCCAAATAGATCTGAACCGAGCAGCTCTGACAGTGAACCGATCAGTTCACTGTCCGCGAGCAACCCATTTTAGCAGGCTCCAGCTACAATTCTTCCCATACTTAGGGATTTTGCCCCTCCTTTCTCCCTAAAAAGGGAGTGGGACTCCACAAGAAAAGGAAATCCTTTGTTATCCAGTTTTGCTTCTGTTCTTTACATCATGTCTAAGTAGTTCCCTTTTTGGGGCATGGGGCTAGCCCAATATCCTGTTAGTATTCAATGTAATCTACTCCTTATTTCAGTAAAAGAATGTTTCCATTTTATTTCTGCTTTGATCATTGGATGAATTAATTTACTCTTGTGGGGTGATATGATCATGGATCCCCACAAGATCAAACTCATAATCCCTTAATTGTGATTGTCATCTTTTTATCTTTTGATTTTGTACTTATTTTTTTGGTAGAATGATTATATTCTTGTGAGGGTTCCAAGATCTCAGGACCTTGCAAGAACAAACCCGTAATTTTTTGATGTGATGAGTTGATATAGATTAGGATCCTTCTACTCATATGACTTGTTTGTTATAACGCATGGTGACGTGATCACCTGATCCATGGGTTCAAATGTCGGATAAGTATCACATATCTCAGAAAATTATGTGTTGGATTGTTGGATGAGGATCATATATGCTGGGATCAACAAGTTTGTGGGAAGTCCGACCCTTGTGCGAGTGTGCTGCATAAGGACACAGTCCACATGGTCCTAATTTGATTATTGAGATTAGGAGTTGATTCGTTGAGTAAAAGCATGGGTATTGGTAGTGCTCATTTGGACCCCTAGTTCTTTTCATCATTTGATCCCGCTTAGTTATTTCTACCTTTTTTTATGTTCTTAGCATCAATCAAACTCTAAAACAACCATAACTTCCTTTCTTATTCTCATTATTGATTTTCAATTTCAGCTATTTTCTTTCCACCGAATCTTGGATCGATACCTTACTATACTGAAGTTGATTTGGTGCGTACATCAAGTTGACAACTTGGTTATAAGGTTAAACTCTAGGACTTTTCCTAGTGATTGGTGTGAAATACACACATCAATTTGGCACTATTTTTGGGGGTGACACATGTTGTTTTTTGAAATCGATTGCCTTGTCATTAGGATTATTTTTCTTTTCAAAATTTTAGTTTGTTTCTATAATTTTTAGTTTGTTTCATAATTTTAATCTTGTTTCAAAATTTCTTAGCTTGTTCTATAATTTTGTTCCTTCCTTCTAGTTAATTTTATTTTGTAACTTTATATGTTATGTAATATTTAGTTCTTTTAAAATCTCCTTCTTACTTTACTTACATATTTTAATTTTTGTTTCATAATTTCCTTCTTAGATTTTCATAATTTCTTTTTCCTACTTAAAGCCATTATGGTAGTGTATCTCCTCCTTTGGCCGATTTTTCATTCTGGAAATACTATTTTCCTTAGTTGTTTTTGTAATTTTCTTCATGAAATATTTTCTTCAGTAGTTCTTCTGACCCTTAATCTAGACATCAACAATGTATGAAACACCCTCAAGGCATTGCCAACACCCCTTTCTCCTACAATCCTAATATCAATAGGACCTTCTTCCATCTAAACCGATCCCATCGATCTAGGGTGGATCATGAAGAAGAGATCCAAAGGAGGATAGATCAAGATCTAGCCGTGTAGAGAGAGGCTATGTAAGCACAAGGCAAGGCTCAACAAGAAATTGAGCAGTAGAAACAACTTAAGGACTTTTCATTTCCCAGGATCGTTGATTGACATCCTATTGTTCCTTGTGAAATCATTGCTCCACATTTTGAGATCCGTACATAATGGATCAATCTCCTCCAAAGCAACCCATTTGTTGGAAGATTGGGAGAAAACAATCAAGACCACCTTTGATGATTCCTCGACTTATGTGCCTTACATAAAGTATCATGCGTTACTGACGAAGCTTTTAGACTCTTATTGCTCAAATACTCTCCACTGACCAAGCCACGACTCAGTATCATTCTCTAGAAGGAAACCCCATCACCACATGGGATGCTATCCAAGATTTTTTTAAAAGTATTACCCCCATCCCTAACTTATAACATCCAAGGAAAAATCACCAAATTCACCATGGTTCCTGGTGAGACCTTGAGAGAAGCATGGGAGCGATTCAATGAACTCTTCCATCTATGCCCACACCACAATATACCCAAAGACCAATTTGTTGAGATTTCCTACTAAGGTGTAGATGATGATGCCAAGGAATTTCTAGAAACATCCTCTAGGGGGGACTTTATGTTCCATATATCAAAAGTGCTTGGGAAGTTGTCTAGAGAAGTGCCAAAACCCATGCCACATCTAGCAGAGGAGTCCTCAAGGTAGAAAAAGTTGAAGACAACAACTCCAAGCTAAAGTCTATTTCAGAGAGTCTCAAAAAGATCACCTTGAAATAAGATTAGATGGAATTCTCTTTCAATGCATATGAAAGAGAACTACCTCAACAACAATTTGATGATATGAATGGTATTTATAACATCCCTAATCAAGTTGGAAATTCACATGCTTTATAAGCCATCCCATCTATCAAGATATAACAATAAATAAAATTATAGAAATCAAGGTGACTATAGGGATCAACAATTCTAGAATCCCCATCAAGCTCCCCCACCTCATGATAATGAGAGGATTTCTGCTATAGAAAGAAGCATTCAGGCTATGATGTCCAATGAGAAAGTGATGTTCAACAAACACCAAGCTCAACAAAAATCATTTGACTCCCAACTGGCTCTGTTGACCACAACTCTGTGTCCTCTCACAGGAGCTCTCATCGGGAAGCCCAGACCAAATCCCAAGATATAGAATAGCTCAAGACTGTAACTACTCGGTCCAAACTTACCACTCCAGAAAGGGTGAGTCCTACCCCCCTAATATGTGACCCAAGGGATGATGACAAAGTTATTATTTCACAATTACAAACATCATCCACTCTACAGGAGGACATTCTTATCTTTAAGCAAAGTATACCTTTTGCTGGACGGCTAAAGAAGACCCAGTTGGATAGGTTCAATAAATACAAATAAACTATGAGAAAAATATGAGTCAATAGCCCACTTTTGGACGTCGTGAAAGAATTCCCGACTAGAAGAAATTCTTTAAAGCCCGATTGAACCACAAATACATTACTAAATAATCTAAAATAGTGAATAAGTCTATAATCACATCCAACATCAACCATAGTAAGATGCCACACAAATAAAAAGACCCTGGATCCTTTGGGATCACATGCACTCTCGATGATTCTACCAGCCAATTGGCCAATCTTGGAGCAAGCATCTCCATTATTCCCTTGAGCATGTGTAGGAGACCCAGTCTTACTGATGCACATCCCATCCATATGAGAATTTCACTGGAAAACTTTTCAATTACCAAGCCACTTGGCATTATTGATGATTATCCAGTTAAAGTCAAAAAATTCTAAATCCCATGCAACTTTATGGTGTTGGATATAAAGGATGATCATGGCTACCCTCTTATCTTTGGAAAGACATTCATTGCCACTACCAGGGAACTAATCAACATTGAGGCAAGACTTCTCACTCTATGAATGGGAATTGATTTTATCAACTTCCAAGCCTTTGGAGGTATCATGCAACATACTAGATAAGAAGAAGTCTATTTCCTCGACTTCATAGAGTAGTTCAATCATATGCATCAACGCTTCCTTGACTATGAGACCCCACCAATGACCAAATCTCAAATTTCATTGGAGGACAACCAAGATATAAAATAGATCGAAGCCATACCAGCCAACCCCATGATGATGGAGATCCCACGTACCACCATCCCCACTCTTGTAATACCTCATATCACTACTCGAGAGCTTCTCCTCCCACAAGCTCTCCCCTTATATCATGCCACACCTCAATCCTCCCCCAATTTTCTTCCCCCTACCCTCTCAAATTACCAGTTTATGATATCCACTAGGTCCATTATGAGTTACCAATACCAACTGTAACTCAAGAAGAACTCATGAAAGCCAATGAGGAAGTTCCCATGTATCATCCTTCTGGTCCACTTCCCATTGATGGTAGTGACCAGTACGCTGAGATGACAAAGCATCCACACTTGAATCTAACTCTACACCTTCTAATAGTTATATTTATGATCATACAACTGAGACAAGCCATAACTATTCCTTGTCACATAACAAATCATGGTAACCTACCCATTCTGATCCCAATTATTGTCTTTGGTATGCAGATGCGTGACAAGCCATCATGGACACATTCCAAGGAGATCAAGCAAATATAATGGAATGGAATTAAGGGAATAGTTGAGTCAATATAACACTTTCATTCCAACTCCTTCTCCTGCCCCCTCTTGGAAGATACCACTATTGTCGAGCCTTCTACGTTAAATAGGGTGCTTGTTGGGAGGCAACCCAACAATTTTCCTTCCTCCACTTTGGATTTAGGTTTTTCTTGAGACAAGCAAAATTTTAAGTTTAGGGTGGAGGTGGGTGGTACGTGCTCATTCCACCCACTCCATCTTAATTTTTTGCAATTTCCATTATGTTATATAGTCTAGCTTTGAATTTTTCAAAAAACAATCTTTTAGTTTTGGCTGTTATCTAGTAACTTAGGCCTTTTCCTAGTAGGCCATGATGATATGCATGATATCAATATACCCCCTTGAATGATGCAACTTCTTTTGTAACATAAATGATAAAATCTTCCATTGGTAGAAATTATCCTACCACCTATGATCTAAATTAACACGATTCCTCAGAAAAGATGGCAAACCATAAAAGACTGATAGGATTAAAAAATAATACTTCCTTATCTAGAGTTATAGATTAACTTGAAAAATTTCTTAATTTTGCATAATTCAGAATTAGTTAACCCATTGTATGATACTCTCAATGCGATTAAATTAAAAAAAAGAATTGCACAATGAACATACTTTTTCAACACTTATTCCATCACCTTCTTATCTCTCCATCTACAAAATAAAAAAAATGAAAAGCCAAAGTGCAAAACCCTAAGTTCAAGATGGCACCCTTCCCCCTCTTCCACTTCTTCCATACCCTCATAAATTTAATAGGGGCGTATTAAGAAAAGATGCTAAAAGAGCACACCAAAATGTGGTCAATGTAACTACAAAAAGAGAAATAAAAAGGTCTCAAGTCAAATAAAGGAGAGACTGCTTCCTTCCATACCTCCTTTCACTCCAGTTTTATGACCAGGGGAATCTACATAACCCCATCAAAATCCTTGAGCCATGTTCTTCTGCAATAACTCATAAGAATATGTAGGAGTTTGAAATGCAAAAGGAATATAAAATCTATTTTATTGCGGGTCTTGAAACATAACCAAGTTGTAAAATAATCTTGAAGTAGGGGATATGAAAATTGTTTTCTATGAATTCAGGAAGTTAATGTTGCTTGGCCATATAAGGTGGAAGGACTCAAGTGGTGTCATGCAATTGAGGATGATAGACCAAAAATATTATATGACAATATTTTAATTCAATGTTGCTTGAGGGCAAACAAAGTTTTAAGTTCAGGGTAATTTGACGAGTGTAAACTCATCACCTTTATTAGTATATTTTTAATCATAAATTGACAACAAATAGTTGGCTATTGGATAGTTTTAGCTAAAATTATCTTAGTGTAGTTCTTCTTGTTTAAGTTGGAGTTTTACTTGATTTACATGGGTTTTAGAGGAAAATATTCAAATTACTTCAAAGACCCAAAAGACCCAAGAATCAGAGGCTTCATATTCCACCTTCAGCCTCCTAGTCGACTGACTCATTCCTCCAACTAGTCGACTCAACTACATAAGAAAATGCCTTCCCGTAACTCTAATAGATTGACTCATTCCATGAGCTAATCGATTCACTCGCCCTAGGTTCCGCATTCTAGTACTCCAACCGGACGCTTCATGGTGTCGATCCATCATCTAAACCTTATGAATCATCATCTGAAATGATTGATCCAAGCTATGAACCGATCGGCTCAGATGCCTAAAGTAGGCATTTTAAGTACCAAATAGCCGACTCGGATTGCTTGGTGACCAAGTCATGGTCAAACAGTTATGCCACCCCTCTTCCTAGGGTTTAGACCACTTCCTTTAACTCACTCCCACACGAATTTGAACCAAGCATCTCGGATAGAGAACCAATCGATTCACCATATGTGAGCAACCCATTTCAGCAGTTGTCAACCAGGATTCTTCCCATCATTAAGGATTTTCCCCTCCTTTCTCCCTATAAAAGGAGGGGGGACTCTAGAATAAAATGACATCCTTTGTTATCTAGTTTTTTCTTCTATTATTTATATTATCTCTGAGTATCCCTTTCTAGGGCATGAGGCTAAACCCATAGCCTGTTATTATTTGATGTAATTGGTTCCTTGTTTTAGTAAAAGAATGTTTCCCTTCCATTTCTACTTTGATCATTAGATGAATCAATATATTCTTATTGGCTGATATGATCATGGATCCCCACAATAACTAACCAATAAACCCTTAATTGTGATTATTATCTTTTTATCTTTTGATCTCATACTTGTTTTTGCGGTATAATGATTGTATTCTTGTGATGGTGCCGAGATCTCGGGCCCTTGCAAGAATGAACCCATGATCTATTGACACGATCACCTGATTTAGATTATGATCCTTCTACCCATATGACTTATTTGTTATAGCCCATGGTGAAGTGATCAACTAATTCATGGGTTTTCCAGAAGTCTGACCTATTGGTCTGTAAGCCCAGGGAACCAATCTTATGATGATTCAAATGTATCATTAAATACCTAATTTGATAATAACAAAGGTAATTCCATCTATTATATTTGTCTCAGTATGAGATGATGAGACAAACATAATATATGTCTAAAGAATGATGTTACTTGATGATGTATGTCTTCAAGTATGTTACTTGAACAATGATATCATACATATGATAAGAGTACATACATTCTTGTTATGTCCATAGTCAGATATTATTGTGGAAGAAAAATAGACAAAAATAATATATTACATTAGAGTGTGTGTTGAATGATGACATAATCACATTAGTCATGATATGTGATATCAAATGAAGCACATATGTATATGTTAGACAACAATATATAAAATAGACCCATCATAAGAGTGATACATGGAGACAATGGAATTGTAGTCAGAATCATCTCTACATTCATCACATGTTGTTCATGTACTTTGACATCATCCATTGTGATCTTGAATAAGGGTTGCCACAAAGGTCGTGCTCTGGTGCATTGTGGTACATGGGGATTGAGTGTGAGTGATGATGGGATTTGTCCCTCCTACATGAGATTGATATCCAGAGCCTCTTGATAAGGGAGACTAAGAAATGTATGGACATACTCATGTGACTCAATATGTGATATGTAAGCTCATGTGCATCTCAGACAATCTACTCTTGTTCAAGGAACATGGATTGAATGCTGAGAGGATGATGATTCCATGCCTCTAGTTCAATCCGGATATCAAAGACAAAGGAACTATACGATCATTGTAACATTGATCACAAATTGTAGGTTGAAGTTTTTATCCAACTTTCCAAATTACTTGGGTAGCAATGTTGCATTCCTAGACTCCACTCTTTGCTTGTGATGTCATAATTGGTTATGGAGATTCACTACCAACATAATTATGGACCTATAGGTCACACACATAGGATACACTTGGATTAAATGACTTTATTCATGAATGATGTTTAACTTGATTACTAAAGGTGTTTAGGTATGCAATTAAACCACTGAGATTCAAAGTTGATTGACTGGACTCTAAACTGACTGCTCCAAGTGTTGAACTAATCAATTAGAGTGTTAGGTCAATGGGAATCAAAATTGGTTGATCAATGGCTGAACCAAGGATTGAAACAACCAGTTCACATAGTGAAACGACCGGTTCACAGGTCCCAACCAACCGATTGATGATGTGAACTAATAAATTCATCATATGGGTTGCCCGATTCAATAGTCAATTTGACTGGATCAATGATATGTGGTGACATTATGTTTTGCATTAACTGTGCATTGATTACCAATTTGATTCAGAATAGAAAACTACAAGAAATGACTAATTCTCTCATCAAACGACCACTTGGATATGAGAAATGACCGGTTCACCATGCACATGTTCTTGAAAATTCAAAAAATCCATCCCTCTTGACTCCCATAGAGATTTGGAACCCTGACCCTAGTCTCTCCTATAAATATAGGGGTATCAGGGGCTTCTCTGAACACAACAATTGGCTCTGACAATTGTTGTCCTCTATAGTTGTGGTAACCAATAGAGAGACTAAGCAAGTCCTACTCGATAAAGGGAGAGATATCAAGGGATAGACAATTGTGGGAGAGTGTATCAACTCTAGCAGGTTGACATTCGAAAGTGAAATTCATGTTTGTTGGCTCTGGTAGCATAATGTGGAGTTTCTAGTAGTTTACATGGACTTCTCTAGAGGCGGGAGGCTTCTACCACTAGGATAACTCTGCCAACCATTGTCTGTGGTGGCCAGACCAGGAAGCCGTTGCCAATGACTATTTAGGTCCTAAACAAGAAGAAGCATACTACTTCTTGAAGAAGAAGAGGCTAACTACTACTTGAAGAGGAAGTATGATACTGCATTAAGTGTTGTCAGTGGAATTTCTCAAGGACTAGGTACAACTCTTAAACCTTACTTCCTATATACATTGTTGTTGAGGTGATCTTGCTATTAAGGGGAATCAAGCTAAAAAATTTCATTAAGGCAACAGGTAGGAATGGGAATTGATTTTATCAACTTCCAAGCCTCTGGGGACATTCCTTGCCACTACCAGGGAACTAATTAACATTGAGGCAAGACTTCTCACTCTATGAATGGGAATTGATTTTATCAACTTCCAAGCTTTTGGAGGTATCATGAAACACACTAGATAAGAAGTATATTTCCTCGACTTCATAGAGTAGTTCAATCAGATGCATCAACGCTTCCTTGACTATGAGAACCCACCAATGACCAAATCTCAAATTTCTTTGGAGGACAACTAAGATATAAAATAGATCGAAGCCATACTAGCCAACCCCATGATGATGGAGATCCCACGTACCACCATCCCCACTCTTGTAACACCTAATATCACTGCTCGAGAGCTTCTCCTCCCACAACCTCTCCCCTTATATCATGCCACACCTTAATCCTCCCCCAATTTTCTTCCCTCCCCTCAAATTACCAGTTTATGATATCCACTAGGTCCATTATGAGTTACCAATACCAACCGTAACTCAAGAAGAACTCATGAAAGCCAATGAGGAAGTTCCCATGTATCATCCTTCTGGTCCACTTCCCATTGATGGTAGTGACCAGTATGCTGAGATGACAAGGCATCCACACTTGAGTCTAAACTCTACACAATCTAATAGTTATCTTTATGATCATACAACTGAGATAAGCCATAACTATTCCTTGTCACATATCAAATCATGGTAACCTACCCATTCTAATCCCAATTATTGTCTTTGGTATGCAGATGCGTGACAAGCCATCATGGACACATTCCAAGGAGATCAAGCAAATATAATGGAATGGAATTAAGGGAATAGTCAAGTCAACATAACACCTTCATTCCAACTCCTTCTCCTGCCCCCTCTTGGAAGATACCACTATTTTCGGGCCTTCTATGTTAAATAAGGTGCTTGTTGGGAGGCAACCCAACAATTTTCTTTCCTCCACTTTGGATTTAGGTTTTTCTTGAGACAAGCAAAATTTAAAGTTTAGGGTGGAGGTGGGTGGTACTTGTTCATTCCACCACTCTATCTTAATTTTTTGCAATTTCCATTATGTTATATAGTCTAGCTTTGAATTTTTTTTAAAAAAAATCTTTTAGTTTTGGCTGTTATCTAGTAATCTAGGCCTTTCCCTAGTTGGCCATGATGATATGCATTATATCAATATACCCCCTTGAATGATGCAACTTCTTTTGTAACATAAATTATAAAATCTTCCATTGGTAGAAATTATCCTGCCACCTATGATCTGAATTAACACGATTCCTTGGAAGATGGCAAGCCATAGAAGACTGATAGGATTCAAAAGTAACACTTCCTTATCTAGAGTTATAGATTAACTTGAAAAAATTCTTAATTTTGCATAATTTATAATTAGTTAACCCATTGTATGATACTCTCAATGCGATTAAATAAAAAAAAGGAATTGCACAATGAACATACTTTTTCAACACTTATTCCATCACCTTCTTATCTCTCCATCTACAAAATAAAAAAATGAAAAGCCAAACTGCAAAACCCTAAGTTCAGGATGGCACCCTTCCCCCTCTTCCACTTCTTCCATACCCTCATAAATTTAATAGGGGCGTATTAAGAAAAGATGCTAAAAGAGCACACCAAAATGTGGTCAATGTAACTGCAAAAAGAGAAATAAAAAGGTCTCAAGTCAAATAAAGGAGAGACCGCTTCCTTCCATACCTCCTTTCACTCCAGTTTTATGACCATGGGAATCTACATAACCCCATCAAAATCCTTGAGCCATGTTCTTATACAATAACTCATAATAATATGTAGGAATTTGAAATGCAAAAGGAATATGAAATCTATTTTATTGTGGGTCTTGAAACATAACCAAGTTGTGAAATAATCTTGAAGTAGGGGATATGAAAATTGTTTTCTATGAATCTGGGAAGTTAATCTTACTTGGCGAAGGACTCAAGCGGTGTTATGCAAGTGAGGATGATAGACCAAAAATATTATATGACAATATTTTAATTCAATGTTGCTTGAGGGCAAACAAAGTTTTAAGTTCAGGGTAATTTGACGAGTGTAAACTCATCACCTTTATTAGTATATTTTTAATCATAAATTGACAATAAATAGTTGGCTATTAGATAGTTTTAGCTAAAATTATCTTAGTGTAGTTCTTCTTGTTTAAGTTGGATTTTTACTTGATTTACATGGGTTTTAGAGGAAAATATTCACATTACTTCAAAGACCCAAAAGACCCAAGAATCAGAGGCTTCATATTCCACCTTCAGCCTCCTAGTCGACTGACTCATTCCTCCAACTAGTCGACTCATCTACATAAGAAAATGCCTTCCCATAACTCTAATAGATTGACTAATTCCACGAGCTGATCGATTCACTCGCCCTAGGTGCCACATTCTAGTACTCCAACCGGATGCTTCATGGTGTGGATCCATCATCTAAACCTTCTGAATCATCATCTGAAATGATTGATCCAAGCTGTGAACCGATCGGCTCAGATGCCCAAAGTAGGCATTTTAAGTACCAAATAGCCGACTCAGATTGCTTGGTGACCAAGTCATGGTCAAACGGTTCTGCCGCCCCTCTTCCTAGGGTTTAGACCACTTCCTTTAACTCACTCCCACACAAATTTGAACCAAGCATCTCAGATAGAGAACCAATCGATTCACCATCTGCGAGCAGCCCATTTCAACAGTTGTCAACTAGGATTCTTCCCATCCTTAAGGATTTTCCCCTCCTTTCTCCCTATAAAAGGAGGGGGGACTCTAGAATAAAATTAAATCCTTTGTTATCTAGTTTTTTCTTCTATTCTTTACATTATCTTTGAGTAGTTCCCTTTCTAGGGCATGAGGCTAAACCCATAGCCTGTTATTATTTGATGTAATCGGCTCCTTGTTTCAGTAAAAGAATGTTTCCCTTCTATTTCTACTTTAATCATTAGATGAATCAATATATTCTTATTGGTTGATATGATCATGGATCCCCACAATAACTAACCAATAAACCCTTAATTGTGATTATTATCTTTTTATCTTTTAATCCCATACTTGTTTTTGTGGTATAATGATTATATTCTTGTGATGGTGCCGAGATATCGGGCCCTTGCAAGAATGAACCCATAATCTTTTGACATGATCAGATGATTTAGATTATGATCCTTCTACCCATATGACTTGTTTGTTATAGCCCATGGTGAAGTGATCAACTAATTCATGGGTTTGCCATAAGTCTGACATATTGGTATGTAAGCCTAGAGAACCAATCTTATGATGATTCAAATGTAGCATTAAATACCTAATTTGATAATAACAAAGGTAATTCCATCTATTATATTTGTCTCAGCATGAGATGATGACACAAACATAATAGATGTCTAAATAATGATGTTACTTGATGATGTATGTCTTCAAGTACGTTACTTGAATAATGAGATCATACATATGATAAGAGTACATACATTCTTATTATATCCCTAGACAGATATTATTCTGGAAGAAAAATAGACAAAAATAATATATAAGACTAGAGTGTGTGTTGAATGATGACATAATCTCATTAGTCATGATATGTGATATCAAGTGAAGCACACATGTATATGTTAGATAACAATATATCAAATAGACCCATCATGAGAGTGATACATGGAGACAATGGAATTGTAGTCAGAATCATCTCTACATTCATCACATGTCGTTCATGTACTTTGACATCATCCACTGTGATCCTGAATAAGGGTTGCCATAAAGGTTGTGCTCTGGTGCATTGTGGTACATGGGGATTGAGTGTGAGTGATGTAGATGGGATTTGTCCCTCCTACATGAGATTGATATCCAGAGCCTATTGATAAAGGAGACTAAGAAATGTATGGACATACTCATGTGACTCAATATGTGATATGTAAGCTCATGTGCATCTCAGAAAATCTACTCTTGTTCAAGGAACATGGATTGAACGTTGAGAGGATGATGATTCCATGCCTCAAGTTCAATCCAGATATCAGAGACAAAGGAACTATACAATCATGGTAACATTGATCACAAATTGTAGGTTGAAGTTTTTATCCAACTTTCCAAATTACTTGGGTAGCAATGTTGCATTGCTAGACTCCACTCTTTGTTTGTGATGTCATAATTGGTTATGGAGATTCACTACCAACATAATTATGGGCCTATTGGTCACACACATAGGATACACTTGGATTAAATGAGTTTATTCATGAATGATGTTTAACTTGATTACTAAAGGTGTTTAGGTATGCAATTAAACCACTGAGATTCAAAGTTGATTGACTAGACTCTAAACTGACTGCTCCAAGTGTTGAACCAATCAATTAGAGTGTTAGGTCAATGGGAATCAAAATTGGTTGATCAATGGCTGAACCAAGGAGTGAAACAACCAGTTCACATAGTGAAACGACCGGTTCACATGTCCCAACCAACCGATTGATGATGTGAACTAATCAATTCATCATATGGGTTGCCCAGTTCAATAGTCAATTTGACTGGATCAAGGATATGTGGTGACATTATGTTTTGCATTAACTATGCATTGATTACCAATTTAATTCAGAATAGAAAACTGTAAGAAATGACTAGTTCTCTCATCAAACGACTACTTGGATATGAGAAATGACCGGTGCACCGTGCACATGTTCTTGAAAATTCACAAATCCATCCCTCTTGACTCCCATAGAGATTGGGAACCCTGACCCTAACCTCTCCTATAAATATACGGGTATCAGGGGCTTCTCAGAACACAACAATTGGCTCTGACAATTGTTTTCCTCTATAGTTGTGGTAACCAATAGAGAGACTAAGCAAATCCTACTTGATAAAGGGAGGGATATCAAGGGAGAGACAATTGTGGGAGAGTGTATCAAATCTAGCTTATACAATGTAATAAGAAATAGGATAGTTTTATTTATGTTCGATCGTGAGAAGATGTTCTACATGAGACGAACCAATCGGTTCATGAGATAAACTAATCGACTAGAGGACCATGGAGGACAAATTATAGGAGGATGAACTGATCGATTGGAGGCTCGACTAATTGGCTGGAGGTGTCCAAACATCGCTTGGACTTGAGAACCAGGCGATCATTTCTAGAGCCCAACCGAGCAACTAGGAGGCGAGCCAACTGGTTCTAAAATTGAACTGATCAACCCAGATTGGTTCAAGCACAAATATTTATCAACAACATGTTGCATATGATGTGGACCCTAGGTGGTAGTAATTCCTTCTGATTCTATTGAATTACAATAGTATGGACATAACAATCGCTTGTGTGTTTTATAATTGCATGCTTTTATTGTGGTTATAACATGTATATGATACATACTGAGTATGTGGTGATCAGATATGTATATGTATTTATATATAAAATCCCCCAATATAATATTAAGTGTTAGATGCTTTCTATAAGAAGTACACATGAAAAGTTTGATTGACTAAGCAAGGGCACCCCAAAAGTGGTGCACTATCTCTCTCATGGAAGTATGATGGGAATGATGTGGTTCTTCCAAGCAAGGTGCATTATTATCATGTTGGCTCTTATGTTAGGCTTAACTGAGTGTACTTAATAGGATTAAGCAGTAGAGGCATGAAAATGACTATTTCAAGGAGTTGTGCGTATCATCTATCCATGAATTGCATGAGATGCAATTGGATAAAGTTGCCTATCTTAATAATTGGTTACAGACGTTGGTGTTGGCCATGTAATAATTCAATTGTCTTGGATCTTGTCTCACTAGAAGATTGTATGATGCAATATTTTGAATTGATACACAAGGCTTAATAATTTGAACAAAATAGTGAGAGGATAATTAATTAAAGGCCTAATTAATATTGTTAACTTATTAAATAAAAAATAAAAAATATTTTGAAAAATTGCAATATTTGTTTTGTAGATCAAACAAACATGTTATCAGTGTGATTAGACTTTGAGTAGGACAAACTAAGCAGGATTTACTTCCACATCTGGTTTAGGATTTTTAGAAGCGTTCTCATAAATGAGAGAAAGCTCTATGTCCTAAAAAACTAAAGGCAGAGGAACCCATTCCAAATGTGCCTAAGGCTGAAATGGATTTTTAGTTGAAGCATGCCAATGATGTCGTAGACATTGAGTACCTTATGCTATGCTGCATGAACTATGAGTTGCATGAGCAACATGAAAACATTGACTTTCTAGAGATGGTAACACATCTTAAGAATCATGTAAAGCAAGTAAGGTGCAATGTCTCTAAAGCTCTATTTGAGTGCAAATTGATGGAAGGAGATCCATTAGAGTCCCATATGCTCAATATGATTGGTCTTGTGGAGAGACTGGGATTTCTTTTAGGTCAAGTGTTGACCACATATATGAATGTACAAATTATTGTATGAATCATACAACAAGTTTGTCAAGTGTTAAGACTTGAGTAACTTGGCTAAACCACTTTTAGAACTACTCGACATGTTGTTGTCAAAGCAAGAATGAAGATGGAAAAATCTGTGATGGTGATCAATAGAAGAATTCTGAGGCTGAGATAAAGTCCAAGTCTTCAACACTAATGATAAGAATAAGAGTAAGTGAAAAGGGAATTCTTCCTTTTCAATTAAAGGAACAAAGGAAGAAGAAAGAGATAAAGATCTCTACTCTAGGACCAAATAAGAAGTAAGCTAGAACTATACAAAGCAAGAGTTGCTAACACTACAGTTGGAAGCTGTCATTCAAGGTCATATAATAGAATTAGTGAATTTCTATTATGTATCTGCCATTGTTGAAAATATAATGTATCTTGTATGGACAAGAATATTATGAATAATTTATGTTTCATTTTAAAAGATACAATTTTGTATGGCAATGCCCTATGTCACATAATCTATACATGATTGTTGTAGAGACAAATGTTTATGACATGTATATTGAATGACTTGATGACTCAAACAATTAATACCTATAGCATTGTCATCTAGAGAGCATCAATGAGAAATGCATTTCTAGGATCCATAATGATGGTTATCTAGACTCTTTTGGTTATTGAACTAATAGAGACATGCAAGTCCTTTTATTGTGCAATATGACAAAAGCATCTTCACTAGATGTAGTGGAAGATAGACTCTTCTATTAGGGATCATACATACTGATGTATATAGACATTTTAGAATACTTGCTAAATGTAGTTACCAGTACCTCATTATATTTTCTGATGCTATAAATAGATATGTTAGATTGTATTTAATGAAATACAAGAATGAATCTCTTGAAGTTTTCAAGGAGTTCATAAATGAAGTACATATTGGTATAAGTATTAAGATACTTCAATGTGATCGATGTTAAAGCATTTTAAACCAAGAATTTGAGAACCTTTTGGGAGATCATGATAATGTATCATGATGAACTCCACCTAAAACATAATGATAGTGTATCATAAGAGTGTATCAAAAAGAAGGAATCACATTCTATTAGCCATGGTGCGATTATCAATAAAATCTATCTGATCTTCCAATTTCTTTTGGGCACATGCTTAACACTTAACAATGTATCATCTAAAATGACTCAAAAGACATAATATGAGATATGACATGGGAGATGTCCCAATATGTTTTTTATGATGATTAGGAATGTAAGCTTATATAAGATAATAGTTTCTCAAAAAGCTTTTTCCATAATAAAGTGAATGTTATTTTGTTAAAATACTACCTTTTATCCCATCCAACAACAAAGATGTTCGTTGCCAAGATGGTTGCATTACCAAAGAGGAACTTAGTTCCAAAGGAGTCAGTAGGAGTAAAAGTAGAATTTGAAATGTTTGAGACAAATAAGAACATTGAACCTAAAGAGGTACAATGGGAACAAAGAGAATCACAAGCTGTTGTGGAATCTCAAGTTCCTTATGCAACACAAAACTCATAGTTCTAGTAGAACACAACTTGAACTTGAAAGATTATGATATCTTAAAGAAACCGGTGGGTTGGTCATATATGTTGAGTCAACTACCTACATAGAAGCTATTAAGAGTCCAGATTCTGAAGCATGGCTTGAGGCCATGAGATCCAAGATGGACTCCATGTAAACGAACAAGGTATGAACTTATTAGATCTACCTGAAGTGGTGAAACCCATAGGGTGCATTTAGGTTTTTGAGAAAAGACCAACATGGAAGGGTATATTGGCTACAAAGAGTTTCAAACTAGTTCAAGGTGTTGGACATGATGAAGTCTTTCACCAAATACCATGGCTAAATCCATCAAAATAGTACTGGCTAGTGCAACTTAGTATGACTAATGAGATTTTGCATATGGATGTTAAAACCACATCACTTAACTGGAATAATTATGATTATGTGTAAGTGATACAACCTTAAGGTTCTATAAATCCATCAATGCAAATAAACTCTATAAGCTACAAAGGTCAATCTTAGGATTGAAGAAAGCATCTCAAAGATGGAATTTTCTATATGAAAAGACAGTCAAAGAGTTTGACTTAAGTCAGAATGAAAATGGATTATGTGATTACAAAATATTTAGTATAAACATATTAACATTCTACATAATGATGGAGAATGATGTCCTTATCCTGCAAATGTTAAACCTGGCAAGGAAAGTAGCTTCTCTATGAAGGGTTTGGATGAAGCATCCTATGTGATAGGAATTGAGATATACAAAGATAGATCTGGAAAGATTATTAACCTAAGAAAGAGCAATTACATTGGCAAGATGTTGTAGGGGTTCAATATGAAAGACCCAATTAGAGAAAACTTGTCCATGTTCCATGGAGTTAGAATATCAGGAGGATGATGTCTCAGTTCTTGTGAAGAATGGGAATAAATGGATAGATTCCATATGCATTCATAATTGGATTTATCTTGAATGCAATGTTATGTACTTATCCTGTTATCTCATATGTATTGGACATGATGAGAGGATATATATACCCTTCTAGAAATATTATATGTGTTGGACATGATGAGAAAGTATCTATAGGATTCCAATGAAGGTTATTAGACCACCATAAAGAACATCCTAAGTGCTTGAGAAGCACTAAAAGGATCAATTCCTTCGTTATGGTAATAAGGAAGAGTTGGGTGTAAAGGGTTACATCAATGTAAGCTTCCAAAATGACAAATTAATGATCACAATCTGAATTTATGTTTGACGTTAAATGAGAACTATAAGTTGGAAAGGGTTCTAAGATAATGACAGTTGTTTAAATATATAATAGAAGTCAAGTATCTCTATGTTATGAGAACAACATAGGATACTATATGGATTAAGAAGTTCATATAGATGAACTTGAAAGAGTTTCCAACCATTGATGACACAATAGAGATACTGTGACAACAATGGAGCTACTAAATAGGTAAGGAATCTCAGATAGCATACTATGACACTCTCGTCTCATACAAGTAGTCATATTGCAAGGAGATGAAAAACTTGCAAATACCAGCTTGAAGCAAATATTGCTAACCTGCTATAAAAGCACCAACACAACAGAAACATGATGGACATGTTAAGATCACTTGGAATATGAACGATTCCTGGGTGATTGGCTCTAAGTCCAAGTGGGAGTCTGTTGGTATGTATGCCCAAAGATCCAATCATATGATGGTTGGAATATGGTATTAAATAATTGATTTGATAACAATAAAGGTAATTTCGTCTATTATGTTTGTCTCAACATGATATATTGGCAATGGTTTGCTCACAAAACAATTGGTTCCCTCAAGAAATGACTGGTTGGCTATGCGAGACAACCAATTCTCCATGCATAGGTTCTAGAAAATTTGTGAATCCATCCCTCTTAAACCCTAACCCTAGTCTTTCCTATAAATAGAGGAGTATTGGGGGCTTCTCAGAGCACAACAGTTGTCTCTGACAATTGTTGTCCTCTCTAGTTGTAGTAACCAATAGAGAGCCTGAGCAAGTCCTACATGATAAAGGGATGGATAGAAAGGGAGAGACAATTGTAGAAGAGCCTATCAAATCTAGCAAGTTGACGTTCAAAAGGGACAACTCCTTCCCGTTGGCTTTGGTAGCTCAACATGGAGTTCCTGGTGGTCCGTGTGGACTTCTCTAGAGGTGGGAGGCTTTCTGTCACTAGGAGAACTCTGTCAACTGCCATTTGTGGTGGCCAGACCAGGAGGCCGTTGTTGATGACAGTTCAAGTCCTGAAGAAGAAGGAGCATGCTACTACCTGAAATAAGAAGCTCGTTGCTGATTGGAGAAGAAGTGCAATATTACATCAAGATTTGTCACTGGACTAGTTCTAGGACTAGGTATAACTCTTGAACCTTCCTTATTATATACATTATTTTTGACACAATATTGCTGTTAAGGGGAATTGAGCTTTATTTTTTGTTTCTACTGCCTTATCTATCACCCAATTGCCCTACATGAGCCTCGTGCAATTGTGCTCTATAAGGACACAATCCACATGGTCCTAATTTGAACATTGATATTAGGAGTTGATTCATTGAGTAAAAGCATGGCTCCTGGTGGTCATCCTATAGACCCCTAGTTCTCTTTATCATTTGATCTAGATTAGTTATTTCTGCTCTTTTGTTCTATTCTTAGCAATCAAACTCTCAAAAACTGGAATTTTCTTTCTTGTTCTTGCAATTTATTTTGGATTTCAACCATTTTCTTTCTTTCATCCTTTGGATCGATACCTTACTATACTAAAGTTGATGTGGTGCTTGCATCAAGTTGATAACTGGATTAGAAGGTTAAACTCTAGGACTTTTCCTAGTGATTGATATGAATTGACACACATCACCTCATTATGATGAAAAAGTTAATAGTGCAAAGAGGTAAAGGTCTGAAGTTGACTATTGACTTTGATGCAATATAAAATGCTATTGGAAAAAACCATAATGCTTTTAGGCATTTTTTGGGGTCATTGTTCATAGAAAAGTGTCAATAATAGTAGAATTTTGACATTGAGTTGATCCTTCCCTTAAAGACTTCATCTAGAAGGACACACCTGTGAGATTTTTTTATGTGTTTCATATTGTGGTTCACATATTTAGAAGTAGTATATGAACTTTTACATGACATCTCCGGATGAAAAATTCCATCGTAAAAATGTGCTACAACATGGTGGGACAATTTTGAGGAATTTTAGGGCAAATCTGATAAGAGAGTACATAATGAGCGGCAAGAAGAAGAAGCCCTCCACCGAGCAATGGACTAATCTTGATAAGAATGTGTGGGAACAATTTGTTGCTTTAAGGAAAACCGATGAACTTAAGGTATTAATCCTCCTTTAAAATACACTCTTACTATTATTTAGATATTATTTCAATGTATTACATAACTAATACATATTTTGATTTAAACAGGTTGTACATGATGCTCAAAATGAAACACTTTCAAAGAATGTGCATGACCACAAGTTAAGTCTAGGTGGTTATGCCTAACTTTGCCAACAAAGAGTGTATTCTTCTAAGCAGCCTACTCCTGGGTCTAATCAACGTTCTACTACTCCTGCACCTCTACCTCATCATCAAGAAATGGATAGGTGCAAGGACAAGCCTCTCTAGAGAAATACCCAACCCTACAATCATTGAGATGGTTGTGACAATGGTAAAATTCAACTCTCTGAGTGTATGTTCATTTTTGACCTTGATTGTTATTTTTATTGACCAATTACTATTGATGATTAACAAGAGCTCTATCAACAAATATAACACAACTAGTGATCCCTGATGGCCAAAGGGCTAAATTGACGGTTGCTATGGGTACTCCAGAGCATCCTAACTATGTTAGGGATGATGGGGCTAGTGTCGTATAAGATCCTTTTTTGGCACATCAGAGAAAAAGCACAAATATATCAATAAAGATGAATTGCTACTAGAGCAGGTAGATGACACGATTGCTAAGGGAATAGAAGAAGAAACAAGACAGTTTTAGGCTTCTCAGTCTCATCCTCCTTGGATTAGTGACTCAGCCACACTGCTTTTATTATGAGGTGGACCCTTCTCAAATATATGTTCTTGAAAGTAATCCCCATGAACCCTCTAGGCATGTTTGGTATACATTTTTTGTTATATAATAGTATTTCATGTGAATTTATAGTATGTTGTGTTTGGGTATTATTGACACCCCATTTTTGCTCACTTAGTAGAAAATCATGCACAGTTCATCCCATTATCCACATTTTATGCTTTTTGACATTTTCCCACATATTGCTAGATTTCCACCTATTCCACCTATTTAATCCATCCATTTTCACCCATTTAAACCCACTTCGGGGCTTTCTGCAAAGAAACCTTCTTTTAGATTGAAAGTGCAATTATTTTTCAATTCTGCCTTAAATAGGATATTTTTCACAAATTGCCCAGTTGAATTGTCTAGATTTAAATATTCCCTTTTTAACCGCATTTCCCAGTAAAATCTGAGAGATAATCCTGACTTATCTTTCTATGCTTAATTGTCCTTCAATGCTACCTTAAATAGGCTATTCTTCACAAATTCCCCATGAAATTATTCTAAGTTAAATATTCTCTTTCCAACTACCTTTTATAGGAAAATTTGAGAGATACCTTTGACTTATATTTCTATGCAAGTTTTTCCTAATTATTGCCAGTACAATCCTACAATTATTGAGAAAATAAGAGTGCCCTTATCCACCCGGGGATACCAAGTGGATCACAACCATCCACCATGTCAAACATGGCAGATCATCTAGATCCATGTATCCTTTTGTAGGTAGCATTGTAGTGATTTGTAATCTCTTCAAGAGGGTTCTGCCCAAAATCACCTACATTAAAATCCACCTATAAATAGACCCCCCATACCGAACGTATTTGAGGCCCCTTTTCATCTATTCTGAAGCTAGAGAAACAATTACCTCTCCCTCTCATTTTATAAATGTGATCAGAGGATTTTTCTTCTGAAACCAATTACTCTACTAATTCCGCTAGGCTATCCAACAATAACTACTACTTTATCTGTTATATCCATATCAATAATTGCTTCTTGCTTTGGCATATTTGTAACTTTTCATATCTACACACTATTTCTCAAAGATTTGATCTTGCTCTACTAAATCTATGTCTCTCGCCTCTCTCTCTTCCTTCACTTTCACAATGATGTTCTCACATGGGAGGTCGTAAGGCAATTGGGACCACAACACACCTAAAACTAGGATCTTTAGTGCTATTAAGGGAGATCCACGGTCATATTCAACTCTAAAGGTCTGTCAACATAATCTATACCTTTTTTTATCATGTTTTCCACCGTTTTCTTAATAAAAACCTTGATCTCCACTTTTTTTTTATCTGAGATGACTAAAAAGGTTGCAATATCATTCAACGAGCAAGATGGGAGCATAAATCCTTCCCCAACTAAAATCTTTTCAAAACACAAAAATGAAAAATCTTTACAGAGAATGAGAACATATCTTATCCAAAAAGAACATTTTTCAAAAAAGAGAACTTCTTTCCAAAAAGAAATATTAAAAAAAGGGAACATTTTTTTTAATTTCAAAGAGTATTATAGTTTGAAAAAAAGAGAATATTTATTTTCCAAAAACAAACAATCTTTTCAAAGAAAAATCCTTTCAAAAGTAAGATCTTAAAAAAAAACACGTTTACATCCTTTCAAACAAAATCAACAAATATTGAACCATCTTTCATAACTCAACACAAGTTAACAATTTTTCAAAACTTAACAAAGTTTAAAAAATAAACAAAGTTGAGACATCTATCAAACAAGTATAAACAAGTTGGAAATATTCTCATGAATCAAACAAAAGAAAGGAAAAGTCTTTTCAATCTTAGAAAATCTTTTCAAAAAATCTTATGACTTGATTCCTGTCGAAAGGCTGCCCAATTGTGGTCTCTTCTCATGAGCCACCACTCATGCCCATGATTATTGAACAATACCTTCCTTGAAGGGCTCCAATTTAGCTTGATCCTTTCAAAACAAAGCGTCACCAATACATTGAAAGGCTACTCAAACCTCAAATTTTGGATAAAACTTCCAAATCTTGACTCATGCCTGAAGTATCCAAATCCATTTGATCCAAAGGATTTTCTCACTTGAATAAGATGTCACCCAGTAGCACATGGTCTTCCCAAATTTTCCTACTAAAACCACAATCCTGGTCCATGACCTAAAATTGGGCCATCATTGCACCTTCACTTTCACATATTTTGATGGTCCCAAACCATGACCTAAAAGTGGGCCATCACCCCTAGCTTCACACTCTATCTATACGGTCTCTGACCATGATCGGAATTAAGACCAACACACTCCCTTTCCTTATATGTTTCTCATAAAATACCCCTGAGGAGAGAGGAATCTCACAAATCTGCATCCAACCACATTATTTGGCCAAGAGTAGGTGACCTTGTCCCTGAATACCCCTTATCATTGTGAGTATTTCTCTCATAAAACACCCATGAGGAGAGAGGAATCTCAAACACCTATATCTAGTCACAGTCTCTGGCCCTGAGTGGGTCACCTTGTCCCTAGATACCCCTTTATCATGTGAGTACTTCTCTCATAAAACATCCCGGAGGAGAGAGGAATCTCACACACCCCATTTCTAGCCACAATGTTTGGCCCTAAGTGGTTCAACTTGTTCCTAGATATACCCTTTACATTGTGAGTATTTCTCTCATAAAACCTCTCCTGAGGAGAGATGAATCTCACACACCTATATCCAACCACAATCTCTGGCCTTGAGTGGGTCACATTATCCATGGATACCCCTTTTACCTTTGTGAATATTTATTTCATAAGATCTCCCTTGAGGAGAGAGGAATCTCACACACCCATACCCAACCACAATATCTAGATCAAAATGAGTCTCTTTGTCCCTAGATATCCACCTTTTACCTTTGTGAGTATTTCTCTCATGAAATGTCCATTGAGGAGAGAGGAATCTGACACACCCGTACCCAACCATAGTCTCTGGCTCTGAATGGGTCACCTTTGTTGGTATGTATGCCCAAAGAGTGAATCATATGATGATTGTAATGGCATATCTTGTAAAGGATTTGATTAATAATAAAGGCAATATTTGTCTATATGATTGTTCAATTATGAGATAATGGTATAACATGATAGATGTCTAAAGAATGATAATATTGGATGACATATGTCTTCAAGTTGATGAACTGAACAGTGAGATCATATGTATGATAAGAGTACATATGTTCTTGGTATGTCCCTATTCGGATGTTATTGTGGAATCTGATAGAAATCAATAATACTTAAGAGTAGAGTGTGTATTGGTTGATGGTAGAATCTCATGAGTCATGATATGTGAATACAAAACAAGCATATAGATACTTGTTATAGAATAGTGTAGCAGACATACCTACCTTAAGAGTGATACATGGAAACCATTGAATGACAGTCATAATTAACTCTCATAGTGATAGTGGTGATTGTGGTTCTTAGACCTAAAATCACGACACCCATCACATGTCACTCTATGTACTTTGGCATCATCCAATGTGACATTGAATAAGGGTTACCATAAAGGTGATGTTCGAATATGTTGTGACACATGGGGATTTATTGTAAGTGATGTATATGGGATTTGTCCTTCCTAATAGAGCTGATATCTTGGCCATTTGATAACTGAGATTGAAAAACATATGGTCATACTCATGTGAGTCAATATTTGATATCTGAGTTCACATGCATATGAGATGGTCTATTCTTGTTCAAGGAACATGGATTAAATGTTGAGAGGATTACATTTCCATACCTCAATTTCAATCTGGATATCAGAGATAAAAGAACTATATGATCACTGTATCACTAATCATGAATTGTAGGTTTAAGTTGTTCTCCAACTACCAAATTACTTGGGTAGCAATGGTGTGTTGCTAGATAATGCTCATTACTTTGATGTCATAAATTAGTTATGGACATTCACTGCCAACGTAACTTAGGACTATAGGGTCACACACATAGGATGCACCTAGAATAGGAGTTTATTCATGAATAAGGTTTAACTTGATTACTAAACTATTTAGGTATTCAATTTAAACAACACTGGCTGAAAATTGGCTGATTGAGAATTTGAGTCGACCGACTCAAGTGTCAAGTCAATTTGAAAAAAAGATTGGATGAACATTGGAAGAATTGAAAAATTGTTGGTTGGTTCAGAATTTGAACTGACCTTTTTGAGTTTGAAACGACCAATTCAACATGTAAATCACCCAATTTAATGATCAATAAAATTGGATCAAGGATTGATGCTGACATCATGTTATACATTAATTGTCAATGTGTTTGTGAATAGGAAAACATAGAATTCCACTGACTTGGGATGTGATTCAACTGACACATCAACTAAAAATTTATGAAAAAGTTGTCTCCTCGACTCCAAGTTGATATGGAAACCCTGCCCCTAACCCTCTTATATAAATGGGGGCAATCAAGGCTTTTAGAAGACACAACTAACACTGATAAGCATTGCCTTCTTGCAGTTGTGGTAACATGAGAGCCCCAAGGCAAGTCTTACCCATTAAAGGGAGAGACAACAAGGGAGAGAACAAGTTAACACTAGCACGTTGACATCAAAGGGGCAAATCCTTCTTGTTAAGTTTAAAAGAAAGATTGGAATTACTAATGGTCCGCATGAACTAAGTAGAGGCACAATTGATGTTTCCAACACACTAGGAGGACGTCTTCAATCGACATCCATTGTTCTACACAAGGAATCCACCATTGACAACTATCTGAGTGCTGCTTGGAAAAGAAGCACACAACTACAAGGGTAGTCACTGGACTGGCTTGAGGACCAGGTATATGATTTGCAACCTTACTTCCCAATCTATAGTTGTTGACACAATATGCTTGTCTAGGGGTATATGGAAGGAATTTGTTTTGGTTCCGCTGCCATCTCTATTACCATATTTCCTTACAGTGGTATCAGTGCCACGTTAGTTTACTATGTTTTTATATTTAATTGATATGATCATATTTATGTTATGTCATATATTTTATTGTATACGATGAAAATATTTAAAATGATTAATGTGCATATATGATTAAATACCATATACGATCTTAATATATGCACGATATGATCTATATGCAATTTATATGCATCCCCCTAGAATTGTTTTGATGGTGGAGGTAAGCATATGATCAATATCCTATGGATATATGTGCATGGTTGGAAGGTTTTATTCCTTCCGTTTCAAACTTGGTTTGCATACTGAGCCTCTTTCTTCTTTTTCTATATGTAAGTTCATTCTTTCCTCCGTATGCTCCCCTTGAATGTAACTCGAGGTTTCACTTTTACAATGCAATAGGTTAAATAGGAATAGGATAGTTTTATTTCCTATTTTGTATAAAGAAGGCGTTTGACACTAGACGAGTCAACCGAGTCATAAGTCAAACTGATCGAATGGAGGATCGGGAAGGCCATACCATAGGAGGAGTTGATTGATTGACTAGTGGCCCAATCGATCGACTGGAGGAGTCCAGACACCAGTAGAAATGGAAGCTAGTTCTGTAATCCAAGAGACCAATCGACTGGACAGGAGACCAACTGATTGACTCAAAGGTTGAGTCGACTAACTGGACTAGTTCCAACATAGATTTCAACAAGTACAAGTTTTTACATTTGATGTGGACCTTAGATGGTAGCAATTCTTTGTGGCTCCAAAGAATTGCATTGGTATGGTTATAATCATCACTCATATTTTTGATTGCATGTTTTTTTCATGGATATAGTATGTATATGATAATAGTATAAGTATGTGGTGATGGGATATATACATGTATTTAAATATATAAAATCCCTCAATAAATATTAAGTCTTATATGTTTTCCATAAGAAACAAACATGAAAAGCTTGATCAACTAAGTGTGGGCACGCCAAGCATGGTGCACCATTAATCTCATGGAGTGTGATGGTAGTTAAGTGGTCCTTCCAACAAAGGTGCATTAGTATCATGTTGGATTTTGGGTCAGGCTTAACTATGTGATCTTAATGGATTAAGTGCCAAGAAGCATACAAATGGACTATGGTAAGGAGTTGCACATACCATTTATCCAAGAATTACATAAGATGAAATTGGAAAATGTTGCCTACCTTAATAGTTTGTTATGGACACCGATGTTGGCTGGGTAATAACTTGATTATATTGGGTCTTCACTTAGTAAAAGGTTGTACACTACAATCTTCCAAATTGATAAGTGAGGGCCATCAATTTGAACAAAATAGTAGGAGTGATAATTAATTAAAGACCTAACTAATATCATCAATATTATCAAATAAAATAAAAAGGGTTTTGACAAATTACAAATTTCTTTTGTAGAAACAAATGGCAACCAATAACATGTTTTCCTTGCAATCAATCCTTGAAGGACAAGTTGAATGGGAATAACTCTCATGAATGGTTAGCTCTTTGAGAAATGTTCTCACTCATGAGCACAAGCTCTACGTCCTTGAAACACCATTACTAGAGGAACCCACTCCAAAAGTGCCTAAGGATGAAATGGATGCTTACTTGAAGCATGAAAATGATATTACAAACATCAAAGACCTTATGCTAAGATGGAAGGACTATTAGTTGCATAAAAAACATTAAAACATCGACATTCTCAAGATGAGAACACATCTTAAGAATCATGTAAAGCAAGAAAGGTATAAAATCTCCAAAGCATTGTTTGAGTGAAAACTGACAGAGGGAGATCCAGTAGAGCCCCATGCAATTATATGATTGGGTATGTAGAACATCTAGAGTTTAGGCCAAGAGTTGGACAAGAATATGATTCTACAATCATTTCCTGAATCATATAGCCAGTTTACTGAGTGTTACTACTTGAGTAACATGGCTAAACTACTGTTTGAGTTGCTTGGTATGTTGATAAATGCCAAAAAATAGATGAAGAAGGATGATTAGAGGAGTTGAGTCCAAGGGAAAAGGCAAGACCAAGAAGATTTCTGAGGCTAAGATGAAGTCCAAGTCTTCTACACTCAAAGTAAGGAGAAGGGTAAGTGCAAAATGAATACGTTCTTTGCACTTAAAGAGATTTTGGAAGAAGATGGAATAGATAGTGTAAGACCCCTGACCTAATTTTTGGGTTAACCTTGTTTTCTTTGGCTTAATCATGTCCTTATAACCTTGCTCTAATCTTTTGAGATGTAATTATGGCTTGTGGAGAGCTTAAGTCTCCAATTTGAGCTTGTTTGGATGTTGTTTGTGCTTTATGTGCTACTTTTAGTGCGAATTACAATTGACCTAGGGGGGGTTGATATGCAATTTTACACCCCTAGAGTGTTCATTCTCTTTGTTGGTTCCATGAGAGAGAGAGTGGTGCTTTGGGGAGCCTTGTTTGATCCTTGGTTGAGTGGTGTCACCCTTAGTGGTGATTAGGGTTTCTAGGGTTGGTGTGCCTTGACCTTGTGACCCTTGTTGGTTTGTCTCAAAATAGGTTGTGACCTAGGGCTTGGTTGGAGGTGTCACAGTTGATACACCTTCCTTAGGTGTGGTTGTTGAAACTAATATGGTCTTGGGTGTCTTGGGGCGAGATGGGTGTTGATGTGAAGAGTGTCTCAACCTAGGGTTTGTGGGGACCTTGTGTCACAACCTAGTGGTCCTTGATAGTGTGTCATGATCATGGGTGACTCCCTTAGTGTGTTGCGGTCACAACATGAGGGCTGAGTGGCCTAGGTGGTCGAGATCCAACCTAGAGTGTATCACCATGTCTTGCATGCATGGTTAAGGTGGTTGCATGTCGGTTCATGTTGGTATTTTATGAGGTCAAGTGTCCCTTTAGTACCTTAGAGTCTTGCCACCTCATCTTTTACCTTTTATATCATCTCCCTTGATATACAAGGGCTTATCTCTCCATGCTTGTATCCCTTTCAGTCCTCAATCTTCTTCCTTCTCTTTTGATTGTGCTTGGATCTTGGTGGAGCAAGGAGATGCGTCCTTGGAGCTTGGTGACCAAACTCTTATTGCATGTGGTGTTTGTGGTGACCATAGGCCATCCTCAACCCTTGGTAAGTATTTAGATTTCTAGATGGTGTTTCTTTTGATATGTTACCTCCATTTTCTTCATTTTGCTCAACCCTAGACCATGTTTTGACATGGTGGTCGTTCTTGAGAGTAAGCTTCTCATCACAAGGGTAATAGGCCATGTTTTGACAAGGCGACACCCAAGTTAGAGGGAGCTTCTTCTCTCTTTTCCCCCTTCTTTCTTTTGGTTCGGCCTTGAACTTCTTGCCCTATTTCTTGAGCTATCCTTTGACCTTGGTGTTCCTATTTCTTGAGATGATCTTGTGGCCAAAAGTGCAACTTTTGGTGGAGCTTCTTCAACCCTTGGATCGTGTGCTTGAAGCTCTTGATCTTGGAGCTTGGAATTCTTGGTGGTGATCTTCTTAATTCAGGTTATATAACACTTACCTAATCTATTATTGCACTCTTGTATGCATATTAACTACTATCCTCTCCCTCTAAATTGCTCTCTTATCATTCTAGTAGATAGTGATAATCTCTAGTATTTGTTTGGTGGTGATATCTTGTTTGGTTTAGTAGAAATATGAAAACCTAATTTTCTTGCACCCATTTTTTATGGTTGATATGTTATGGAGGTTCTTCCCTATCCTTTGACCTTTATCTTTCCATCATGCATGATGGATGTGTTTCTAGATGTTGGAGGGAGGTTAGGTTCTATTTTGGGTACCTTAACCATGGTTTTCTCTTCCTTAGACAAGGTTCTTTCTTGGTGACTTCTTGACCCATATGTTGGGGTTTTTGATGATCGCTTGCTTGAGACCTTCCTTCATGGTGACCATGATTTTATCCATAGGTGTTGCGGTCAAGAAACCATAAATTTTGCGGTTGCGACATGGCCTATGTGGTGTGGTCATGACCTAGTGGTTGGATGGTGGTCAAGAAAACTTTAAAGTCCAGATGTTGATGGTAGCTTAGAACCCTAACCCTAGATGTTGTGGGCATGACATGGTCTAGGTGGAAGGGGTCGTGACCTATTGGTATGAGGGGTCACAACACCAAAGGGGTAGCGGTCGTGACATGGAGCAGGTTGGGTGATCATGACCTAGTTGCAATGTGGTCATCACACGATGATGGTGGTAGTTGAGGGGAGTATGTTTGGATGTTTAATGACACTCTTGTATGTGTTATGAATAGGTTGTGTACAATGTTGTTTAGAGTAACATCTAATCAACTCTAGTGAAGTTCCTTAACCCTAATAGACTACAAGAGGATGGGAGGTGGTGAATCTAGGCTTGATGGTTGAACCTAGATTTGTAAACTATAATTGGTTAAGGATAAACCCTAACCCTAATAATGTGCAATGAGACTTTCTTAGTTCTCTATCATGGAATGGTTATAATGTTATGTAGTTATCTCTCTATCATTTATGAACTTCTTACCATGCATGTGTTATCAGCTTGATTATCATAGCTAGTGTATGCTATGGTTATTAGGCATGATACATGTTG
This sequence comes from Alisma plantago-aquatica, assembly GCA_963693085.1. Taxonomy (NCBI): domain Eukaryota; kingdom Viridiplantae; phylum Streptophyta; class Magnoliopsida; order Alismatales; family Alismataceae; genus Alisma; species Alisma plantago-aquatica. The sequence goes on from OY856411.1 coordinate 680,253,255, forward strand.
AATGAGCCTTCAAGAGGCATGCTGAAATACTTGTGATACATGAATGATGAGCTAAGGGATTGATATCCCATAGGATGTGACTTTGGTATTGATGATGTGGTGAATGGAAATAATACAAAAATCATGTGGTGATAGTGTGACAAGTTTAACACCCTATACATTTATATCTTCTGGAAGTGTGATATTGCATTATCTTTGTAGAGTTTGTTATGACTTTATACGTTGTAACTTGATTTATGCTAAAAGACGCTTAATTGACTTAACTTTTTTTTTGAGGGAGAATTGACTTAACTAATCAAGTGGGACCTAATTATGTACTTTTTCCCTGTGCCATAGATCCATCCCAGCATCAACACTTGTTGGGTGGTGAAATGAGCTTTCCTTAGTGAAATCTTGGAGTCATATACTGTTGAGTATATGCATTCACAGGATTGAATATGGGCCATACCAAGGCAGGAGTGCGGCTGCGGGCCGTAGCTTAGTGATATGTTGGTTATGGGGTTTCATAGGATTGGTTGTGGGCCATACCCTGGAAGGAGTGTAGCTGCTAGCCATAGCTCAGTTTCACTAGCTTTGTGACCTGTACCAAGGTGGACTAGGACTTTTACTATTTGACTATATGTCATAGGTAGCAGTTGACTGGTATGTCTCTATTGTGTACTCGTGTGCTAACCACAAGGTTTGTTGAGGTCATGGATTCTGGCTCTTCCATAGGCCTTGTATGGCACCAATTTCAACTTAGCAGTGGTCGGTTGGATTTGGGTGGTACGACTCAAATCCTAAGGTCGTAATAAAATACATAATCAACCACGTAGTATACTGGCTTAAGATCAAATATGAAAACATTAAATGAGGCCTTATTTCCTTTTGTACAATATAGTTGATAAATATACATTTTCTTGACATTCCCTTTGTTATGATAAGATGTTTCACAATCCAATTACAATTTATTATCTTTCTTAGTAAAGATTATCTACTTATCATAGTTGTAGCTTAACTTCTATCATTTATTACCTTATCTGTGCTAATAATATTGTTGGTGGAGAGTTGTATCTCCCATTGAGATTTGTATCTCACCCCGTGGGTTATCCACATATTTTAGGTGGATGAGCATGAAGAGGTAGAGATTGTGCAACTGAGGCAAAACAATAACAAGAAGGATAGTAGTTGATAAGGTTGGAAGTACTGCTAGCCTTCTGGTGTAGAGTCCTAGAGTCGTTCCTGTACACTCAAGTCTTTGGGATGGTTTTTGGCATGTTTCATAGAGATTCTATCGATACGTGTTTTGGTTTGTGTGCCCTTTTTGATGTCCTAATATAGCAGATTTTTAGGTATAATATATATGTATATATCTATGGAACATGCGTTTCTTATAATAGGTTGATGGCATATGTGGTAAGAACATGATCGTGTAAGAACCTTATGATACATGTTATGTGATTCAAGTGTCCTGTGAGAACTTATATGTAAATGTTTTTGTAGACTTGGTTCTTAATGATATAGGTTTTAATTTTTAGTGTTTTTTGGTAATCTGCTTGTCTAGTTTTGTTTCCACATTTAGTTTGGAGCTATCTCATCGGTTTGTAGTGCGGGGCATCACAATTTGGTTAGTATCTGATCTTTAGGTTCACCGAGTCTACAGAGACCTAGGAATAGGGTTTGTGCCTATTGTTATGTCCTCAAGTGTGTCTTATAGTGACTTCTACTTATGCGGAAGAAGAAAGAAAAACTTAAAGATGTCTAGAGAACATGAAGAACACGCTGCTGAAAGTAGTCTTGCTGCACCAGGTGGTGGTGCGAGGAACCAAGCACGAGAAGATCGAGTGCCTGAGGTCCCCAATTTGACCCAACCATGCTTGAGTATCCTACCTTTTCATATATTTTTGGGCAGTTCATGGCTACTATGATGTATATGGCAGACAATATGCCCACACCTCATCCTAGGGCACCAGTTCCCAACGTAGAATCTTTAGGTACTCAGAAGACTTTTGAGCGGCTTCACCCCATTAGGGTAGTGGAGTATGCTGGGATGACTGACTCAATGGATGTGGAATTGTAGCAAACTGAGCTTGAGAAAGCCTTCAAGATCCTTAGTATCCTTGAGGATGATAAGGTGAAGCATGCAATGTACCTTTTGAAAGGGAGTGCTAGCCATTGGTGGGCTATAGAAGAGGAGAAGAGACCTGGTGATGAGGTAGGTTGGGAGGAGTTTTGGCGTGAGATCGTCAATCGGTACTTCCCAAAGACCTATCTGGATGAGAAGATCCATTAGTTTGAGCGGATCTGATAGGGACCCATGTCTATTAATGAGTACAAGGCTAAGTTTATGGAGCTCCTGTGGTTCTATACTCATATAGCTGCTATGGATGATGAGAGGATTTGCCATTTTGAGAAGGGGTTGAATGCTGAGTTGTCTACCCCAGCAGCTGCTTTAGAGAATTGAGAAAGGTTTGCCATGTTCGTGGAGCCTGTATGAAGGATAGAGAGATCTATGATAGAGAAGAGAGAGTCAAGTGCCAGGAAGAGGCATGCACAGTCCCAAGGATAGTCATCAGAAGGCTTTAAGAAGATGAGGTTTTTTGCACCGCCAACACCGCAGAGGTTTAATGTGCATACGTAGTGGTCAATGAGTAAAGGAAGAGGCCATAGCATTCCACCTACTAGAGCTCACAACACAACATTGGTATCAGTGATGAGGCTATCTAGGCCACAGTTTAAGACCAGAGCTTTCCATAAGTGTGAGCAAGTAGGACATCTGAGGTGGGAGTTCCCAGTGAGAGACAATGAGGTGATCCAACAACTGAGGCAAAGCCGTTAGGGCTCGCAGAGGCAGCATGTCAGTGGTGCAGGAGGATGAGGATGTGGTCAAGCATCACAGGATGGATCGTCTGCTTAGGGAAGCAGAGGATTTGGGGGTAAAAATAGGAAAGGAATAGATTATATGCTATGAGTCAGCTAGAGGTGGTGGTCAACCCGTGAGTAGTGACATGTTAGATGGAATTATTTCATTGTGATTTGTCTTCTTCTTGCTTTATATCTCTTTTGGTTGACCCAGTTGCAAATCACTCTTTTATCGCTCTTAAAGTGCTTGACAGTTGTCTTTTGCTTGTTAGTCGTAGAAGATATAGTTTTTTGTTAGAAATCCCATTAGTTGTTTCTATAGTGTTGTAGGAGGTATGTCCTTCATGTGTCCTTTCTTTTTTAGGACAGAACATTCAAGTGGGTCTCATACCACTTGATATGCATGGATTCGATGTAATCCTTGGAATGGACACCTTAGAGAAGTACAGAGCGGTCTTAGATTGTGGTTCCAAGTAGGCGATGTTTGTAGATGGTGATAAGGCGTGGATCTTCCAAGGGGATAGGAAGATTCTTATGATGTGTCTAGTGTCGGGGACGGTGGTGGGGAAGCTGTTGAGGTAGGGTTGCAAGGCATTCTTGGTGCATGTGCTGAATACTGAGGTGAGGAGTCCTAGTATTTAGGAGGTGCCATTTTTTTGAGAGTTTGAAGACATATTTCCTGAGGAGTATCTAGGTGTTCCCCCACCTTGATAAATTGATTTTGAGATCAATGTAGTCCCCGACACGCAACTGATAACTCAGAAACCGTACATGATGGCTCTACCTAAGATGGCAGAGTTGAAGAGATAGCTGCAAGAACTACTTGACAAAGGTTTTATTAGGCCAAGTATGTCACTGTGGGGTACTCCAATGTTGTTCGTGAATAAGAAATATGGGTCCATGAGGTTGTGTATAGACTATACAAAATTGAACAAGGTGATGATAAAGAACAAGTATCCCTTACCAAGGATAGACGACCTATTTGATCAGTTGCGTGGCGTGACAATGTTTTCAAAGATAGACTTGAGATCAGGGTATCACCAGTTGAGGGTCAAAGAAGATTACATACCTAAGTCAGCTTTTAGGATGAGGTATGGTCACTATGAGTTTGTGGTTATGCCGTTCGGGCTAACCAATGCACTGACAACATTCATGGATGTGATGAACATAGTGTTTTGGCCGTTTCTCGATTAGTTTGTGGTGGTGTTCATAGATGACATATTGATATATAGTCATGATAGGCAACAACATGAGCAACATCTCCGTCAGGCATTGACTTTATTCAGGCAAGATCAGCTCTATGCCAAGTTCAGCAATTGCAAGTTCTGGATGGAAGATGTCGCTTTTCTAGGGATTCCTATCTCTATTGAGGGTGTTCGTGTGGACCATAAGAAGGTTGAATATGTGATAGAGTGGGAGCATCCAAAGACACCAGTAGAAGTGTGCAACTATCTGGGTTTGGTAGGTTATTACAGGAGGTTCATTAAGAACTTCACTGCAATAGCTCTACCACTGACTAAGTTGACAAGGAAGGATGGTCCATTTGTCTGGGATGATAGATGACAGTGTGATTTTCAGACGTCAAAGAAGAAGTTGACAAGTGTACCAGTTCTGGTCTTACTTGAGCAAGGGAAAAGATACATTGTCTTCTGTGATGCGTCCAGGAATGGTTTGGTTGTATGCTGATGTAGGACAAGAATGTAGTTCCTTTTTCTTCTTGATAGCTCAAGAAACACAAGATAAACAACCCAACCCACGAATTGGAGTTAGCTGCCATGGTTCATGCCTTGAAGACCTGGAGACTCGACCTTTATGGCTAGGATTGTCAGATCTTCACAGATAATAAGAATATGAAGTATATCTTTTCATAATAGGAGATAAATATGAGGCAACGAAGCTAGATGGATTTAATCAAGCATTATGATTGTACGATTAATTACCATATATGAAAGGCGAATGTCATAAAAGATGCATTGAGTAGGAAGTACTCTTTGTCATCATCTACAAAGAAGATGTAGTTGTGTTCCTTGGTATGCCACAAGTGAGACATGCCAATTTCCCTACACTAGATGAACATCAAGCTAGAAGTTTCCTTGCTAGTAGGATTGTTAGCACAGTTGTAGGTGAAGCCGACGCCAAGACATTAGATTAGAGAGACACAATAGGTTGATACTATGATACAACAAATTAGATCAGAGTTTGGCAGTGAGAAGCATGATGGCTTCTACAAATCAGATGATGGATTGTTTGTTACCATGGCAGAGTTGTGGTTCTTAATGTTGATGACCTAAGGAAGATGGTTCTAGAGGATGCTCACTCATCCATGTATGCTATTGATGCATGATGATTTAGCATCTCTTTTCACATCCTTTTAAATGATATCACATGGAAATTTTTATCTTTATCCATTGAGAAGAAACAAATAGCTATTTACTTCCTTTTATCACAATTGAACTTGAATCTACCCCAAATTTGTGAATTTCTTGTAGACTCAAAACATCAGACGAGCGGCTCACCTGTTCTAGCTGATCGTCTCTCCTGTTCTAGCCAATCATCTCACCTGTTCCAAATGCTCGACTCACCTATTTCGGTCGATAGGTTGGTGTCATCCTTCAGCCGTCGAGCCTTGTCCAAACTTTCAATCTAGATGGCGCACCATTTGAATTTCAAATGTCCATTTAATTCCTCAAGTGGGAGTTTTCCTTCCCAAACCGAGTGGGTCAAAGAGCACCACCGACTGAGACTTAAGGTTGCTGACTGCTGCCCCGACTCCCGCCCTTACCAGACATCCAAACGACCAGTTCGCCACCCAACTGATCAGTTGGCAGTGCGTGGCCAGTTCAAATTTGCAGCTGCCATCCCCATTTGTCCACAACCCTAGTTGTAAAAGCCTCCTCAGTCTCCTATAAAAGGAGGGACACTTCCTCCTCACAACACCATCTTTGTATGGGGATTTCTGAACAATCATTCTTGCTTTCTTATGTTATTGTGTTCTATTCATCAATAAAGATTGGTTTTTGCAAGCTAAGTGTTTCCTTCAATTGTTGTTCTTTTACCTTGCTCGTTTAGATCTAGTTTTATTCTTCTTCTTCTTCTTCTTCCATGGACTGGAGCAAGGAATTAAGCATTGGCAATTTCATTGTCTCTAGACTAAGGAACTAATCCTTTGATAAGTCTAGACTATGGCTAGAACACTTCTTTCCTCCATCTCCATTTTCTTCACAAGAATGAGAGAGTAGTTCTCTATCGAGGCAAGGGGAATAGCCACTTAGCCATGGGTTAAACTGACTAATCCTTTAGAACTTATAGATGGCTTTTGGTTCTAATAACCATTGATCTATCAAAGAAATTAATTGGTTTGATCACATGTAAATCCGGATGGAAATGTCCATGGAAATCCAGATTTAGAACAATAGAACCAATCACATAAGGTTTTTTTGAAATGACCGTGAATCTTCCTCTTTTAGTATGAAGAAATAAGAAACATGAGAACCAAGACCAATGGGCTCATGCATAGTCCATCTTTTGTGGATTTTAATTAATTCACATTCCTTCATCATATTTGTCATTTTAAAGGGTTTAGTCTATTCTCACCTAGGCTAAGGTGGTGAAAACCCCTAAAGCCTCAATTCTCCATCTCTTGATTTATTCTTGTGTTTGATATGCTCTCTTTACATTCTAGTCATTCATTCATAATAGTTTACTTGTGCTAACAATCACCTCAATTTTCCTTGTGACAGGGCAAATTATTTCTTGTAAAGTGCAACCTTGTTCTTGTATTTTCTTTCTGCCTTAGTGATAATCACCAAACCCCAACCAAATTTTTACTTCTTATTCCAAAAAACAATAAAAATATCAAAATAAATAAAAATTTCTCCAAAACCATTGGGATTAGAGTTCACAATCTTAAAATCATTGTCCTTTGGGATCAACCCTTTCTACACTAACCTTAATTAGAAAGTAGAAAATGGATTAAACTCTAGGATAATTATCTTAGTGATTGTAGTGCACTTCAATGCATTAACAATTTGGCACCATTGCTAGGGACAACATATTATTTTCTAGAACCCCCAAAAAAACTTTTGAAAAACCTTTTTTTTTTCATTTTTATGCCTTCTGAGTAACATTGCGGAAGTGCTACTCCTCTTTCTTATGAGCTTCCATTCCGACAGTCTATTTTTTTCTACACATGAGTAACTGCTTATTTTGTGCATGCTACACCCGAACACTAATTTTTAATAATTCGATCCTGAGATAGATAGAACTTTTCACCGTCAAAACTGTCAATATCAAATTAGGATGGATGAGGAAGAAGTTGATCATAGGATCAACCAAGCTTTAGCGGTTCAAAGAGAGAACATCCTAGCTGACCAAGTGCCTAGAGAAGCTACTTTGCGAGAAACCTACATGGCTGAACAAGAAACTCTAGAGGCCAATAGGAGGGAAGTTGAAAGGTAAAAACAATTAAAATATTTTTTTGTTCCCAAATCTTCCTATGCCCAACACCCAGTAGTACCTCCTGACATTACTGTACCCCAATTTGAGATCCAAACTCAATGGATCACCATTGTCCAAGCAAACCCATTTTCAGGAAACAATGGGGAAAGTTGCCAAGATCATCTTCAAAGGTTCATTGACCTTTGCTCTTTGAACAAACTCCCAGGCATCTCTGAAAATGCCATCAACCTCAAATTGTTCAAATACTCTCTCACCGACCAAGATAGTATCTGGTACAAAACTATGGAGAGTGACGAACATGTTACAACTTGTGAAATTTTACAACATAAATTTCTTGAAAAATTTTACCCACCCTCTTTCACTTACGAAATCAGGGTACAAATCACTCACTTTTCTATGTCCCCAGGTGAATCCCTAGGAGAATCTTGGGAAAGGTTCAAAGACTTGCTTAGGAAATGCCCCCATCATGATATCTCCCAAACCCAACTCATATAAATCTTTTACCATGGTGTTGACAATGACACCAAGTTCTTCCTTGATTCCTCATCTGGAGGAAATTTTATGCACCAAAGCCTAACTAGTGCATGTGAAGACATTAAATGAACTTCTAAAATAAGAGCTAGATGGGGAATCAATGGAATCCTTAAGGTTGACAAAGTTGAAGTTGACCCTGATATCCAAAGCATAGCAAAAAGCCTCAAACTGATTTCTCTAAAACAAGATCGTTTAGAGTCATCCATAGGTACCTTTAGAGAGCTACCCCATCAAGTAAAATTTGTTGATTCAGTTTGTGGTATTTGCCAAGGATATGATCACACCACCCTTCACTATCAATACCTTTACAACACCCCCATGCAAATGGAAATTGTATAGAAATTTAGAGGACCTCAACTCAATTCACACCATACCAGGCCAAGGTTATTACAATCCCAACCAAACTAGAAACCATCCTGGCTTCCAATATGGGAATATTTCCGGTGCTGAAAACTCCAGCCAACTCCAATCCCAACAAAGGCCTCCTCACCCTCAAAGTAATAACCAACCACCACCTGGGTTCCCATACAACAATCAAAGGAACTTTGGGAACCAAGGGAACTACCAGGGCAATCACCCAAACTGCCCACCATATCAAGGACAACAATTTTAAAACTTGAACCTTCCTCCTCAAAATTTCAATTAGCCACCTCCTCAACCACCACCAAATGTTCCTACTCCCACTCCCTCAGCTGATGAAAGGATATCTACCTTGAAACAAATCATCATTTCCCATCAAGCTCATCAAAAGGCAACTGACGCCCAACTAGCTCGCTTGTTCATCCAATAGAAACCCCCTACGGACACCTTTGTTGGGCAGCCTGAAAACAACCCCAAACATCCTGAACAACTCAAGGTTGTCTCCACTCGTTCTGGAAAGGTGCACTCTCCTTTCTCCCAGAAAATCCTTCATCCACACCTCTAGAATTCAAAGATGAGGACATGGCAGTTGTTGAACCCGAAGCTATACCTGAACCAATCATCCCTGAACCCCCTCAAGTAGAAACTGAAGAACCAATATACAAACCACGACCTCCCCACCAAGCCCACCTTAAGAAAACAAGACTTGATGACCGTTTCATGAAATTTAGGGATGCCATGAAAAGGTTACATGTTGACATTCCCTTCCTTAATGCTCTAGTAGACATGACTGCCTGGTCCAAGTACATGAAATCTCTCTTAACTAGGAAGTATGCTACTGAAGAATATGAGACTATCAAACTTTCAATGACCACTTTAGACATAATCCAAAGTAAAATTCCTAAAAAATAGAAGGACCCTTGTTCTTTTGGAATAGGATGCTACTTAGGTGACAATGCTTGTACAAAGGGCCTAGCAGATTTAGGAGCCAACATATCCATCATGACCTACAACCTTTGCAAGGGACTAGGATTCAATGACATGTTACCCACTGCCATGACCATCCAACTAGCAGACTCCTCCATGACCAAACCCATGGGAATCATAGAATACATTTTGATTAAGGTCGAGAAAGATTCCTATGTCCCTTGTGACTTTGTGATCATGGACATAAAGGAAGATTTGCGTTACCCTCTCATTTTTGGTTGTCCCTTCTTAGCCACAACCCAAGCCTTGATTGATGTTGAGACCGAGACCATTCTATTAAGATTAGGGAAGCAAACCCTAGAGTTTAGGGTGTTTGAAAGCATGAAAGGACCTAGTTTCTAGGAAAGGTCTATCTCCTTGACTACATTGATAAGTTATCTCAACTGAGATAGGAATGGGTGTTACTTGATGACCCCCTACACAAAACTCTCACAGTCCCCTTGAATGTGATTTTAACAACGAAAAATTGGATCAATGTAAGACTCATTTGGACAATTTTGAGGAAGCCCTTAATGTTGAAATTGAGGACCTTAAAATGATCTCCATCATGGAAGAAAAGCTCGAGCCACCCAAGACCCTAGAAATGAAGACTCTTCCCATAGGTTTGAAATATGTTTTTCTTGATGAACAACAATTGTACCCTATCATTATATATTCTGGCCTTACCCTTGAATAAGAAAATAAACTTATGCGTGAACTTAGGAAAAGAGGAACCAACTTTGAGTACAAAATGACCAATTTAGTTGGAATAGATCAATACATCTACATTCACAAAATCCCAATGATAGAAGACAACAAACCTTCCTGAGACCCACAATGAAAACTCAACCCAAACATGAAGGAGGTTGTCTGTCTAGAGGTGATAAAACTTTTGACTGTAGGAATCATCTACCCCATCTCCGATTCCCCGTGGGTCAGCCCAGTTCAAGTTGTCCCCAAAGGGGGGGGGACACTGTCATTAGGAATGAGAAGAATGATCTCATCCCCACTCGCACCGTCACAGGGTGGAGAATGTGTATTGACTATAGGAAGATCAACAAGGCAACTAAGAAGGACCACTTCACACTTCACTTCCTAGACCAAGTTCTTGAACGCTTAGCTCATCAAAAATACTTTTATTATCTAGATGGCTATTCATGATTTTATCAGATTCCTATCCATCCTGAAGATCAAGAGAAGACCACTTTCATATGTCCCTTTGGCACCTATGCTTTTAGACGAATGCCCTTTGGCTTGTGCAATGCACCAGCCACCTTTCAACCGTGTATTTCAGTCATCTTTCTAGGATTGACTGAAACCGTCATGGAAGTGTTCATGGATGACTTCTATGACTATTGAGATAGCTTTGATTCATGCCTTAGGAATCTCGCCCTTGTTCTTAACAGATGTATTGAGTCACACTTGGTCCTTAATTGGGAAAAGTTTCAATTCATGGTTAAGGAGGGCATCATTCTTGGCCACAAGGTTAGCAACCAAGGCATAGAGGTCGACAAAGCAAAAATTAAAGTTATCACCAAACTTCCTGACACGCTTTTTCCGTGCGTAGAACGCAAGTGTACGCGTCAATGTAGTATAGGCCCTTGTGAGGCCCGAGTCGAACTCAGGGACACTGAACTATCGGTAGAATACTACTAACTATTTGCGATCATCTAGACCAATTAAAAGGGTTTGAGAGTTGTTGTAAAATTAAAAGAAAATAAAATAAAATAAAACAATCGATTAAAGGTTTAATTTAATCAATTCAGGTGAAGATCTTTAGGATTGCGGTTTCACTGCGAGTTTTCATTGTATGAATTTTTATATAATAATTCAGGTTCATCTCTCAATTTCGGGTAGTGGCCTATAGTCAGAATTGCCCACTGTCGTGGTAACCTATGTCTAGGTCGGTTCCACCATCGTAGTAACCTATACCCTAAACTAGGTGCATTAGAACCGACCTCTGGGTTTCCACCATTAATCTTACATCACCTTGTTTAAGGGATTTGTTAATTAATGTAAATTTCGTCTCTTTTCAACTGTTAATTTTTCTTTCAAAGTAATTAAGGGCATTTGATTATTATTATGGTGATCAAGCATAACAATATAGTTGAGAAAACAAATTCATACCACATATTTAAGAGATTAATGACGAATTACTATGATAAATATGTCATACAATACTTCCAAGGGCTACTCCCGGTCCTAAAGATAAAGGGGATTAGCCCCACATGTTCATCTCAGAGCAAAACATGGTAGAGAAAAGGGGAAACATAAGGAAAACGTGAATAAGTAGTGAAACCACTGAACGGCGAAGATCCAAGCGTTCCTTGGTATAGAATACGCGATCTCTAGCCTTTCGGAGGTGCAAAACATCTTCTTCGGCTTCCGAAATGGCTGGGGTGTGCTTCTGGGCTCCGTTCTTCTCTCCACACCTTCTCGGGATGTGAGCAGCGGATAATGAGGTGATAACTTTCTCTTGGCCGCCATCATTAGGTATAATCACCGAGTTAGGTTGCAAAAATATCACAACCGTCGAATTTAGATCGATCTGAAACAAACTTGTATCTGACGGAGTTGATACCATCGACGCGGGTCGATGGTATCGACCTTGCATGATATCGGCAAGTCTTTTTTCTCTTCATTGTTGCACCTGATGCTGACTCGATACCATCGATGAGGGTCGATGGTATCGACACCCTAAGGCATCAGTTTTATCCTTTTCTGTTGCTGAAACTCCGTGTGTCGATAGTATTGATTTTGTGGTCAATAGTATCGACTGTCTTCTTACCAGCAACATGATGGTAAATCGATACCATCGACTCTCCTGTTGATAGTATTGACTCAGTGATGCTCCTTGTGGCTGATTGGCTGTGGTTGTGTCGATGGTATCGACCACTGTCGATGGTATCGACAACAACAAATATGCATTTTTCCTAAAATTGCAACACAAAACCACATAAGCCGAGATAAAACATATTATTGTAATCATTTATTCTCAAAATACTAAAATAAGGGGGATTTGACACTAAGAAGGATCATAGACCAAAGTAAATGAATTATACAATATTAACCACAAAAATGACCAATAAATGCATAAAACACAAGTAAAACACGTCTATAAATGCGACTCAAAATCATCGCATCAAACTCCCCTAAGCTTGAACATTGATCGCCCTCGAGCAAACAAACCTTAGAATAGAATTGTGAGGATCAACTAAAGAATAGATCATCACAACAAACATCATCACAAGATTCCCGCCAGACATTCACTTACCGACCCTCACTAACCACGGAATGATAATTACCCTAAAGGTGACAATAATCATTCATAAAAGATATCTACCTCAAAATTAATGAACACTATCATGTAAGGCAGTTAACATAATAAAATTCACCGGTTCAGACTCGGTGCATCTTGTGATCTCCTATTCTACGTTGCTTGTCCTAACTACTATCTACATGGAAGCAGCTTTCCTGATATTAATGAGTGAGGAGAAAATCACGGTGGCCTACCAATTCGAGCAACAAGTGGATGGAATGGGTGGCTAGTGTAAGAAATGGAAGCATTATACAGTTTCAACACGCATAAAACAAAAATGCCCTAAATGATGCATATGCAAGCAAAAATGCCCTAATGCCTACATTTGGGTGAAATGATGCATGCACTATCATTCCGCCTCAAAGTGAGATGGAATATATAAAAGAGCTACATCATGTTCTTATTCCTCTTAATATGCAGTGAGAACATGTTCCTTTTTTCCTCTAATTCTACTTGCTTCTCAATACTTTTTCTTTTTCTTTTTCTTTTTAAATTTTCTATTTTTAGGCCCTTATATCCATAAATGACAATGAATTATTTGTCGGGCTCACTTCTTTCTGCATAGCTCAAATATTTGAAGCATTCAGAAGGTATGGAACAAATTAATCACCCTTAATATTTTAGAAGAAATAGGATACATGATGTACTGTATGCACAAAAATGTGAATGCAGCTAAATGACACACACCTAAGGATAATGTGCATGTATAACTACTCTATTTTTTTCATGCAAAATATGTGAAAACATTTGCAATGCAAGTCCTATCTACATGATATGCAATCAAAGAGATTAAAGACGTAATATACTTCCAGTTATTTAAGGTGGATTATGAAAACAATGGGGTGGAAAGATCACAAGACTAATTGACTGAACCTTTGTAAATTATTATGTGTCCCTCCTTACTGACCTGTGTGGTAATTAAGAGGTTTCTCTCTCTTACTTCAAATGAAAATCTCATTATCATTTGGTCAATTTAGGCTCACACAACCAATTCCGTCCACTAATCATAGGAATGTACAATTGTGATTTTCTGTTTTAGAGTTGACAAACCCAATCATTTTCTTAAGTTATGTGCTCAAAGTTGAACAACACAAGCTTGCAAAATACTAAATTTTTTTAATTTTTCCCTTAATTCCCATGTACAATCAACGAGATGACACAAGACTTAAGACATCCACAATTACACTAGATAGAGTGTGGATCCTACAAACAAACTAAACACTGCAAGAAATAAATGACAAGAACAAAAACAATAAAAACTAAAACTAGGAAAATAAAAGATAGATCTATTCCAACTCCCCCCTAAGCTTGAATTCGACTATGGCCTCATAGTAAAAAACAACCTTAAAAAGGTGGAACAGAGATACCGATCATTCTTTCGAAGGAGGTGGGTACTGCGGGGCTGTGGGGTCCCAAGATGGGTACTGCCTCTGAAAGCTTGGATCATACTGGGGCATGGGCGGAGGCTATGGATACCCCCCAAAGTAATTCTGGCTCCAGTAATGATCATAGAAGGGCTGCTGCTGCATCTCCATCCTATGCAACCTGTCATGGATGTGCTGTTGGTTGTCGAGGAGGAGGCGCTCATTTTCAAAAATACCCCTATGGTTATCTAGCAACCGATTCGTCGTCTCCTGAATACCGGCATATGCTGCTGTGTGTTGCTGTTGCGTCTGATGAATATCCTGCAGCATTGCATACATCCCTTGCATGGAGTAGACATCCTCGCCTTGCTGGGAGGGCTGTGGTGGCGGAGGCTGCGAAGATGAAGATGCACCTGGATGCATGCGGGGACGCTTCCTAGGTGCCACTCGTGCGCGAAGAGGAGTGAAAGCCTCCTCTTCCTCTTCATTCTCGTCACCATCATTGTCATTGTCGTCGTTGCGCAATCTTCATCCGAGTCCTCAATGGAAATGATGGGCCATCTGAAATGCTGAGCACCCTCAATGTGGAAGATGGGGTCGGGGAGTGCACACTCCTGATAAGCATGATTAACATGGCAGTGTGCATACGCCAGGCCATCACAAAGTAAGATGAGGCTGGAGCAATGTAGATGCTGCAAGTTGACCTTGCTCCTGCTGGAGAGGGGAGTAAGCTGGGAGAAATTCAACCTAAGATAGTGGGCCAGCGGTGTGATGAGCCCTCCAAAATAGATTGGAGCCTTCCACGTACTCCTCTTTACATCCAAAATGCACGTCAAGAAAAACGCGCCCCAATTACATTCTTCTCGCTTCAGCAACTTGTGTAGGAAAAACAAGTCTGTCTCTTGAAACTTGCTGAGAGACAGGTCACCACGAGTGAACAAGGTGGTGCAGAGCATACGATGAAGAATCCGCACGAACGGATGCTCGAAATCCTCCACTGCCGCATTGTGGTAGCTCACGGATTTTCTGGGCGGCGCAGTCACTAACTCAGTGAAAATGGCATCGTAGTTTGTCCTGTTGTCTGGTCGCCGGTACTGATCTCGCCCATGATTTCAGTTGTAAATGGAATTGAACTGCCTGAGGGTGAGAGTGTAATCGTTGTTGTACATCTGGAAAGAAACGCGGCCCTTGATCCATTCCCGATCCGTGGCGATGACGTCGTTTGGTATGACACATATGTCCAACGACGCCATGAATTCTGCTACTAGCTCCTTTTATGTCGGCCATTCACCGAAGAACAGCTGGCCGTCAGCATGGAATTCCATCTCATCGGGCGTCCTGCCTGTGTGTCTCACCTGCCCTTTCAAGACGTAGGTGAGGTTGGCCTCGAACCCCAGATCACAGACCATTGTCCGATCAACATAGCGCGTGGGCTCGATCTTGCGCTTCAATAATTTCTTGTACACTTTCCGGACCTCCGCGGAAGGATGGACAATCTGCAAACGCAGAATAGAGGAAGGAGGAGGAGGAACAAACTCGGGAATCTCCATTGGTGTTGCGTGTGAAGAGGACATGCCGGCAACATGCACCATTGTCGAGTAAGAAAAAGGAGTAGAAGACGGAGCTCGGTGAAGTTCGGAGAAGACAATCTCCGCTCGGTGAAGAATGCGCTCCTTGGATGCTCGTAGCTGGGCTCCGATTGCTCAACAAGACGCACGACACAAGTGGAGGAAGAATTCTCTGAAGGTGTGATGTCATATGATGACAAACCATCCCTTTTACAACCGTGGCCAGTGCTGCTGTGTGCCCGTCGATACCATCGACGCGAGTCGATGGTATCGACTCTTGTAGCACAATCCGGCTTCCGCTAGTATCGACGGTTGTTGATAGCCTGATGTGGGGGCCCGGATCGATGATGTGTTGATACTATCGATGGGTGTCGATGGTATCAACCCATCCCACAGATCGACTCTCTCGATGCAACGATCGCCGTTGATTTCCTCTCGCAGATCGGTGACATGTCGCGTCGATACCATCGACGCAAGTCGATAGTATCGACCCTGCTTAGGGCAAGCACCCTCGCGAGGCCCGGCTGCCGCTTTCTGCCTGTTACTGGGTAGATACCATCGACGAGCCCATCGATGGTATCGAATTCACTGAGACAATTTCTTCTGAATATCTCCAGAGATCTCGCTAATATCGACGCCCATGTCGATACTATCGATCTCATTTTTTTGATCAACCTGTTGGTGTGTCGATACCATCGATGAGGACGTCGATAGTATCGACATAGAGTGATTTTTGCAGCCGCCAACTTGTACCCATTTCGATACCATCGACACAAGGGTCGATGGTATTGACTCTGCCTCAGTCCTGCACATTGAGCAAACGATCACAATATCTTTTTTACACTAAAAACAAAATTAAATCAAACCAAAGTACAAATGTGAATGAAACTAAACAAAGCTACTGATGGCTGGGTTTCCTCCCAACAAGCACCCTTATTTAACGTCTTAGGCTAGACGACATCAAGATTCATCAACATGGAGCTTTGGAGAGTGTGGCCAGGGGATCATGCAGCAGTTTGAACTCAACTCGATCCTGGCCAATCCCCAATGTCAAAGTACCTCTCCCAATGGCAGTGACAACATCGACTGTTGCTTGAAACGGCCTTCCCAAAAGCATCTCACAACCTTTAAGCTGCGGCATGTCCATGACAATGAAATCCACCGGGAAGATAAACCTGTCAACTTTGACAAGCACATCCTCGCATACTCCGTATGGCTTCACAATGGACCCATCCGCCAACTCAATAGTCGCCGCTGATTTCTTTATTTTTTTAACCCAAGCTTTTGAAATGTGGACAGTGGCATAAGATTAATGTTGGCACCTGAATCACACTATTCTTGTGGAAAATGTTGAGCTCCTATCGAACATGGAATGTAGAAGCCTCCTGGGTCTTTCCTCTTCTGTGGTAAATTCCCATGGATAATCAAGCTCACCATCTCATTCACCCGACAAACATCTGTGTCTTTAATCCGCCTCTTCTTGGTGATGATTTCCTTGATAAACTTCCCGTATGTTGGAATTTGATCTATCATTTACACTAACATAATATTTATATGGAGCTTCCTGAACATCTCCAAGAACTTCCTGTAGTGTCGATGCTCTATCTTCGACCTCGGGCTATCCGGAAGGGTCACAACTGCCTCATCAAGACGCTTATGTGGTCGCACATATGGGCTTTTCGGGGTCTCCTCCCCTAAGCTTGCTTCCATTTCACCCTTTGGCATAGACTTTGGTAGATCATTTTCAACAGGTGTAACTTGTGGCTGCTCATCTTTCTCAGTGGTTGCAGCTTCAACATGACATATAGCCTTCACCTACTCTTCTTGCCTAGGTGTGGGCACAACCGTGATGGGCTCTTCGCGGGTTTTTCTGAATGGGACATACCCACCTGGTAGTCCATAATGACTGCGTGGATATGGTATGCTTGGTATAGCCTCCGTATCAAAAATCATTTTGTCTTTGTCCTGGACCTCTACCACCGGTGGTTCTGCTTCAGTAATCACAGATATATATTTCACTTGATGATGTACTTGAGCAACTTCTGCATTCCCTGCTTGTCTCTATTGATTGGCATGCTTTATGGACACCACTTCATTGGAAATTTGGGTCACGGTCGTCTCTAGAGCCCTCATTTGTGCTCCATGACTTTGCAGTGTTTGTCCAAACTTGGTCAAAATATCACCCTGGGACTGCAACTGCTTACTAAACATGCTCATCATCTCCTGATTTTGCTGCACCACTTGACTAAGCAACTCAATGCTTTTATCGTCGACTCTTGGTTGTGGATTTTCATCTGGATCTTGTAGGAAGTTGTTCGGATCCTTCCATGAGAATTTCTTATCCTTCCTCCAAGCATAATCATTATTTCTATATCCCTGTTGTTGAATGAATTTGACCTGGGCTTCCTCATCAGATTCAACATCTTCCTTGACAAGCAATTTCTTGGCTAGAAGATCTAATTTGTCATTCAACTCCTTGATGGCCCTGGACTCACCTGTGACTTTGACTTGTTCTGGTGCATCCCTATCGCCCCAAGACTGCTTCTTTGCCATGTTTTTTAGAATCTCCCAGCACCTTGTGCCTGTGTTGTTAAGGAAAAAACCTGAACCTGCGGAATATAGGTTACTTCTATCATGATCATAAAGAGAAAAATAGAAGATTTTGACATGCTTCTCCTTGTCAAGACCATGGTGCGAGCACCTTCTTAGCATAATCTGAAAGCGTTCCCACGTCTCCGAGTAGGTTTCTCTTGCTTTCTGACTAAAATTGTGAATTTTCCTGATCAAATCATTTGTTTTCTCAGGCATGAAGAATCATTCAAAGAACACTTCGACCATGTGGTTCCACGATTCCACATATTCATTGTCAAGATTATGCAGCCATTCTCGTGCATTTCCTGCTAGAGAACTCGGGAACAACTTCAGGTAGAGCGTCTCTTGTGGAAATCTGTCAATTTTAATCATGTCACAATTCTCCACGAATTGGCTTATATGAGTCACCAAGTCTTCGTTCTTTAGCCCATGGAATGCATTTGACTTGACCAAAATTGATTAATGCAGGATCAATCTTATAAGTCGGAATGTTGATCACCTGCTTCTTAATTGGCCCCTTTGAAGCAGATGAAGAAGATGCCTTTATCTTCTCCCATATCATCTGTTCCTCTGCCATTTCTTCTTGTTCAGAGTCGAGATCTATTTCTTCTTGTTGGTCTTGATTGTAGTCTTCCTCGTCGTCAGGTACTGGGAGTGGAACCTCTGGTGGTTGTTGCGTGTAGTCGATGCTACGCGTCCGCACCATGCACAGTACCTGCAAAATGAAAATTTCAGTTCAGTACCGTGCTAGACGATTAGAAAATGTGAAAAATAGACTATGAATTTTAGAAATGATTTTAAAATAATTAAAATAAAAGGTGACCTAGAATGACCGCTCGCAGCACTCGTAGTGCCGACAATTGCCGTGTCCCCGACAACGACGCCAAAAACTTGACACACTTTTTCCGTGCGTAGAACGCAAGTGTACGCGTCAATGTAGTATAGGCCCTTGTGAGGCCCGAGTCGAACTCAGTGACACTGAACTATCGGTAGACTACTACTAACTATTTGCGATCATCTAGACCGATTAAAAGAGTTTGAGAGTTTTTGTAAAATTAAAATAAAATAAAATAAAAAAATCGATTAAAGGTTTAATTTAATCAATTCAGGTGAAGATCTTTAGGATTGCGGTTTCACCGTGAGTTTTCATTGTATGAATTTTTCTATAATAATTCAGGTTCATCTCTCAATTCCGGGCAGTGGCCTGTAGTCAGAATTGCCCACTGTCATGGTACAATTCACTACCTATGTCTAGGTCGGTTCCACCGTCGTAGTAACCTATACCCTAAACTAGGTGCATTAGAATCGACCTCTGGGTTTCCACCATTAATCTTACATCACCTTGTTTAAGGGATTTGTTAATTAATGTGAATTTCGTCTTTTTTTAACCGTTAATTCTTCTTTCAAAGTAATTAAGGGCATTAGATTATTATTATGGTGATCAAACATATCAATATAATTGAGAAAACAAATTCATACCATGGATTTAAGAGATTAATGATGAATTACTATGATAAAAATGACATACAATGCTTCCTCGGGCTACTCCCAGTCCTAAAGATAAAGGGGATTAGCCCCACATGTTCATCTCAGAGAAAAACATGGTAGAGAAAAGGGGAAAGATGGAGAAAAATGTGAATAAGTAGTGAAACCCCTGAACAACGAAGATCTAAGCATTCCTTGGCGTAGAATACGCGATCTCCAGCCTTTCGGCGGTGGAAAACATCTTCTTCGGCTTCCGAAACGGCTGGGGCGTGCTTCTTGGCTCTGTTCTTCTCTCCATACCTTCTCAGGACGTGTGCAACGGCTAATGACGTGATCCCTTTCTCTTGGCCGCCGTCATTAGGTATAATCACCGAGTTAGGTTGCAAAAATATCACAACCGTCAGATTTAGATCGATCTGAAACAAACTTGTATCTGACGGTACGCGGGTCGATGGTATCGAACTTGCATGATATCAGCAAGTCTTCTTTCTCTTCATTGTTGCGCCTGATGCTGACTGGATACCATCGACGAGGGTCGATGGTATCGACACCCTAAGGCGTCAATTTTATCCTTTTCTGTCGCTGAAATTCCGCGTGTCGATAGTATCAATTTTGTGGTCGATAGTATCGACTGTCTTCTCGCCAGCAACCTGATGGTAAATCGATACCATCGACTCTCCTGTCGATAGTATCGACTCTATGATGCTCCTTGCGGCTGACTGCCTGTGGTTGTGTCGATGGTATCGACAGTAGCAGATATGCGTTTTTCCTGAAATTGCAACACAAAACCACATAAGCCGAGATAAAACATATAATTTTGTAATCATTTATGCTCAAAATAGTAAAATAAGGGAGAATTGACACTGAGAAGGATCATAGACCAAAGTAAATGAATTATGCAATATTAACCACAAAAATGACCAATAAATGCATGAAACACAATTAAAACACGTCTATAAATGTGACTCAAAATCATCGCATCACTTCCACCCCAACCTCAGTCAAAGACATCTGAGCCTTCTTAGGACATGCCAATTTCTATCGGCAATTCATCTGTGACTTTTCCAAAATCACAAAACCCCTACCAATCTTCTTCCAAAAGAGGTGCCTTTCCAGTTTGACAAGGCATGCGTGGATAGATTTCTATGTTTGAAGTATGCTCTCACAACCACTCCAATCATTCGTTCACCAGACTAGGCCCTACCCTTTGAAATCATGTGGGATTCTAGTGACTATACTATATGTGCTATCTTAGGACAATGAATTGATAAGAAACATCGTGTCATATACTATGCATCCAAGACCTTAGATGAAGCTCTACAAAATTACACTGTCACCAAAAAGGAGATGCTAGCCATTATCTATGCATTTGATAAATTTCACTCATACTTAGTTGGCTCTAAAGTTATTGTTTACACTGACCATGTAGCCATTCCTCTACCTTATGACCAAAAAGGATGCCAAACCTAGACTCATAAGATGGATTTTGCTATTGTAGGAGTTTGATCTAGAGATCCTAGATAAAAAGGGGTCTGAAAATGTCGTGACTGATCACCTAAGTTGACTTAGCTATAGACCAATCGATGAAACCCCCATAAATGAATCTTTGCCTGATGACCAACTGCTTAAGGTGGACTCCCAATTCCCTTGGTTTTCCGATTTTGTAAATTATTTAGCTTCTGGTGTATTGCACCCTGAGTACAAGGGACATTCTAAAGCTAAATATTTACATGATGTCAAAAACTATTGTTGGGATGAACCTTATCTGTTGATACTTTGTGTTGACGGTCTATATTGTGATTATGTTTCTCAAGAAGAAAGCACTGATATTCTGGAACAATGTCACTCTGGCCCCTATGGTGGACACATGAGTTCCCATAAAACAGCCAGGAAAGTCCTACAATGTGGTTTCTATTGGCCCACCATCTTCAAAGACTCATATGATTATGTGCTCTCATGTGACCAATGTCAAAGGATGGGTAACATTTCCAACTGTGACCAAATGCCCCTAACCTCTTGGCAGGAATTAGAAATTTTTGATGTATGGGGAATCGACTACATGGGCCCATTTCCTTCTTCTTATGGGTATGCTTACATTTTGGTTGCATTCAATTACATGTAAAAATGGGTGGAAGTTGTACCCACTAAAAGCTGTGACTCCAAACCTGTTCAAAAACTCTTTAAAGACATTATTTTCCCTAGATTTGGGGTCCCACACACCACCATTTCTGACGGGGGATCCCATTTTTTAGAGAAAAGTTTTGAGGCCTTATTGAAAAGATATGGGGTATACCACAAAGTCTCCACTTCTTACCATCCTTAGACTAGTGAGCATGTTGAAGTATCCAATAGGCAGATCAAATTCATCTTAGAAAAGGCTGTTGGTCGCACTAGGAAAGAATGGGCATTGAAAATCAATGACACTCTATGGGCATACCGAACCACCAACTAGACACCCATAGGCACCACCCCTTTCAGGATGATATATGGCAAATCATGCCATCTCCCGATAGAATTAGAACACAAGGCCAGCTGGGCCATCAAAAGTCCGAATTTTGATCTTTCTACAACTGGAGAAAAATATCTTCTTCAAATAAATGAGCTAGACAAACTTAGAATGAGCACTTATGAAAATGCGAGAATCTACAAGGACCAAACTAAACTGTGGCATGACAGTCACATCAAGCACAAGGATATTAGAGAGGGTGACCAAGTTCTATTGTTTAATTCCATACTAAGGCTTTTTCTTGGAAAACTCAAATCCAGATGGTATGGTCCCTACCTTGTAAAATGTGCCTATCCACATGGCACCTTTCTTCTCTGGGATAAAGTTTTGGGTGAATTTAAGGTTAATGAGCATCGAATCAAAATATACATAACTACTGAAGACCTTGTCACTTCAGATATCAATAAATTCTCATCCTTGGAAGATCTCAACTTAACCGACCCTCCACCTCCTCTAGATGAGGAATATACTGGTCTCTCATCTGTCAAGCCTTTGATGTAAAACGATGCACTTGTTGGGAGGAAACCCAACCCTATCTTCCTTATTTGAATTTTCTTTACTTTGTTATTTCATCTTGTTATGTTTTCTTCTTTTCTGACACACCAACCGATCGACTCACAATGCCAACCAATCGGTTGGGGATTTCCAAACAACGCATCTTTCTGCAACCCAAATGATCGGTTGGCATCTCAAACAATCGAATCAATGTAATCAAACACCCCTTGAGCCAACCTTTGGTCAAATGTGAGGCACCCCGACACTTCAGATTCCTCCCTTCACTTGCACCGATCAACTCCTTGAATGACTCAATCACCAGCCAATCAGTTTGGAACCCTCCCTTGGCTATATAACCTCCCCCGGGGCAAGCCTCACCCTCACCCATTCCACTCTAAACCTAGCTGCCACTCTCACCCACCTGAGCTCTCTAGCCCACTTGATCTCTCATTCAATCAAGCGATCTGCTACCCCAACTGACCAGTGAGCAGCGAGCCGACCGCCTTGCCACCTTGACTGCATGACTTGCCTGCTCGAGATTACCTCCCATGTGAGGGTCCTCTGCTATGAACCACCCTCTTCTCTTCCCCTCCACCTGACCACTTCTGCCACACCACCTGACCACACCTGCACTGCGAGCTTCCAGCCCCACGCCTTGACCAGTCATCTCACAACCCGATCTTTGCTTCCTCGGCTAACCAAGCCGCCCACCTTACTCCCAGTCTGCTCGTCCTGCGTAATAACTGTTTGTTTCAAACCATCACCTCGCTCGCCTCAGCCACTCTGTGAGACACTCCTTTTAGGACTGAGCCAACTGTTTTGCTCCCTCACTGCCAAGCGATATGCTCCTAAGCAAGCCGCGTCGCCTCGACTCTGCTCTGACCTTTTCTGCAAGCTTCCCGTGTCACACCCCACCGTTCATCTCGTACCCTCATCTTTTTTTCTAGACGAGCACCTGGTGTCTGACCCAGTCATCCAACCTACGTCCTTGTCCCACCAAGAGAGGCACCATTCCATTCATTAGTCACAAATCACCCGTCCCAAACCTAAGCCGCATGCCTGATCAGCCCAACCACTCATCTCAGCAATCCAACTACTCAGCTCATCACTCCAACCGATTGGCTCGACCCTTCCACAACATCCATGTTCAACCGATTATGTAAGAACAAAGGGAAGTCCACCGCCTCTTACTCTCGAGATCCACATCACCGATCTCGATCTCACATTGGGATCCAATTCGCACACCCTCCCCCACCAGTGAGTCCTCACCCGAGCTCAATGAGGACATGCTCAATGACATCAATGAGGTAGAGGATCTTCTCCATGAGATGGAGAACAACCAAAAGGTGAGCAACAACCCAAATTCCACTACCCCACGTCCACCCCAAATAGCCCCCATCCCCGGAAGTTATGTCCAGTTCACCAGCACTGACCACCTCCAATGTTATAAAAACTTGTTTTTCTATAGGTGTTTCCCTCCCCGTTGGGCATGTGACACCACCCTCGATTCCCTCAGAATTTGTGAAGCCACTGGCAACATTCTCTTCAAAAACCACACTCACCTATTCCCTTACCATGTTACCTCAGTGTATATTGGTCTCACTCTTGAGTTCTTGTCTACCTTTCTCCACTATCACTATTCCCGAGGTAACTCTAGGTGCAAGATCCGAATTTTTGGGAAAATCTTGAGATTTTCGCTTGCCAGTTTACCTCTTTCATCCTTGATAGCAGCGATGACTACTGGTTGGATTTCTGTATGGAGCGACCCCATGATTCCTACCCCGACCGATATGACAGAGACAAGTTCTTGTCTGAGATCATCAGCCTCATGCCCCGTCTTCCTAGTGGGCCCAAGGCCTCCAACATCCACAACCTAGTGATCTGCTACCTCCATTGCATCCTTGCTTGCACCATTTTTAGTAGAGAAGGTACCCAGGGATCCATCACCTATGTTGAACTCTACGCCCTTTGGTGCCTCTTGAATAAAGAACCCTTCAACTATGGGAATGTTGTTCTAGAGCACTTCAGCACCCTAGCCAATCGCACCACCTCATCATCCTTTATCATTGGCCATTTCATCACCCAACTCGCCATCTTTATTGGCTACACCCACATCCCTTTCACACCACTCCCACTAAGAAACCACCTGATTAACAACTACCTAAAACTAGCAAGTTCATTTGCATGGGTGCCACTGGCGTAGACTACCTTCTTTTCAAGGATTCACAGGAGGTTCTTCAGCTTCCTCTACATGCAAGGTTTGCAACAACAAACCTTATTTATGATCTCTTTGATCTACCAGGGCACATCTTGAGGTATAGTCTGGAGCACCCAGACCCAGATGGCGTCACCAAGCCATAGGCCCACATGAGGGGCATTTCCTTAGAGGCTCATGATGATGCCTCTGTCCACCACCACCGCCATCTCGCTGTCGGACCAGGCAATGAACAGATGACAATGTAGGAACATACGTGTTCTATGAGGTCCAACAACAACTGGATGAGATTCAACATGAGAAGCATCACCAGGGCCACCATCTCAACCATATGTATCCCATGCAATATTCAAAAGAGTCTTGGCATGTGGAATGCAACCACTATGCTCCTAGCCGCCCATACTAAGAGGAGTATGGGGCCTAGAAGGCCTACCCAGATCCCCACTCCCCTTATTGGGGAAAATACCACTCCTCCCACCAGTAGCATCCACCACCACAATGATTTTCTTCCCTCCATCTCATTCTAAGGGTTTGATCGAGACGCGCAAAGCTCTAAGTCTGGGGGTGGGGGTAGGTGGTATGTGTTCCACCCCTTATCTTTCCTTTTAGCATTTTACTTTGTATTTCAAAATTTAGTGCATTTTTCCTTTTTAAAACTTTGGCCTTTACCTAGAAGGCCAATTGATGTATCTTCATTTCCGAATTAGATAAATCTTTATTTCCCAAAATTGCTCAAAATTTTCATTTCCTTTTTTTTTGAAAATACCAAATTCTCCATACCTCAATTATTAATATTCTTAGAAACTATGGCAAGCCTTAGAGTATCAAATAGAATCAAATGCAAACTTCCTTATCTTTAGCATTAGATTAACTGATCAATCTTTCTCATATCATGCACTTACATGATTTCTCTTACTAATGCAAAACACTAAAAAAAAGAATTTTTTTTGCAAGGGAAAATAATCCGCATGCCAAACCCTAAGTCTAGGGTGGCGTGCTCCTCCTCTCTCGCTCTTCCATATCCCTTGTAAATTTAATAGGGGTGTACCACCAAAAAGATGCCAAAAAGAGCACATAAAAATTATGGTCAATATTTTGAGTCGAATAGAGGAGGGATTATTCGTCCACACCCCTCGTAATTTTAATAGGGACATAAATCCATGAAACTAAAATATCAAGTCGAATATAGGAGGGATCCTTTTTTCACACCTCACCTTTTCTCATTCCCATGCCAAAAAAAATTTGAGTGTTGAAGCGCTAGTAGGATTAAGATTGTTTTTGCAAAGCATAAGTTCAAAAGAAAAAGTTATGAAAAATGTTTTTGTAAGAAATATGAAACTTGTATTTTGTGGTTCTGGGAGATGGGTTGCTTGGCTATGAAAAGGATAGAAGATACTGCTAATTAAGGGAGGATGAAGATGCTGTTTCAATTTTTTTTGAATTATTTTTATATTTTAATTGCTTGAAGACAAGCAAAGGCTTAAGTCTGTGGTATTTTGATGCATGCTGATTTAGAACCTCTTTTCACAACCTTTTAAGTCATGTCACATGGAAATTATTATCTTTATCAACTGAGAAGAAACAATTTGCTATTTACTTCCTTTTATCACAATTGAACTTGAATCTCACCCAAATTTGTGTATTTTTTGCAGACTCAGAACATCAGACGAGCGGCTCACCTATTCCAGCTGATCATCTCACTTATTACATCCAATAATCTCACCTATTCCAAATGCTTGACTCAGCTATTCCGGTTGATTGGTTGGTGCCATCCCTCAGCCTCTGAGCCTTGTCCAAACGTTCAATCTAGATGGCACACCATTTGAATTTCAAACGACTGTTTAAGTCCTCAAGTGGGAATTTTACCTCCCAAACTGAGCAGGTCAAAGAGTGTTGTCGGCTGAGACTTAGGGTTGTTGACTACTGCCCCGACTCCTTCCCTTACCAGACATCCAACCGACTGGTTCACCACCCAACTGATCGGTTGGCAGTGCGCGGTCAGTTCAAATTTGCAGCTGCCAACCCTGTTTTTCCACAACCCTAGTTGTAAAAGCCTCCTCCTTCTCCTATAAAAAGAGGGGCACTTACTCCTCACATCATCATCTTTATACGGGGATTTCTAAGCAATCATTCTTGCGTTCTTATGTTATTGTGTTCTATTCATCAATAAAGATTAGTTTTTGCAAGCTAAGTGTTTCCTTCAATTGTTGTTCTTTTACATTGCTCATTTATATCTAGTTTTCTTCTTCTTTTTCTTCTTCTTTTGTGGACTAGATCAAGGAATTAAGCATCAACCATTTCATTGTCTCTAGCCTAAGGAACTAGTCATTTGATAAGTCTAGACTATGGCTATAACACTTCATTCATTCATCTCCCTTTTCTTCACAAGCACGAGCAAGTAGTTATCTATCGAGGCAAGGGGAATAGCTCCTTAGGCATGGATTAAATTGAATAATCTTTAGAATGACTTCTAGATGGCTTTTGGTTATAATAACCATTGATCTATCAAAGTAATTAATTGGTTTGATCACATGTTAATTCGGATGGAAATGACCATGTAAATCTGGATTTAAAACAATAAAACCAATCACATAAGGTTTTTTGAAACGACCGTGGATCTTCCTCTTTTGGGATGATGAACTAAGAAACATGAGAACCAGGACCAATGGGCTCATGCGGAGTCCATATTTTGTGGATTGTATTTAATTTGCATGCCTTCATCATATTCTTTGTTTTAAAGGGTTTAGTCTATTCTCGCCTAGGCTAAGGTGGTGAAAACCCCTAAAGCCTCGATTATGAATCTCTTGATTTTGTTCTTGTGTTTGATCCGATCGCTTTACATTCTAGTCTTTCATTCACAATAGTTTACTTGTGCTAACAATCACCTCAATTTTCCTTATGACAGGGCAAATTATTTCTTGTTAAGTGCAATCTTGTTCTTGTATTTTCTTTCTGCCTTAGTGATAATCACCAAACCCCAACCCGATCTTTACTTCTTGCTCCAAAAAACAAAAAAACTATCAAAAGAAATAAAACGTTCTCCAAAACCATTGGGATTAGATTTAACTATCTTAAAATAATTATCCTTTGGGATCGAGTATTTCTATACTAACCTTAATCGAAAAGTACAAAAGGATTAAACTCTAAGATAATTATTTGAGTGATTGTAGTGCACTTTGACACATTAACATATATGAATCTAGGTTGAACCAATATGTATCACAATCTAAAAGACATGTATTGATTTCCTAGCTTGAAACAAGATGTAGCTGAGTTTGTTGCGAGATGCGTTGTGTGTCAGGAGGTTAAGGTCTAGCACTAGAAGCCTGTAGGGACATTGCAACCAATGTGTATACCATAGTGGAAATGGGATCATGTGACTATGGAATTTAGGGTTGGTATACCTAGGATAACCAAAGGTCATGATTCCATCTGGGTGATCATTGACATGTTGACCAAGTCAACACATAATCTCCCTATAAAGATAACATAATACAATTGAGAATCTTGTCCAAATCTATGTTGATGATATAGTGCGTTTGTATGGTGTTCTAGAAACTATCATGTCTGATAGAGGCCCTCGGTTTAGAAGTCACTTTCAGGAGTGACTACACACAACTTTGGGTATGCATTTGAGGTTCAAGACTGATTTCCACCCACAAATAGATGTTAATCTAAGAGGACCATTCATACCTTGGAGGATCTACTGAAAGTCTTTGTTCTTTAGTTTTTGGGAAGTTGGGATGTCTACCTCAGTCTAATAGAGTTCTCCTACAATAATAGTTATCAACAAATGATCGACATGGCACCTTATGAGGCATTGTATGGGAGATATTGTAGGTCTCCTTTGTGTTGGTACCACATGACATGTAGAATTCATGTGAGGATAAACAACGTAGACCTTGGAGTTCCAAGTGGGAGACAGATTGTACCTGTAACAACTAGGCCCACTGCCCAAGGATCTAGTAGAGTTTCAAGAATGACCCACATACCACCACTAGCCTTAACAAGGCACTTTGTCCACACTCACGCGCAAGCCAGGATCAACTTCCCGACTAGTCACCCATCCTAGTACTACTCCAAGCTAAACACGCTTTACTATGGAGTTTTTAGTGATGGGCTTCCTAAAAAGAAGGTGCATCTTGGTGATATGGGTAGTCTAATCATTCCTTTTAAGATCATTTTATCTGAGGCCTCATGTCCAGGGACATTACAATCTCCCCCACTTAGACTCTTGACGTCGTCATCAAGGCTTAACTATATGTCCTCATAATATCGCCCCATTTTAGTGTAGACCCACAATGGCCCATGGACACCCAACTCCTGATCATGGAATACCAATGTAAGGGTGGCTACATCACCATGGATATCCCTTTCCAACTTTCCTGGACTGCACAACTCAAGACTGGCATGCCACATGCCCATGTGTGCCCACCTATTAGAGGGGAATTGGCTTGATACCATTTGTTACAACCAGGCCCACTTCCCAAGGATCTAGTAGAGTTTAAGGAATGACGAATGGCCCCAAAGACCACCACTAGCCTTTATAAGGAGCTTTATCCACACCCACGTGTAAGCCATGATCACATTTTCAACTAGTCACCCATCCTAGTACTACTCCAATCCAAGCACATAACTATGGAGTTCTTAGTGATGGGCTTCCTGAAAAGGAGGTGCACCTTGGTGACATGGGTAGTCCAATCACTCCTTTTAAGATCATTTTATCTGAGACCTCAAATCTTGGGATGTTGCAGTACCTAAAAGTCTCTCCTTGGAAAGGTGTTCTAAGGTTTGGGAAGAAGGGTAAGTTGTCTCCCAGGTTTATGGGACCATACCCTATGGTGGCACATTTTGGGATGGTGGATTACAAGTTAGAGATGCAACCCGAGTTGCACAGGTTTCATCCAGTGTTTCACGTGAGTATGTTGAGAAAGTGTTGTCCTGATATAGAGTTAGTGTTACAGCCTATAGAGGTGGATCTTGATGAGTATATGTCCTATGTGTAATGTCTAGTGTTGATCCTTAACAAAAGAGTGAAGATGATGAAGAAGAAAGACATAGTGTTTGTGAAAGTTCTATGACATCACCGTGGTGTTGAGAAATCCACGTGGGAGCTCGAGGAAGAGATGAGGAGGAAGTACCCCTCTCTTTTCTCTTAGGATTTTTGGGGGCAAAATCCTTGTTAGGGGTTTATGGATTGTTAGAACCCTGACCTTGCTATAATATTTTGAGATGTAGTTAGGGCTTGTAGAGTGTCTAGTTTGAGCTTGTTTGGATGATGTTTGTGCTTTATGTGCTAGTTTTGGTGCAAATTGCAATTTACCCAAAATGGGGGGGGGGAGGTGATATGCAATTTTCCACCTCTAGAGTGCTCCTTCTCTCTCTTGGTTCCATGAGAGAGAGTGGTGCTTTGGGGTGCCTTGTTTGACCCTTAGTTGAGTGGTGTCATCCCTATTGGTGATTAGGGTTTCTAGGGTTGGTATGCATTGACCTAGTGACCCTTGTTGGTTTGTCTCGACCTAGGTTGTGAACTAGGGCTTGGTTAGAGGGTGTCGTGGTTGAGACACCTTCTCTCAGTGTGGTTGTTGTGACCAAAATGGTCTTGGGTGTCTTGGTTCAAGTTGGGTTCTCATGTGAAGAGTGTCTCAACCTAGGGTTTGTGGTGACCTTGTGTCATGACCTAGTTGTCCTTGATGGTGTTTCACGACCATGGGTGGCTCCCTTGGTGTGTTATGGTCGCTACATGAGGGTTGGGTGGCCTAGGTGGTCGAGATCCAAACTAGAGTGTATCACCATGTCTTGCATGCATGGTTAAGGTGGTTTCATGTGGGCACATGTGGGTCTTTTGTGAGGACAAGTGTCCCTTTGGTACCTAGGAGTGTTGACACCTCCTCTTTTACCTTCTCTCTCATCTCCCTTTCTGTATAACCCCTTATCTATCAGTTCTTGTATCCCATTCGACCCTCCATTTTCTTCCTTCTCTTTTTCTCGTCCTTGGAACTTAGTGGAGCAAGGAGATCCGTCCTTGGAGCTTAGTGACCAAACTTTTCTTGCATGTAGTTCTTTTGGTGACCATAGCCCATCCTCAACCCTTGGTAAGTGTTTAACTTTCTAGATGGTGTTTCTTTTGATCTCTTACCTCCATCTTCTTCATTTTTCTTGATCCTAGGACATGTTTTGACATGATGGTCGTTCTTGAGAGTAAGCTCCTCATCACAAGAGTAATAGGTCATGTTTTGACAAGGCGACACCTAAGTGAGAGGGAGTTTCTTCTCTCTTTACACCCTTCTTTCTTTTGGTTCGGGCTTGAACTTCTTGTCCTCTTTTTTGTGCAGTCCTTTGACCTTGGTGTCTCCTCTTTATTGAGGTGATCTTTTGGCTAAAAGTGGAGCTTTTGGTGGAGCTTCTTCAACCCTTAGATCATGTGCTTGGAGCTCTTGATCTTGGATCTTGGAATTCTTGGTAGTGATCTTCTTAAGATGTGTTATATAACACTTAACCTACTCTATTATTGAACTCTTTTATGCACATTCACTAATTTTGCCTCCCTCTAAATTGCTCCCTTATCATGCTTGTAGATACTGATAATCTCTAATATATGTTTGGTGATGATATCTTGTTTGGTTTGGTGGAAATTCAAAAACCTAATATTCTTGCACCCATTTTTGATGGTTGAGATGTTATGGAGTTTCTTCCCTATCCTTTGACCTTGATCTTTCCATCATGCATGATGGATGTGTTTCTAGATGTTGGATGGAGGTTAGGTTCTATTTTGGGTACATTAACCATGGTTTTCTCTTCCTTGTACAAGGTTCTCTCTTGGTGGTTTCTTGACCCATATCTTAGGGTTGCTGATGATCGTTTTCTTAAGCCTTTTCTTCATGGTGACCATGGTTTTCTCCTTGGTTTTGGTTCTATTTTGAGACCAACATGTCATTCCATAGGTGTTGCAGTCAAGACACCATACAGGTTGCGGTCGCAACATGGCCTATGTGGTGTGGTCGTGACTTAGTGATTGGATGGTGGTCGAGATAGGCTTGAAGTCAAGATGTTGATGGTAGGTTAAAGCCCTAACCCTTGATGTTGAGGGTGTGACATGGTATATGTGGAAGGGGTTGTGAGCTATTAGTATGAGGGGTCATGACACTAAAGTTGTTATGGCTGTGACATGGACCAGGTTGGGTGATCGCGACCTAGTTGCATGTGGTCAACACATAATGATGATGGTGGTGGTTGAGGGTGGTATGTTTGGATGTTTAATGACACTCTTGTATGTGTGATGAATAGGTAATGTCTATTGCTATTTAGAATAACATCTAATCAACTCTAATGATGTTACTTAGCCCTAATATACTCCAAGCGGATGGGAGGTGGTGAATCTAGGGTTGATGGTTGAACCTAGCTTTGTAAACTCTAATTGGTCATGGAAAAACCCTAACCCCAATAATGTGTAATGAGACTTGCTTGTTTCTCTCTCATAGAATGGTTGTAATGTTATGTTGTTCTCTCTCTCTCTCATTTATGAACATCTAACCATGCAGGTGTTATGATATTGTTAAATTTAGCTAGTGTATGATATGGTGATTAGGCATGATACAAGTTAAATGAGCCTTCAAGAGGCATGCTAAAATATTTGTGATACATGAATGATGAGCTGAGGGATTGGTATCCCATAGCATGTGACTTTGGTATTGATGATGTGGTGAATGATAATAATACAAGCATTGTGTGGTAATAGTGTGACAAGTTCACACCATATATGTTTATATCTTAAGGAAGTGTGATATGCCCTTATCTTTGTAGAGTTTGTTAC
Organism: Alisma plantago-aquatica; assembly: GCA_963693085.1. Classification (NCBI taxonomy): domain Eukaryota; kingdom Viridiplantae; phylum Streptophyta; class Magnoliopsida; order Alismatales; family Alismataceae; genus Alisma; species Alisma plantago-aquatica. The sequence goes on from OY856411.1 coordinate 680,285,771, forward strand.
CAATTTATATGTTGTAACTTGATTAATGATAAAAGGCACTTAATTGACTTAAATAATCAAGTAAAACCTACTCATGTAGTTTTTCCCTGTGCCATAGATCCATTCCCACTTCAACACTTGTTGGGTGGTGAAACTGACTTTCCTTAGTGAATGCTTCGGGTCAAATACTATTGAGTATATGCATTCACATGATTGACCGTGGGCCTTACCCTTACATGATTGCAGCTACGGGCCGTATCCTAGTGACATGTTGCTTATGGGGTTTCATAGGAATGGCTGTGGGCCATACCCTAGTAGGAGTGAGGCTACAGGCCATAGCTTAGTTTCAATAGCACCGTGACCTGTACTAAGGTGGGCTATGACTTGTACTATTTGACTATATGTCACAGGTTGCAGTTGACTGGAAGTCTCTATTGTGTACTCATGTAATAACCACAAGGTTTGGTGAGGTCATGGATTTTAGCTCTTCCATATACCTTGTATGGCACTGATTTCAACTTAGCAGTGGTCGGTTGGATTTGGGTGGTACAACTCAAATCCTCGGGACATAATAAAATATATAATCAATCATGTAGTATACTTCCTTAAGATCAAATATGAAAACATTGGATGAGGCCTTGTTTTATTTTGTATAGTATATCTAGTAAATATACATGTTCTTCATATTCCCTTTATGATGATAAGATGTTTCACAATCCAATTGCAATTGTTTATCTTGTTTAGTAATGATTATCTGCTTATCATAGTTGTAGCTTTACTTATGTCCTTTATTACCTTATTTGTGCTAATAATAGTGTTGGTGGAAAGTTATTTCTCCCTTTGAGATTTATATATCACCCGGTGGGTTCTCCATATCTTTTAGTTGAGGCATATCAACATCAAGAAGGATACCAGTTGATAAGGTTGGAAGTACTATTATCCTTTTGGTGTAGAGCCCTAGAGACTTCCCTGTACACTCAGGTCTTTGGGATGGTTTTTGGTGTGTTTTGTAGAGATGCTATCGATACATGTTTTGGATTGTGTGTCCTTTTTGATGTCCCAATATAACATATGTTCAAGTATATATATATATATATATATATATATATCTGTGTGTGTGTGGGACATGTGTTTCTTGTAATTGGTTGATGGCATACATGGTAAGAACGTGTTCATGTAAGCACCTTATGATACGTGTTATGTGATTCAAGTGTCCTGTGAGGACTTATATGTAAAGGTTTTTGCATCCTTGGTGCTTAATGATACCGGTTTTAATTTTTAGTGTTTTTAGGTAATCTGCTGTTTAGTTTTGTTTCCGCATTTAGTCTAGAGTTATCTCATTAGTTTGTGGTGCAGGGCATCACAAAGATTTCCACTTCAAGTATTTACACTATTGAGATAAGTATTTCTACTTGTTCATCTTGGGTAATGGATATTGGATGTGGATCTCACATATGTTCAAATATGTAGAATCTGAAAAGAAGTAAGCCTTTATAAAAGGGTGAGGTCGAACTGCACATTGTAAATGGAGTAAGAGTTGTTGCCACTGTAGCTGGATCCTATCATTTATCTCTACTCTTGAGTGTTGTAATAGAGTTAGAAAACTACCATTTTGTACCTTCCATTAATAGAAATATTATTTCTTTATCTTATATGGACAAGAATGGATTCAAATTTCATATAAAGAATGGTCAATGTTGCATTTCTAAAGATGAGATCTTTTATGGCAGTGACACAATGTCCTATGGTCTTTATTTGCTAGATCTAGAGACATATGTTTATAACATAAATATCAAAAGATTAAAACTTAATAACCGAAACAAAACATACCTTTGGTTTTGTTGCCTAGGACACATAAATGAGAAACACATTTCTAGATTCCATAAATATGGATATCTAGACTCTTTTGACCTTGAATCAATAGAGACATGAAAATCTTATTTGTTGGGAAAGATGACAAAGGCTCCTTTCACTAGTCATAGTGTGAGAGTGAGTGATCTATTGGGACTCATACATAGTGATGTATGTGGACCATTTAGAACAAATTCTAGAGGTGGTTACCAATACTTCATTATCGTTAATGATGATTTCATTAGGTATGTCTATGTATACTTGATGAAACATAAGCCAGAAACACTTGAAATGTTCAAGGATTTCATGAATGAAGTATAGAACCAACTTGGTAAAAGTACTAAAGCACTTCATTCTAATCGAGTGGAGAATACTTAAGCCAGGAGTTTGATGACCTTCTACAAGACCGTGGTATCATATCACATTGGACTCCACCTAGAACAGCACAATACAACGGTGAACTGTACATTACTAGATATGGTGCGGTCAATGATGAGTTTTTCTAATCTTTTGACTTCCTTTTGTGGACATTCTCAAAAGACCACAAATTTACACTAAACCCTGTACCATCTAAATCAGTTCAAAAGACACCATATGAGATATGGTATGGGAAGAATCCCATTGTGTCTTTTATGAAGATTTGGGGATGTAAAGCTTATGTAAGAAAGTAGTTTCCCAAAAAGCTTGGACCCAAATTGGATAAATGTTATTTTGTTGGATATCTTAGGGAAACCAAAGGATAATACTTTTATACTCCATATAGAAACAAAGTGTTTGTTTCAAGGGATGTTATATTCCTAGAAAAGGAATTTATTCTAAAGGAATTAGTGGGAGAAAAGTAGAACTCGAAGAGGTTCTAGACCAGCAAGAAAACATTGAACCTATAGAGGTACAGGAGGAACATGGAGAATCACAAACTATTATGGAAGCTCAAATTCCTCATCTAACACAAGAAACTTGCAGATCTAGTAGAACACATCATAAGCCTGAAAGATTTATTATCTTGTGACTCAAGAAGGCGATGAGTAGGTCATTGTTTATGACCCAACAACCTACTTAGAAGCTATTAAGGGACTAGAATATGAGAAATGACTTGAGGTTATGAGATCTAAGATGCAATACATGTACACAACAAGGTATGGACCTTGGTGGATCCACTTGAAGGGGTAAAACCCATAGGGTGCAAGTGGGTCTTTAAGAAGAAGACTGACATGGATGGTAAAGTATAAACCTATAAAGATTAACTGGTTGCAAAGGGTTTCAAGAAAGTTCAAGGTGTTGACTATGATAAATCCTTTTCTCCAGTTGCCATACTTAAGTCCATCAGGGTCATGCTTGCTGTTGCAACTTATTATGACTATGAGATTTGACAGATGGATGTTAAAACTGCATTCCTTAATGGAAATCTACTTGAAGATGTGTATATGACACAACCCAATGGTTTAATAAATCCAAAGGAAGCAAATAAAATTTGTAAGCTATAAAGGTCAATTTATGGATTGAAGCAAGCATCTCAGAGCTGGAATCTTCAATCTAATGAAACCATCAAAGAGATTGTCTTTAGTCAAAATGAAGATGAACCATGCATTTACAATAAGGTTAGTGGGAACATTATTGTATTCCTTAAAATGTATGTAGATGATATACTATTCATGGGGAATGACATCCCTACCTTACACATGGTAAAAACCTAGATAGGAAATACATTCTCTATGAAGGACTTAGGCAAAGCATCCTATATCTTAGGAACCAAGTTATCTCTATAGAGATATATGTAGAAGGTTTCTTGGCCTATGCGGAGCACATACACTAAAAAAGTGTTGAAGACGTTCCACATGGAAAGCTTGAAGAGAGGAAACCTACCATGTCTCATGGTGTTATTATCTATAGATCTTATTTTCCCAATTCTTGTGAAGAATGGGAAAAAATGAGTAAGATTCCATATGCATCTGCAATGGTATCTATCATGTACGCTTATGTACTCATCTGTATGTCTTGTATGCCTTGAGCATGACAAACATATATCAGCCAGATCCTAGTGAAGGCCACTGGACTACCATTAACAACATCATTAAGTACTTGAGAAGAACTAGGATCAGTTCCTTGTCTATAGTGGAGGGGAAGAGTTGGTGGTAGAGGGTTACACTGATGCAAGCTTCAAAAATGAGAAAGATGATTTTAGATCCCAATCTAAATTTGTGTTTTACCTCAACAACAAAACTATAAGTTGGAAGAGTTCCAAGCAAGAAACTGTTGCTAAATTCTACAATGGGATGCAAGTACATTGCTACATTCAATGTAGTAGAGGAAGCTGTTTGAATCAAGAAGTTCATCATTGAACTTGGGGTGGTTCTAAGCATCAATAATGTAGTAGAGATATATTGTGGCAACAATGGAGCTATTGAACAAGCTAAGGAACCTAGATCACATCAACATTCTAAGCACATACTACATCAGTTCCCTCTCATATAAGAGATTGCACAATGAGGAGATGTGAAGATTTGTAGAGTACCAACTAAAAGCAATGTTGTTGACCCCTTGGCAAAACACTTTCATAGCAGAAACATGATGGTCATATTAGATCACTTGGGATTTCATGGGTGATTGGCTCTAAGTGCAAGTGGGAGTCTGTTGGTATGTATGCCCAAAGAGCAAATCATATGATGATTGTAACGACATATCTTGTGATTTGATTAATAATAAAGGAAATCTTTATATGTATGTTTGTTCAATTATGAGATAATGGTATAACATTATAGATGTCTAAAGAATGATGTTAATCAATGACATATGTCTTTAGGTTGAGGACTTGAACAATGAGATCATATGTGAGATAAGAGTACACACATTCTTGTTATGTCACCAGTCTGATGTTATTTTGGAAGCTAATAGACAACAATATACATAAGACTAGTGTGTGTATTGCTTGATGACATAATCTCATTAGTAATAATATGTGATATCAAACCAAGCACATATGTACTTGTTATTGAACAATGTAACAAAAAGATCCACCTTGAGAGTGATACATGGAAACCATTGAATAGTAGTCAAAATCATATCTCGTAGTGATAGTGGTGATTGTGGTTCTTAGACCTAAAAACACTATACTCATCACATGTCATTCAATGTACTTTGGCATCATCCAATGTGACTTTGAATAAGGGTTACCATAAAGGTGATGCTCGGATACATTGTGACACATGGGAATTGATTGTGAGTGATGTAGATGAGATTTACCCCTCTTGTTGGAGTTGATATCCTGGCCACATGATAAACAATACTAAAGAGCGTATGTCCATAATCATGTGAATCAATATATGATATGTGAGCTCACATGCATCTTAGACATTCTGCTCTTGTTCAAGGAACATGGATTGAATGTTGAGAGGGTGATGATTCCATGCCTTGAGTTCAATTTGGATATCACAGACAAAAGAACTATACGATCACTATAACTCTAATCACATATTGTTGGTTGAAGTTGTTCTCTAACTTTCCAATTACTTGGGTAGAATCATGTGTTGCTAGACACCAAACATTGCTTATGATGTCATAAATTAGTTATGGACATTCATGCCAACATAACTTGGGATCTATAGGGTCACACACATAGGATGCTCCTAGAATAGGGGTTTACTCATGAATAAGGTTAAATTATTTACTAAAGTGTTTAGGTATGCAATTTCAACAACACTGGATGAAAATTGGCTGACTGAGATTCTGAGCCGACCGACTCCAATGTTGAATTGACCGATTCAATTTAAATAAATGTTGGATGAACATTGGTAGGTCTGGAAAATGGATCAACTAGTTTAGAATGTGAACTGACCGATTCCGAGTATAAAATGACCGATTCACCTTGTGAATCACTCGATTCAATGATAAATAAGATTCGATAAAGGATGGATGATAATGCCATGTTGTACATTAATCACCAATGTGTTTATGAATAGTAAATATTTGAATTCCAATGATTTGGGGTGTGAGTTGACCGACTCAAAAGTTGAGTCGACCGACTCATGATCCAGAACAACTAAAAATTCATGAAAAAGCTATCTCTTTGACCCCCAATTGATCTAGAAACCCTGGCTTTGGCCATCGTATATAAGGGGAGTGGTCGAGGCTTTCAGAGGATACAATTAACATTGATTGGTGTTGTCTTCTCATAGCTGTGGTAAATTTAGAGCCCAAAGCAAGTCTTACCCATGAAAGGGAGAGATGGCAAGGGAGAACAAGTCAGTGCTAGCACATTGACATCAAAGGGACCACTCCTTCCTGTCATTTCCAAAAGCATGACTAGAGTTCTTGGTGGTCCACATGGACTATGTAGAGGCGTGGAGACTATTGACAACATGCTAGGAGGATGCTTCTTGCGAAAGAAGCACTCCGCTACAATGATAGTCACTCGACTTGCTCCAGGACCATGTATATGCCTTGAAACCTTCCTTTCCAAACCATAGTTGTTGACACAATCTACTTGTCTAGGGGAATATGGTGAGATTTTTGTTTTTGTTTTCTCTGCCATCTTCGCCATATTTTCCTACAATCTTGTCCCTAGATATTCTTCTTTTACCTTTGAAAGTATTTCTCTCATAAGATCTTCCCTAAGGAGAGAGGATCTCACATACCCATATCCAGCCACATTCTTTGACCCTGAGTGGGTCACCTTATCCCTAGATACCCCTTTTTCCTTATGAGTATTTCTCTCATAGGATCTTCTGTGAGGAGAGACACATCTCACACACCTTTATCCAACCACAGTTTTGGACCAAAAAGGATCACCTTATCCTTGGATACCCCTTTTCCTTGTGAACATTTCTCTCATAAAATCACCTTGGGGGAGAGAAACCTCACACATAAATCCCCCCACAATCTCTGGATCAAGTGGGTCACCTTGTCCCTGGGTACCATCCTAACTTACCACAATATGCAAGCTTGATCACAATTCTACTGGACATACCTCATGAAAGACTGGAAAAATCCTTCTATATCACTCAATCTAGGGACTTGTTCCTCTCTTCATACCATTAGATCTGATAATCTGCACTGATACATGGAAAATACCCTTCCACAAAAAGGGTGAACTCTCATATTTTGACAAGATCTTTGTCTTCTTGTACATGCAAGTGGAATGTTACCTTTTTCTATTGTATTTTTGTGGAATCCCCTTCTGTACAAGGGGATGTTTCTGTTGAGTCCTACTAAGAATGTTTGGGATATAAAAAAATGAATGCCATATATTCAATCCTCTTTACTTAAGTAAGGGAAGTTTCTTTATGAACATGTTTCTTCCCTTTTAAACTTATTGCTTCACAAAGGGGCATACTCCTTGTAGGTCTCTCGAGTCTAACAATAAATCATTTCATCTTCAACATAGAGAAGAACATCACAAAAGTCTTAGGCAGCAAATTCTAACCAACAATTTCAGAATGAGCTTCCTAACATGACAAGCAACGACAAACAGTCCAACATCAGTGAGGTGATCACGACACTAGTTTAAGGATCACACATGATAAATGAAAGACTTAGGTCGACAAAGGATCCATCCAACAATCATGATGGGCTGATGAACCACATGCATAGAGGCACTTGAGTTCACTAGGAAGCAGACAATCCAAGCTAACATGGGTCAACCACAACCACAAATACATGTGTTCCCATTTGCAAGACATGTACATCTATCATCACCATACAACCCACATGGTGAACGACTACACCATCTTGTATGACTCCTATATCAACACAAGAACATTGCATCTAAGTGGCAGCAACAAGAGATATCTATGACACACACAATCACTCCACATAACATCTAAGTAGATGATCAGATAGAAGTTTTCAATGACCAATTAGAACTCATTTTTTAATAAAGAAGAAAGAGAAAAGCTACAAAGGATCAAAAGACTACAGTCCCAAGTAAAAAAGAAGAGATCTTATGTATCCAATCACACAACATACCCTCAACCACCACATTGGAACTATCTTGTAATTCCAGGATTACATAATTACTTGCCTCATCCAGGTTTGATCGCATCATTAACAACAAACTGTTGATTGTAGTATGACAAAAAGCCATGCAGAAAGTGGGATATCTAGAGGTCAAGATAGAAGAAATTGACACCTTCAGAGGTCACCACTAGTAGACCACAATGCCTAATTATCGATGCATGATGAAAGGGGGTACATGTTCAGAAGAAACTATTTTTCCCACTATTGTCAAAGAGGAGGTATTGAAATAGAAGACAAAAATAAGCTTCACACCCTTTGGGGCCTCTCACAGTAGCATTATTCCATTGATCAAAAACCTTTGGAAGTTTCCAACCATAAGGAATCATCAATATCCCATGTCAAAGAGATATAATTCCAACACTTATCATGATTTCCATCACAAAAGGGGCACACAATAAACTCATGCATAGCCCTTAAGAACATCATTCAAAACCTAATCGATGCTAGTTTTGTCCAAGTAGATGCCCTTGCAGAAGTCAACCCACATCATATCACCAAAGAGCCTGGTGCAACCACATAATTAATTGAACCCCTACTCAAGCCAGAGCACAGTGGGAACATAACAACTGATGCAGTTGAAAAGTTGATTGAGCATCTACTCAAGCCAGAGCTCTCCCAAAGAACATCAAGACACACAACTGTCATGAGCTAGAAAGCATCCAGAGATCATGGAGGATCCATCTAACCATTTTTTCTTAAAAAATCATCAAAAAGGAAAAAAAATTCAAAATAAAAAAACTCAAAGCTAAGATGATGAAAAATAATAAAAAAATTAAAAATGAAAAAAAAACTCATATTCAAAATGAGAAAAATCATCATCAAAATCAATAAGAAATCTAGTTAATCCACTTAAGTACCTAGACACATCGCCAATGCATCCTAAAGTGGAAGGGTTAAATTAGAACCATATGTCCTATAATGGAAGGATCACAACTGTTATCCCGAGGTGCGAATGGTTCACAAAACAAATTGCACCCATAAAAATCCCTTAATGAATGCAATCATCTAAAGCTTAAATTACAACATGAAACAACACCTATAAATCAACAAGTGTCCTTTTCTTGGTCTTCTTAAACTGAGCACCTTAGAGGTGAGTTGGAACAAACCCACTAAGTCTAGACGTCTTGAAAACAAACGTATGTTCACTCCTACATGAAATTTAATGTTTAAACATGACAACAACCATACTCACTAGGTACACCATTGACATGTAGACTAGAGGATAAGGAGATTTGAATCCCTTACAATAGTGTTCGTGTCTCACCATTTTCCATGATGATTTATCCTAGGGAAAAAATGGGGAACCTTATCAAGGAAAGTCCCATTAATCCACAATTCAATTTCCCAACGTAAGGCTCTGAACATCAATGTCCACAACATCAAAGTGACTAAATGAATATATGTCAACTGTGAAGGACAAAGGGCACCCAAACTTGGCCATATGTTTGTGGTGAATTGCTTATGAGAATGAATGTTAAGGATAGAGCTCGTGGGGGTGTATCTATCACATGGATCCTTAACCCAACTAGGTGAGGAATTTTCTCTTGAATACTCACTACATGAAATTACTAAGCTAGAAAGCATGTCATCCAAGCCAGTGGAGCATGATAAGCCTATTCTAGGAGTCAAACATTTCCATCCTAAGGTTTCAAAAATCCATACCTAGGGACTCAAATTTAAAACAAAAAAAAATGAATAATTAAGTCTAAAGGATGCCCGACAATGTGGATACATGGTTGTGACTGATTGCATACACCAAGAAGTATCAAGAATAGAGCCAATGTGGGTGTCTCTAACACCTGGTGCCTTAACCCAACTGAGAAAACAATCTCTGCTTGAACACTCTCTACATGGCACAACTTGAGTTGTACAAGCATGAAATCCAGATCCAATGGAGAATCAAATCTACTCTCAATGAATCTTCCCCTTGTAGTATATCTGACTATGATCATTCAAAGGGAAGATTAACCACTTCAAAGAAGACTTTGGGTAATCTTTAACATGCTTTGGTTCTCAAATCACGTTAAACTCTAGTACTGAAAAGTGAAAAGTAAGGCTAGCAAGGTAGTTTTCATTTTCCATCAGATGATCTATAGTGTTTACATGACCACCTCTTGCATCTCATGACAAGCCCCTGACTAACATACCACCAACTCGTCAAAGGGGTCTTGTCTAGAAATCCTAAATGTTGAAAAATGGTCTAAGCCTAAAAGAAAGAAATAAATAAATAGAAAAAACCCTCCAAGGGTTAAATCCTAAAATCTTTCATGGTAAATAGCTATATAAGAATCCACAAACCATAGTGTGTTATATCAAAATTGAGTCAAAAATCAACCTAAAAAACAACTTCTTACCAGCTAACATGATCGTATTAATGTTAAAAGAAGAATTTAAAACCACTAAAACAAAATAATGGGCCAAATGCTACTAGGATAATCCAAATAATGATGACCTCTTCCCTTGAAGAAAATGAAGAAAGAATGAAAACCATAATGATAGTGGCTTACTTTGTGTTGGTATCACAGACCACACCAATGGAAAGAAGATCTCCTTCAACAATGACAATATATCTCTACCAACAGAGTATGTTCGGGAACTGTTGGAAGCAGATTGCAACATCAAAGACATGATGAACTATTTAGTATAGAGACAAATTCTAACTCAAATCTAGATCCAACAATGCTTGCATACATCTTTAGAGAAATAGTCAGATAAGACACATCATCCCATGAGATACTAAAGCCTCACATGATCTCCAAGATAGACCTATGACTCATGAATGAAGGTTATCTCTTATCAATTAGCATGACCTCACATGGCATGATCTCCACACAAATGCTACTAAATCAGCAAAGGACATATGGTCCAAATACCTTATCGAGGGAAATCCTGAATAAAATGACCTCATATCACCTCAGAAAACTCCTCTCGCAATAGACCTAACATGATACAACATCTAGTGATGATAGTCACGAAGTAGCTTCAAGACTCTACCTCCCAATCAAGATGCCCTAATGTCCACAAAAGACCTATAAAAACACAACATCAAGGCCATTTCAATAAAGCAGACAATATGATATGTTGAGCCTTGATTCCAAATTGTTACCATCATCAAATCATTTTGATGAGTTTTCTTCCCTTCAAAATAGTTGAATCTAAGGAGTAAAAAAGTCTAACAACCTACATTAGACTTCAAAAATAGAGCATGACCTAGAGTCATCAACCATGTGATTGGTGGAAACACACATCATTGATATTTTCTTCTTAATTTTAAAGACATACACTTGGTTAGGCATCCTCAATCATGATCACTCCTATAGATGGTTGCTTCCAATCATTTTGGTTCATCGAACAAGACCTTAAATTAGATCACAAGCCTTGTCCTGAACATATTCCTCTGATCTCTTTTTGTGACAACCTATTTTGAGTCCTAGATAAGGACCTTAAACTTTACAAACCCACATTCAAGCCCTACCATGATTCACACTCAAATTTTTTCCCAAATACCTATTTTGAATAGGCTCTCCTCATTTAAATCCCTACAGGAAGTAGACTCCATTCCATTCTAATCCCTACCCTAAGTAGGATCCCTGCATTTTGAGTCCCTATCATGTATGGGCACCTAACATCGTCGAATCTTTATCCTCAATGGATTCACCTCAACTTCAAGCCCTAGCCTGAGTGGGAAATCCTCTTCAAATCCCTATACTAAATAGGCTCCTCGTGTTTCTAATCCCTATCCTGAATAAAACCCTTCATTTTAAAGCCATATGTAGAGTATGCATCTACATGATATAAGTCCTACACCATGTAGGCACTCCCAAATTAATATCTTAACCCCCTAAGGCCTACCTATCATCAAGATATTTAATCTTAGATTGTGGTTCATGCTACTCAAATCCAAAAGATCATGATTTAGTCTGACCATGATATATCCATGCTTTCAAGACATATCCTAAATAAGCATCTCCTCTTCTAAAAGCCCTATACCGAGTAGGTAACTCCCTTTGCTAAAGATCAAGATTCAAGTAGGCATCACCTTGAGCCCTACATTCATGTACACATATCTCCAAGCCCTAACTAAAAAGGTATTCTCTCCCATTAGAAACCCTACATTTAGGTAGGCATATCTCCAACCCCTATACCAAATAGGCATTCCCTCCAATTCAAGCCCAACGTTCATGTCAGCACATTTTCCAAGCCCTATCCCTAATAGGAATTTCCTCCAATATAATCCCTACATCTAGTAGGTTCCCTTGTCCAATCCTATCTCAAATTCACATTTATTCTAGTGTAAGAGCTACAAAAAAAAGAGCTACACTCGACTATGCCCCTGATTTTAATCCTATTTTAATCCCTAACACGTATAGGCATCCCTCTTAATCAAACACCCTAAATTCATATAAGTATTCACACCAAAACCCTATACTTAGGTATATCCTATAGGTATTCATGTAGGCACACTCGACATAACCCTACAATTAAGAAGTCACTCCTTGGAAAGCCCTATCAATAGATAGGCACCTTGTTAAAATCTCTATGTATAGTAGAAAAATCCCTCCCTAGTCACGTTGAACCATCTTTTATTCAAGAGAGATCTAAGTAGTACACAATTCTCAGATACAATCAGTGGTGATAAATGCCACCTTCAATATAGAAACTTGTCTGGTGCCCGACCTTATCTTTCTTGAGCACTTTTTGAAAAATAAGAAAGGCTTAGGGGAACGAACAATTGATTGATACACTCACTAGCTGTTACAACCTCAATTTTGCATTTGTTTTCATAATTGAAATGTAAAGATTTTGTGAATTTGTGATTAATTAAAAGGTTGTATGCTTTGCTTCAAAAGATGGATTTCTTTGAAAATATCCCTTTGGATAGAAATTTCGTGATTCCTATTATTAGATTAATCCAATAATGGATATAAAAGAGAAGAAAAGAGGAAAAGTCCAAATAATGGAAAAAGATATAAGATAATGGATATTAAGCAATATAATCTATAGAAAATGGCGTTAATGGCCACAATTGAATAAATTTCGTTTATATGTGATTTCTAATGAAAGAAATAGGAAAGAGGAAAAAGGAAATGAAAGATAATGAGAAATCCTTGAAAAGAATTCTTTTAATAAAAGAATAAGTAAGAGAATGTGAAATAATGGATGTAGATGTATCTAGAAGGATAATAAGCATCCTTTACAAGGAATTTCGAAAAATTAGGATTTCTTAGGATCCAAGGAGTCCCATTAGAGAATAAGAAAGAGAAAATGCAAATAATACAAAATAAGAGGACAATGTGATACATAATTAATAAATTTTTGGTATTATTAAAAAGAGGTAATTTCTTCTATAAGAAAGTATAATTTCGTGTCCAATGGATTAAAAGTCAAGCATAAAGATGATAAGAGAGATGATTTTAGAATTCTTAAATATCCAAAGAATATAGTTTATCTAAGAAGATAATGAAAAGAGAGAAGATTGCTTCTTAATTAAAGAATATGGGTTTCCTATTGGGAAAGAGGCTCATATCTCATGGATGGGCATCCTAGGGCTTTGCTACCATCCCCTATATAAGGATTGGACTATTAGCCTCAGGTCTAAGAGAATCTCTAGCATCCCATACCCTTCTTCACCTTATATCCGCTCAAACCCTAGCCAAAGGGAGTCGTGCAATCCCTGAAGCAATGAGGAGCAGTGAAGGGGTTACGATGGAGGCATGATGCTTCCCCGACAACCTAAGGGAGCTTGACCATCATCTCCTTGCTCTAATCTTCACGCAAAGCCTGCAGGAGGTCTACAAACTTGCTGTGATCACGGGCATGTCACTCTTGAAATCGGTCGTCTCGGCCATGCTTTGAGGCCTTGTTGGGCGCGGAGGAGAGTGGCGGAGGTAGGGCGATGGGTTTCGACGAGCTCCAGACCTTGGGGAGGTGGGAGATGACCCCACGATTTGCTATAGTTGACGACAGTGTAGGGATCATGAGGAGGAAGATGATCGGGGTGTCATTGGATGGTTATACCCCTCCTGGGTATGAAGAGTCAGCCGCTTAAGTGAGGGCAAAAGAGTAATTCCATTATAATTCAGCCACGGCTACGTGATGCATGGAAAGGCTGATGTGGCAGCCTGCCATTGGTCCAAGTAAGTGAAACTTACAATTTTCATAACTAATTACTCGTAACTTAGATGGTAGCAAATAATATATATATATATATATATTGCTCAGAATAATGCAAGAATGCAATAAAAATGTAGTTGAAGCCTGATTCCTCTTGCAATTCGAAAAGTAGCTGAAGTTATCAACTTTAGTGCATTAATGATTAAGAAACCCTAATTTAAGATGATTAATGTATTAAGAAGGGTTATATGGATGATTAAAGTTGATATTAACCTGTTGATTATAAAAAGACACATTAGATCTAAAAGGATGAACTTTATCTGTAATTTGATTAATTTAGGGTTCCATGTACATAAATACGCTTTAATAGGCCTTGAAACCCTAATGTTAGTAATTATGACTCTTAATGGCTTTAATTGTTCAAGTTCATGAATAAAGCTGAGATATGATGGTTCTAAGATATTTTGATTATAAAAGTTCCTAATTGTGGATGAATACCCTTAATCTGGTAATTAGGGTTTTCTAGTGGATAAATGTGGAATTAGTAATAAATAGAGTTCACATGTGAATTAGATTATAATGAAATATGAGTTGTCAATTTGGAAGAAATCTCAGATGATAATGATCTTGAAATAACTTAAAAGGATAAAAGTGGTAATTTTAGTATAAAAAAAGAAATAATAGACTTTAAGTAGGCTTATGATGTTGAAATTAGTGTTTGTGGACTAAAAGAGTATTAAACGTGATAAAGGTATTATGGAGGCTAAAACCCTAATAAAACCCTAAAGTGGCCTAAAAAGCCTAAGATGGAATCCAAGTCTATCTTGAGAATGTTTTGGATGAACTATAACACTTGGATGTTGCATTGATTTCAGGATATTTTTGATTGCTTGTTTGATTGTTCTTTATCATTATTGCTTGGACATCAAGTTGCTCTGGATCAAGTATGTGGTTAATTATGGTTAATTGCATTAGTTTCCCGAAGGTTTTTCAGATGATTGATTGCATTGAATTCAAACTATCAGTTTGGATGTTCATACTTGCAAATCATAAAGTCACTATGATTATCTCAATTATGATATAAGTGTGTATTCTCGCACCTACATGCCACCCTGATGGATGAGGCAATGAGGTCAAGACCAAGAGGGAAGATCCATGGGGACCATGAGTGGTGACCCCATACATGAAGCTCAGGATAGAGAAGGTGGTCTTTATTGCATGACTAATGGGCACCATGAGAGGTGACCCCAGACACCAAGCTCAGGATGGAGAAGGTGGCCTTAAGTCAATGGAAAAAGAGAAACCCTAAGAAGGGTATTCCAGGGTTAGGGAAAAAGTGGTGGAGTTTGACACATTGAAAGCGTAAATTGAATTGTTAATTAACTTGATTGTGATAATTAGGTTGTTAGCCCTATGTGTGATATCTTGGTTGTCCCCACATACTGACATATTCATTTATGATGACTGATGTTTTGTTTGTCGACATTTTAGGTACAAATTGAAAAGGACAAACAGTAAATTGGCATATTGTGAAATTAAGAATTGAAGTGCAAGGAGGATTAGTTAGAATAGATTGAAGCTGTGGATAGAAGTTAGATATCCAAAGTTATTAAAAGGTATGAAAAGTTTTATTTTATTCTAGCTTTTCAGTATGGTTTTGGTAGAATTTAGTAATTGTTATTGATTATTTGTCAAACCATTGATCCGGTTAATTGGGATAATGACTCTGACATTTTGTCTCCCTTAATTGGGGGTTATCGGGAGGTGGGGTCATTACACTGACCGTGGAGGCCACCTTAAATTGAGAACTTTGTCTAGAGACCCATCTGATCAATCTTATTAATCATATAAATCTTGCCATTCTATCTATCTATCTATCTATCTATCTATCTATCAATACAAGAAGATGCGTTAAGGATTAGACAAGTGAATGATACAATCATTGGCCTGCAAGGTCACCTTAAACTTGGAAACTTGTGTGATACTCAATGTATCCATCTTGTGCACTCCTATAGAGTAGCCAAGGTGATGCTGTATAAGATCCTAACAAGCAACCTAAAACTCTTCGAATGGCTAGATGGTGCTCTAAGCATTATACAACTAATAGGTACAATCACTGGTTGTAAAGGCTACCTTAGACCTGGAAATTTGTCTAATGATATTTTTTTATCTATCTTGAGCATTTTTGAAAGCTAGAAACACTTTAAATATAGATATTTTTCTGATACTCCAATCTATCATCCTATCTCAAAAACTATTACTGAACCAATGATGCCTATATCTGCAAATTAATCTGTGGTCCCAAATCATGACCTAAAATTGAATCGGTCCTATGCTCATATTTCCAAATCTTTCAAGATCCAAGACCATGACCTAAGATTACACAAATTATGTCTTGAACATATCAGCATTCCCATTCCCTACATTTGGTAGGAGATTTTAGATGATCACTTAAGATATCATTGGCATATATGATGATCCTCTCCCAATAGCGATGTAGTTCAAGATAAGGTGAATGAAATCAATGAGAGCTCGAGAATCAAGTATAATCATTCATCAAAAATCTAGGGGAATAAATGATGGATTAGTGGAGGAACAAAACATAATAGATACCTTCATGCTGGAGGATCACCTGATACCCAATATCAACTTGTTTAACACTCTTCCCATGAACTTATCCTACAAAATCACACATGTTCTATGAAGCAAACAAGTAACCAAAATAATTACTGGACATAAATGTCACCTTATTTGGGAACTTATTTGACAACATTATGTCAAATCTTGAGCAGTCAAAGCTCGATCTCATATAGGAAAACTCCCATCATTTTACCTTTTTCAAGGTCATGGTCCTAACCTTCATTTTGTACACTCCTCCATCTACAAAAAATGGAAAAACTAAAAATTAAATGTGTCAAAAGTGAAGCGAGATGATGACTACTTTTCAAGATCTTTTCAGATTCAAGTAGTTGCCATATTTCTCAATGATCATAGACTCCTGATCTTAATATCTATGAAAAACCATTAATCACGTCTGCCTTTTCACAGTAATCTATTCTCACTAAGGAATGATTTAGTGGGAGAATCAAACTTGTGTTGGTTAAATAACTGAAGTTATGATTGGATATTGGTCATCAAAACTTTGGGGAATTGAATGATTGGTCATACACAAGAATCTACCTAATTCATAGACTGCCCTTAATCTAGAGAAGTCATTACTCCCACTATTTTCCTCAGTAATTCAACTTTAGAAGGAAAAAAATCACCTATACTTTCCACCATCCACAAGGTTTTTCATATTATATTTGCTGAGTCCAACCTTTTTGGCCTTTTGTGACCATAAATGGGGGTCACACTTGGCTCAAGTCTGTGATTCTCACTCTTATCTTGAACCTTGCCTTAAGAGGGGAAAACTGTTGACACCCCATTTTTGCTCACTCAGGAGAAAATCACGCGTAAGTGTTAATTCTCTGGAAAAATGAAGAAGTTCATCCCCTTTCCACATTTTATCCTTTCCCACATTTTCCCACACTTCCACCTATTTAATCAATCCATTTTCACCAATTTTAACCCAGTTCAGGGCTTTCTGCAAACAAACCTACTATTAGACCAAAAGTATTCCATTCCACCTTGAATATGCTATTTTTCACAAATGGCCCAATTGAATTGTCTGCATTAAATATCCCCTTTACAACATCCTTTTTCAGGAAAATTTGAAAGATAACTTTGACTTATATTTATTTTCACAATAGTCATTCAATTATGGCTTAAATAGGCTATTCTTCACAAATATCCCAATTGAATTATTTGGAATTAAATATTCCCATTTCAACTGTCTTTTCCAGGAAATATGTGAGATAGCTGTGACTTATCTTTCTGTGCAAGTTTTGTTCAAGTTTTGTTCAAGTTTTACAGAGCATTCCAAAAATTACTCGGAAAATGGGAGAATACCCTTTTCCACCTAGGGATACCACCAGGAAGATCACTACCATCTTCCATGTGACATATAGTGAATCATCTTGATCCACACACCCTTCTATGGGGTGCATTGTGATGATTTTCCACCTCTTCTAGAAGGTTTTGACAAAAATACTAAACCCTAGATTCCACCAACATATTAGAGGCCCCTTTTTGTCTCTCCTGAATCCAGCGAAATGACTACCCCTCCCTCTTATTTTCTGCACCTGATCAGAGGATCCTTCCTCTGACACCAAATTCTCTTCGAATATTGGTAGGCTGCACAACGGTAAATGTTGCCTTTTCTATTATATCCATATTAGTAATTGCCTCTTTCTCTTCATCCATTCATTACTTTTCATATATGTACTCTCTTTCTCAAAGATATGATCTTGCTCTAATGAATCCATCTCTCATTCTCTCTCTTCCTACGCATAAGTCCTAACTTCCAATGATGGATCTTTACTGTGGGAGGTCCTGAGATGATTGGGACGACAACACACCTAAAGACTAGGACATTTTGGGGTTATGATGAGAAAGCCATGACCATCAATGACACAAAGGTCTGTCAACATAAAATATGGGGTTTATCATGTTTTTTGTCGTTTTCTTAATAACAACCTAGATTGACCATTTCTTTTATTATCTGGGATGACTAAAAAGGTCGTAATACCATTCAACAGGTGAGATGGGGGCGTTAATCCTATCACACTCTAACAGGATTTTTGATTCCAATATCTGAATTGATGCATGGCTTTTCTTATCCTACCTTAGGTGGAATTGAATCATGTTTTTTTTGGTATTTTCTTGCCAATTTAAACACATATCTTTATTTTTTACAAATAAAATAAGGCTACAACTGTGAGCTTTATCAATTTGTTATTTTGTTCTCACTCTCTTATTGTTCCTATGACTATAGGCTCCATTGGATTTTTTAGATCGGGTGCAACATGTACATATAACAATATATACAAAATTCTAGGTGTTGAGACCATCTCGTCTTGCATAACTAGAACCTATATTATTTGTCATTGCACTGGGTGACACTTTTCCACCCCTTCGCAGTGACATGATTCATGGTTATCCAATGCCCGACAATTTAGTTTGTGTGACTATCATGCTTTTCTATCCATGTTAGAAACAAACACTACTGCTATGTGGCCACCTCGAGCACAAAACGATAGGAGATGAAGAAGGTGGCGTGGTTGCGTGGCCCAAAGTGAGTGTTATCTATGATAATGTATGGTATATTTACATTGCATTTGAGTATGTTATTCTTTTCTATTTGT
This sequence comes from Alisma plantago-aquatica, assembly GCA_963693085.1. Lineage (NCBI taxonomy): Eukaryota > Viridiplantae > Streptophyta > Magnoliopsida > Alismatales > Alismataceae > Alisma > Alisma plantago-aquatica. The sequence continues at coordinate 680,304,973 of OY856411.1, forward strand.
GTATATAATAGGCAACAAATATGAGAATACATGCAAATCATAGTACCCATACCAATTTGATTGCAGAGGACCTATTTGACTTGCTATGTCCTAAGTGTAGGGAATTGACACTATGGTTACACAATATAGATGAAGGGTCGACTATGATGGTTCGTATCCAAGAGAATGTTGCGGGTCAAGATCATGGTACTAGTTATTCTTGATAGATTTTGTGAAGTTATTTAGTAATGATTGATTGAATGCAACCGTGATAGAACTTTGGATACAGTGAGATCTTATGGCTAAAATAACTCATTATGTATATGTGAAAATATAAGTTGAATTAATTTCTTACATATTAATCCATACATAAATAATTTGTAACTACTTATATGCAGTGTTTGGACAGTTTTGATTAACAATATGGAATTTCTAGTTCAAAAATTGATTAGTTTTGTATGTAGAGAACATAGTTCTCTAAGTGTTTATTTCTCCACCACATTTAAATATTTTGGTCACACAGGAAAGAAGATGATTATAGATCATTTCAATGTTAAGTAATTTTCACGCTCTCTGCTTAGAATTTTGACTTATGAATTAGATTTCATTATGGAATTTGAGTTTTCTTTTCTTTGCCTTCTATTTACTCAGTAATAAGAATCAAAAGTTTTTGGTAATTGTCCCCATGATGATATCTACATATTATCTAGACCCTTTAGGAAACACAATAGGGAGTGAGGGACACACAATGAAATTGACAATTACGACGAAGTAATTCTTTTATCCATGAACATATGTTAATGTCTGAATCATTCCATGACTATTTACTAATTCAATTAAATGTTTTACTTTAACTCAAAGGGGTATATAAGCATTCAAGAAAGATAAAGGAATGGTAGATAATTTTTTTAACTTGGAATATGTTAAGGTATTTTTTGCATCCAATGTATATATACATATTATGATTATGATTACTTATATTTATCAACATTTTACATAGATATAAAGTTATAGTGCCCTATACAAGGTAAAAAATGGGCATGCAGATATCACATGATGAGGTATATGGACATTATTGTCAAACAAGATACACTCGACATCTATTGTTTATCAAAGGTAATCTATATAGTCTTGAACCATAAGTAAATAGTTTTATTTAATAATATTAAAAAAACATATACACTTTTATTATGTGATTCCCTTTGGAGTTGTTTGATATGAAAAATTCCTATATAGAAGAAGAAGGTTTGAATGAGATACGAGAAGAGTGGGAAGAGTCATTCATTTAGGAAGTCAACTTTGAATTTTATTGGGATAAAATATGATGTTTTTTAAACTTTAATGTCATTAATTATGTATACATGTGATGCTTATGACTTTTTAGAACTTTAAATTTGGTACATGTGAATTTTTTGTTCATACATGAATGATGCGTGTGTATATATGCATATATGTGTGGATGAATGTGAAGAAGAATGAAGACAATGAGAATGTATTTATACATGTAATGAGAATGAAATCAGAGAATGAAATTGTATGTGTGTTTTCTTAATTGTTTATGTTCATGAGAAAGAAATGATAATAGAATCAATTGTTGATGAGATTGAAAATGCATGTGTATGAGTGAATTTTGTGGATATGGACTATTTGTATGTGTTTGTTATTGTAGGTTTTTGTAGGTATGTTGGCCTATTGTTAAGATGAACACAAGATGGAACTTGTAGGTTTAATGAAACGACACAGCCCCCACACAGTCATGTTACCCAACACAACTGTGCTAACAACCAGTTTGAATAAAACAAAACTGATGACATAGATAGCTGATATCATTTTGCATCATTAGTTCTTCTAAAATAAATTGATGACATAGATGAAACAACCCGCCATCCAAGTCACCCTCCATATCTATGCTACCCATCCCCCACATAGCCGTATTTCCCAACACAACCGTGCTACCAATCTATGACATCGCTCTATGTCATCGATCCTATTAGAAAAAACTGATGACATAAATGAAACAATCCCCCGTTCAAGTCACCCAGCATGGCTGTGCTACCCAACACGACCGTGCTATCAAACCCCCAACATGACCCAATGATACCCAATGTGGCCATGCTATCAAGATGTGATATTGCTCCACATTGTCAGTTATTTTAAAACAAATAGATGACACATATCTTTGTCAGTTGCTTTTTGGTGAACCGAAAACTATATTCCCAAAACAATCTTATAATATTTTTCGATATCACTCGGTGTCCTTGATTATAGTTTTTATAACATCAAACACTATCACAATATAGTCATCGTTGTCTTATCCTAGGAACTGACATAGAAGTGAAAAAACACTAGAGGGGGGTGAATAGAGTTTTAAAGATATTTTAACAATTTTTTAACTTAAACAACCAACCACAAGAATATTGGACAAGGGGACAAGGATTTAGAGTGGTTCCTACCTTAGCAAATACTAAGGTAGTCAGTCCACTACCCGGTTGCTTAGGAAAGAATTTAATTTTATTATCTCACAAGGACTTTACATAAAATTACAATTCTCTCCCTAAACCCTTCAAGCAGCCTTCACCTTGAAGTAATTGCACCAACCTTGAAGCAACCTTCACCTAGAAGTAATTGCACCAACCTTGAAGCAGCCTTCCTCCTGAAGTATCTTCCCGTTGCAATAGCCTTCTTGAAGTAGCTTCCCGTTGCAATAGCTTTCTTGAAGTAGATTGAAGTCCACCTTCTCCTCCGAGAAGAACCTTCTCCAATCTGCAGCCTCCAACCCTAGGAGTAGCAAGGAGAATACAAAGAATAAAAGGAACAAGAAGGAAAATAGAAATTATAACTTATCCTTTGAAGCACAAGGCTTGATTTTCCTATATCAAGCATGTAGATCTCCTAACCAATGTGTATGGAAGTGTGATTTCAGTGGATAGGAGATACTAGCCTATAGGACACGAAATTAGAGCAAGTAGAGGAATCACCAATGCAAGTGTTACTCAATTTCTCAAAACAGATTGCCAATTGTAAGTGTATGCTCAAGTGTATCACAAGTGTAGCTTAGGTGTCTTTAGGTGTCCTAAGGCATGTCCTATTTATAAGAATGACCTACAAGTGCTTAAGGACATTCTAGACACTTTCTAGGGGGTTCTAAGTGCTTAACTAGCCGTTAGGTATAAGTTAGTTGCATTAGTAACGGCTAGTTGCTTTATTCTGTAGTTGCTGTCAGAGTCCATCTCGGTCGAGAAATTGTCGACCGAGATACCTACTCGGTCGAAGTTTTGTCGACCGACAGGCTCTCTGGATCAACGTTCATTTCCAACTGCCAACTACCTTGTCAGCTGTGTCTAACGGCTACTTGGGTCTTTCTCGGTCGAGAAGTTTGTCGACCGAGAGTGTCTCGGTCGAGGAGTTTTTCGACCGAGATTGACCCTGTTTCAATCTTTCAATTTAGGCACTGAGTGTGTGTATGAGTGTGCATATGTGACACTATTGAAGGGGATGACCTAACTAAGTGTGGTGTTTAGCTAGGGAATATCTAACGCTTAATTTACATGAAGTCTAAGTACTTGTACATTATATATTTGTACACGTTTACAATTGATTACATTTCATGACATTTACAATCATTCAAGCATATAGATTCCCTAGAGCTTTGTCATCCACCTTATTCCTGCAACACTCAAGTAGCACGTTAGATCAATAAGAATGAAATGTTTGTCATCATCGAAACAAAGGGATTTATCATAATGTCCAATTTATCCAACAATCTCCCCCTTTTGAAGATGACAAACATTTCCTAAATATGAAATAAGGAAATATAAAGCATGTGAGTTTCATACTTGAAGATTACCTTTTGTAGCCATTCTTGTTTTGCAAGTGAGTGCCGGCCAAGATGTTATGAAACTCATTTATATTTTTGATTTTATATTCTTTCTCCCCCTTTGTCATTTCAAAAAGATATCCAAGTTTAATATTTTATATTTCTTCTCCCCCTTAATTTTATACTATGCTCCCCCTTAGATAGATATTCTATTAGGAACATGGATTTAATTTTTTTTTTCTAATTTAGCCACAATTTGTTTCTCAATAATTTGCAAAGGATGTTAAGCCTTGAAATGATATAACATCCTGTTAGGTTCATGGCATATGTATTGATTTCTCACCCATTTTACAAGGGATGTTAAGCCCTAAAAATGAAATGAGAATCCTTTAATCTTAGAGTACATAAAAATGTCTCTAACCAAATGCATGGGATGTTAAGCCCTGATTTGTTTAGAGAGTTCCTTTAAGAACAATATATATCATTTTCATGAAATTCATAGATTTCTTCATAACCAAGAGTAAAAATACTAAGGTCGTAACAAGCTCCAAATGATGTTTACAATGTTTTTGTAAGCTTCTTAATCAAATAATTAAATTTGTTTCTATGAGCTCCCCCTTAATCTTACCATTAAAGCAATTTAAAGCTTCTAAGGTCACAAATGATTTTAAATTTTTGATTTTGACCTTTATCAAAAGTATACTAAGATTAAGTACAATAAAATGATGTCCAAATAAGCATTTTGTCAAGGCTTATTTTAGGTCGACCTTGACTTCGACCATAGCGCCCCTTGGTCAAATTTCATTTCAACCAAGAGGCAAATTTGCAGATTTCCAAATTGAACACTCATATATGAAGTATAATATCTGCATGTAATTTGATTAGATATCAATTTAAAGCATTTTAAATAATACTCAATATGAAAACATTTGTCCTTGATTTTCCTAGAATATTTATATAAACTTTGCTGTAGGTACATAAATATCAAAATCTTCTTGTACCCTCATAAGATTCTTAAAAATGAAAACACGATTAATATCTCAAGTCTTTAAAGATACCAATTGAGAAATTTTTATCTTATGTGTTGCAAGCATTAAAACAACATATTACCAACAAATCATTTTGCTTGCCTATGTATCATCAAGGATCATTCATGCAACAAGCATGAACTTTATATATAGAAATTTGAATAATGAAATGTTGAAAGCATATTATGGTTTCTATGTGAATAAATCAAAGAATACTTAGAACAGACCATGAAGGCAGTAATTTGACTTAAATCAACATGATTCATAATTTTCAGTTTTAACTTAAATCATTTTGAGATTAAACCAAATTAATCTCATATAAGTTTTCAAGGATGATTTCCGGAATTTATACTTTGTTTTGCATGTACAAACAGTCATTAACCACAAATAGATAGCAATATGATTAATTACAAAAAAATTCAGCAATTTTACAGCAGACTGGAAATCAGTGACCTGCTCGGTCGACAATTTCTCGACCGAATGTTCACTCGGTCGACAGATTCTCGACCGACAAAGTTTCTAGAATGTTTTCAGAACTGTTAATTGATTTCAAGCAAAATAAGATTATGCAAGTTAGAGCTTGATTGTGTTGAGATATGACATTTGTATATCAAGAATCAGTTTAGGTCAAATCTCAACTAGTTAGTTTTGAGCTACTGAGTTTTAGGAATCCAAGCTAAACCATCATTCTTTTTCTTATATGGGCATGAAAATGAATAATGTCCAAGACGCATGCAATAATGACAACTAATAGAGTCAACTTCATTTCTCTTTCTAGGAATTGTGTTCCTAGGTACAAACATAATCTTAGTCTTGGATGCTTTAGCTCTTTTGAGTTTATTTCTCTTTGGATCATATCCTAATCCTCTTCTTCCATTATAACTAGAGGAAATTTTCAGAATATTTTCAAGCATGTCATTTCCTCTTAACTCATTTATATTTCTTTGTAACTTAACAATATCATCCATCTTCTTGTTTATATCTTTCTTTGCTTGATCTAAATCAGATACTAGAGAGTTTCTTTCTTTGACAACCTCATCATAATCTAAATGTGAACATAGAACAGGTTGTTTCTGAAGACCATTCACTTGAGTTTGCAAGTTTAACTTTTCTAAGGAAAGAAGATTGTAATCAACTTCTACAAATTTTAACTTAAGATCATAATCTTCATTTGCCTTTTTGAGATCTTCATTTTCAGATGCAAGAGTAAGAAGTTTAACATTTAAATCATTATTTTACTTTATTTGATTTCTTAAGTTTCTTCTTGCACTCAATATATTTCTCATGAGTATCTTGAAGGCTAGCAATTAAATCTTCTTTTGGTAGATCAAAAAGACTTACCTCTTCTTCTTCTTCTTCATTTGTTGTAGCAATGAGGCATTCTACTTCTTCTTTTCCATCATCACTATCATCACTTGAATCATCCCATGCAGCTTTATATGCTCTTTCTTTCTTTTTGTGAGATGATTTCTTCCCTTTCTTGAGTTTTGGAAAATCACCTTTCATGTGTCCCTTTTTTCCACATTCAAAGCACCTGGAAGAAGAAACACTAGAAGTTTTATTAATTTTAAAACTTTTATATTGCTTACCATTTACAATGAGAGTTTCTTCTTCACTATCATCTTCACTTGTGTCATGATTGTCCTTGGTTGATGCTTTGAATGCAATGTCCTTCTTTTTCCCTTGTTGACGTTCACGTTCTCTTCTTTCTTCCTCTTCTAAAGTTGCCTCATGAGCTTCTAGATTGCCAATGAGTTGCTCCATTTTCAGTTTAGTGAGATCATTAGCTTCTTCAATGGCTGTCACCTTGGGCTTGTATTTGGGAGGAAGTGATCGAAGTACCTTTGATACCTGATCTTCTTCAAGAACAATTTTTCCTAAGACATTCAAACCATTAACAATAGAAGAGAATTTTGCAAACATTTCACTAATGGATTCATTCGGATCCATACGAAAGTGTTCAAACTTTTGTTTAAGCATACTAATCTTAGAGTTCTTAACTTGAACCGTACCTTCATAAGTTATGGACAGTCTATGCCAAATGTCATAGGCTGTGTCACAGTTTGATATTCTATTAAATTCTCCTACTGAAATTGAACAATATAGAATGCTTACAGCTTTGGCATTCATTTGAGCTGACTTTACCGTATTTGCATCCCACTCTGCATATTGTGTTTGAGGAAGCTCGTATGGGGTTGACACCATCCTCCATAAGTCCCAACTGATGCCTTGGAAGTAGAACTGCATCCTTCTCTTCCAATATGTGTAGTTTGTTCCATCAAACACTAGAGGCCTAGCAACAAATGTCCCTTCAAGGTTAAGATTGTTGAGCACCCCGTCACCCATTCTTCAAGACCTTGTTAGGGTTCCTTGAAGCCTGCTCTGATACCAATTGAAAAAACACTAGAGGGGGGTGAATAGAGTTTTAAAGATATTTTAACAATTTTTTAACTTAAACAACCAACCACAAGAATATTGGACAAGGGGACAAGGATTTAGAGTGGTTCCTACCTTAGCAAATACTAAGGTAGTCAGTCCACTACCCGGTTTCTTACCCAACCGGGATTTGGAAAGAATTTAATTTTATTACCTCGCAAGGACTTTACATAAAATTACAATTCTCTCCCTAAACCCTTCAAGCAGCCTTCACCTTGAAGTAATTGCACCAACCTTGAAGCAGCCTTCACCTAGAAGTAATTGCACCAACCTTGAAGCAGCCTTCCTCCTGAAGTAGCTTCCCGTTGCAATAGCCTTCTTGAAGTAGCTTCCCGTTGCAATAGCCTTCTTGAAGTAGCTTGAAGTCCACCTTCTCCTCCGAGAAGAACCTTCTCCAATCTGCTGCCTCCAACCCTAGGAGTATCAAGGAGAATACAAAGAATAAAAGGAACAAGAAGGAAAATAGAAATTACAACTTATCCTTTGAAGCACAAGGCTTGATTTGCCTATATCAAGCGTGTAGATCTCCTAACCAATGTGTATGGAAGTGTGATTTCAGTGGATAGGAGATACTAGCCTATAGGACACGAAATTAGAGCAAGTAGAGGAATCGCCAATGCAAGTGTTGCTCAATTTCTCAAAACAGATTGCCAATTGTAAGTGTATGCTCAAGTGTATCACAAGTGTAGCTTAGGTGTCTTTAGGTGTCCTAAGGCATGTCCTATTTATAGGAATGACCTACAAGTACTTAAGGACGTTCTAGACACTTTCTAGGGGGTTCTAAGTGCTTAACTAGCCGTTAGGTATAAGTTAGTTGCATTAGTAACGACTAGTTGCTTTATTCTGCAGTTGCTGTCAGAGTCCATCTCGGTCGAGAAATTGTCGACCGAGATACCTACTCGGTCGAAGTTTTGTCGACCGACAGGCTCTCTGGATCAACGTTCATTTCCAACTTCCAACTACCTTGTCAGCTGTGTCTAACGGCTACTTGGGTCTTTCTCGGCCGAGAAGTTTGTCGACCGAGAGTGTCTCGGTCGAGGAGTTTGTCGACCGAGATTGACCCTGTTTCAATCTTTCAATTTAGGCACTGAGTGTGTGTATGAGTGTGCATATGTGACACTATTGAAGGGGATGACCTAACTAAGTGTGGTGTTTAGCTAGGGAAGATCTAACGCTTGATTTACATGAAGTCTAAGTACTTGTACATTATATATTTGTACAAGTTTACAATTGATTACATTTCATGACATTTACAATCATTCAAGCATATAGATTCCCTAGAGCTTTGTCATCCACCTTATTCCTGCAACACTCAAGTAGCACGTTAGATCAACAAGAATGAAATGCTTGTCATCATCGAAACAAAGGGATTTATCATAATGTCCAATTTATCCAACAAGAAGGTCCATAGTTGTAGTGTTGCCCACTTAGGTGTTGATACTAAACTGTCATCATAGGTAAAAAATAATCAACACCATAGATGGTATATGTACTAGTGCAACTTATTCTAATTCTTCAAGAATCAAAATGGCATGGAAAAAACATCATTAAATTACAACCTAGGAGGAAAGAAAAATTTTCAATTACACACAAATCAACTTCTAGAAGATCCTATTAGAGCATGATATCCATAATTTTTCACTTCACCCTAATCATGATTTACACATCTTCAAGGCATCATGGAATCATATGATAGTATTACTAGTATAGATATAAATTAGGGCTTCTTGTTTACTTGATGGTTTACAACCATGTTGTCATCACAAAGAACATTCTACTGAAGTGATAGTTTCCATCCAACAATCCTCATGCATGATGCATAATGAAGTCAATGGGAATCATATACATCTCTTAAATATATGGTCTATGGGCATAACTATGGTGAGATACTCCATTTTGAAGGAAAGGGATGCCTAACCGTAGCGGAGATAATTCAGATTATAACTTAGCATTAAGGAAATAATCTCAATTCTAGAACCTAGGTTAGGGTTTTGTGTTTGTCATCCATGCATGCTCAACCCAAGGTGGATGTATGTGAAGCATGCTAGAAAACAACAATAGAAGGGATTTAGGTGAGAACCAGGGTAAGGAATATCTATGAATATTTGAGTCAACCTACATTTCAACACTTAGGTTGACCTCCTAAGAAACATGGTATAGGAACCAAACACTATTGGAGTCAAGTCCTGTGCTAGTGATATATCCACCTGTATAAAGATGATAGGGATAGTTAGGGTTGCTAAAGATTGAGTCTTAACCACATAGGTATTTTGGGGAGTGGAAGTGACCAAATTTGTCAGGGATTCCAACCCTAGTTGGTATTCCAGAACTCAACAATAGGCATATCAACAACCAATATATGTTACTTGACTACCTATCATTGGTAAACTTAATATAATCAAGTTACCAGCTGCACCGGCTCTGATACCATTTTATAAAGAGTGGGACCTAAGAGGGATCCACTCAAATGGTATAACACAAAGAGACATCTAAAGATAAATCAATATAAAAATATCTATTATAATATTACAAAATGTAACATTTTACAATTGTTCCTCACCAAAAAAGGTGGAATTACAAAATAAAAACTTGAACTAAGGCCAGTAGTAGAGGGAAACCCAACCACTTCAAGATATCCTCATGTTCATATACATTTACACAATCTTCCTTATTCTTGGTTCTTTAAGGTACCTACACCTGGGTAGTTTGGGAACAACACCCATAAAGAGATAATTAAATGCATATATATACACGTGTGTATGGGATTGAAGTGGATAATGGTTGGAAGGTCAAAAATGATGATATAGTACGTGAATAACAAACATATTTGAGCATTATTCGGTATGTAAGAAGAAAGTGGAAAGTTATCAAAGAAACAAGGGGTACATCGAGTAGGCAAATTTAAGAGGATATAGTTCAAAGTTATATATAAATGAATGAGGCAATGATATTTATGAGAGCACTATAATCATTTCAAAAATCTTGCCCAAATAATTCACAACAATAATAAAATGCACATGTAGGTTAGACTAAGTGAATCTATTATAGGGCCAAGACATAGTAGGATCTTGAGCTAGGAAACAAGGGGGATTAAAACCCTAATCCTCCAAGGATAAGGGGGAGTAGGACCCCAATACCCCAAGTTAAGGGGGAGAAAAACCCTGATACCCAATATACATAGAAGGTTGTACAAAGGTACCGCTAATCTAGATTACTAGTCTAACAAGCTTGCAATATGAAATAGCAATATGAGATGATGCTAGGGAAAACATATTCAACAATGCAAAGATGAAAAAAATGGGTAATAAACACAACATCCAATGATAGCTCCACATTTTAGACACAATTACTGAAATATATCTCATGAAGTATAGAAATGGTGTCATGAAGGAGAAATGTTCAAATCTGCCTTATTAGATAAAATTGGGTTTATAATCAATTTAATTCTCAAATGTAAATAGAGATTGTACATACCTATTCTTCATGACTAACCCTATCTCGAGGGTTGAACTTCACAATTCAGCTTTCTTGACCTAATGGCGTTTTATACATACATTCATCCAGTACTACCCATTCTTAAACGAAAGTATCTCTAGGCCTAGATTGGTTCCCTAATGTCAAGTTGAGGTATTGAAGAATCCTTATGTGTATATCATTTTAAATGCAAGTAATATATATTGATGTTTCGAGTTATTCTTTTTCAATATTTATAATTGATGTTCTTCCCCAGATAGTCATTTCTATTAGAATCAATCTTTTTTGTGACATTATATTTATTCATATAAGTTTAAATACTTAAGGTTCATCCATTTATACAAGAATTATGGTTTGTTTACAACCATAACAATTTATTCTTGTGATTGTAATTGATGTTTGATATGAATGTATACTTCTAATTGTAAAACTGTCCACAAAATTGTTCTATTCAAAGTAAATTCTTCCTTTCTAGATTTATATGTTAATAGAGTTATATTTGTTGGTAAACTAAATGATGTATTAGTGCTTATGATATTTATTTCTAGGGTTTGATTCACATTAAGAATAAATAGTTTTAAGAACATAACTCTTAATAATTACTAAAATTACATATTATGTATAAACATACACACCCACACACATGCGCACACACACAGAGTGACACATACATATATATACACCCATATAATAATTATTAAATATTCATTAAAATGACAAGATTCATTACTATGACCAAGTCTAAATCTTAAAACTTTGATTAATAACTAATATATGTTTAGTATATCAATATTAGAAATGAAAGTTTGTATAAATTATAGAATTCTTGTTTAGACATCAACATAATATAATATAATGTAGTGGATTGACTTATCCAATGTGTTTCTATGATACAAATTTACTTCTTGATATCCAAATTTATACCCTCACTTTATCTTCTTATAATCATTTTCTAGTTTTCTAGATTCATAAGATATAGAAGGGAAGTTACTAACTTACCATAATTTGATCTATAATAATCCATGCTCTAAATCTAGATTGATGGAGAATGTTGGAGGAAGGTCACTTGTATCTACTTTGGACATTTCCCAAGTGACCTATATTCAGTACTAAGGTGGCTCAAGGATCTAAGGCATCATCCCCACCTTCCCAACTACTGATAGGGTTTTCAAGGGATAGGAAGTAGCTATGCCTATAGGAAACTCATCTACTAACTTTTCTGGTGATGGATCATGGTTATAATTCCAACGTGAAACTCATCTACTAACATTGCTTGGAATGGATTATAGTTGATATTCCAAACTTGGTGGTCAAAAAATACCAGGAAGATCCTAGTTTAATCCTTGACCAACAAATGTTGTGACGAAGGATGAAGAAGTAGGTTGGTTCAACCAAGATTTTTTGTAGATGATGGAGGCACATCAAATATGAGGGACCTCTAGTTAGGGTACAAGGAGGGAAGAAGAAGAAGCATAGTCATTACTGAGAAACATGAGGGAATGTCGAGGTTATGAAAGGTTCCAAAGTCTTCCTCATACTCCTTCACAGTGGTCAAGAGGTAGTAGTGGAGGCACTGCTCCTCCGGTGGTTGGCTGTGATGTTGGTCGCAAAGCCTGGAGGCTGGAAGTCCCTGGAGTAGGTCTTAGAAGAAGATGGTGGATGAAGAAGGGGAGTGTGGTTTGGATCTGATGGATCTAGTCTATATGATAGTGTAGTCGTGATGGTGAGTAAGGAGGCAGTGTGTCACACCAGATCACCACTATGTCCTTCATCCAACTCTACAAATGTAGAGGAGGACTTTCTCTAGTGAAGTTGTTTTAACGCCACACGAGGAGAACGAACAACATGACTGTCTAGGGATGTGTCTGCATATTGGAGAGGGAAGAGAACAAGGAATAAGAAATAAAAGAGGAGGAGTAAGAAATGGAAGAGGAGGCAAAGAAGAGGGGTCAAAGTTTGTGCGGCAATACAGTCTGCATTTTGGGTGAACAATCATGCTCAAGGAGGAGGAAAGAGAAGTAACACATCATGCATTGCATGGATAAAAGAAGCGGAACACTGGGGAAATTAACGAAAGCAATTAATTTGATCGTAATACCTAGTTTGACCGTATGTTTCCTTCCTAATTTATATTGCGGGAGCATTAAACATTTGATTGAATTTAAAATAGGTGGTTCGGTAAATTAGGACATGTGGAATACAATTTTGACCTCGAATTTTCCTTTCAAAGTTTCCTATTATTATATTCATTTCTTGCATTATAAGTATTCATTTAATGTACTTGTTTCCCTTAATGACACAAATGTGCCACACAATTTTGTATCAATTCTACTTATTTCATATTTTACTCATAAGAGTATTCTATAGGGTCAAACTTATAATTTGGGATATTGTTCCATCAAGTTATACCATTCATTTTTAATATGATTATTTTACATTTAAATCCTTAATGTAGAGTATATTTGTGAATCGTGTTAAAAATGAATTTAACTCATATTGTAATTTTTGGGGTAAAATGATTTATATTATTTTATAAAAAATCCATGGAAAAGGGAGGGATGAGTAAGGTACCCAACGTTAGGTATGTTACACGTTAACTCTTACTTCCATGCCTCATCTCAAGATCCAACATGATTAATGGATCCTATTTGGCAACATTTGCATTCCCTCAAATTCACTAGGATATGGAAATCTTAGAGTTTTCCAAAACAATTAGTTGGAAAATGACATCCACGATCATACTCATATTATAATATTTTAATTAAGGTTGAATCCAAAGAGATAAATTTTTAAGAACCTTACCAATTTAATCCAATTTAAGTAAAGGTCAATATTTGAAACAAATGTTGATTTGGTTGAATTAGACTAATTTCAATTGAAATAAAAGTTAAATTAGTTTAGATCTAGTAAATGATGGCAACAGTAGGGTGAACTTGAGTTTTACACCACTACCCACATTCATCTATTTGCATCAAACCACTTTTCATATGTGTATTATATTGGTCTAGAAATTTCAAATCCTTTTATCTTGAGGAACTTGTAATGATGAATATCACCATAGGCTCACTGTGACATTGTCTACGGATTACGTATCCATCACCCTACACACATCCAAGTTCTCATATTGAGTCAACTGGAATTAGTCAGTATCCTCACTCTAGGATTCTAACTCCTTCAAGACTAGAATGACAATAAACATGCAATGTAAACATTTTATGAATGATAAATTATAAATCAATAATTCATGCAAGAAGAAATAATAAAATGACATTATTAAGTATGAATAGAAGGGATAATCCCCACATCCTAGTGAATAGGATACTCACTTCTCATGGAAAGATAAAGAAAAAGACAATAGAAAGAAGATGCAATCATTTTCATGAAGTAGGAGGAAGGCCGTCAGCCATGGTATGTGATGATAGGTTATCTCACTCCTTGCTCTTCTTACTTGTCTTGGCCTAGTCTTGTGAGTAACTAGTAGGTGGAAGTTGGTAGTGGTCAATAAAGGGGGAGACTACCATCATTGGTGGAGAAAGTGGACTTTGGTGGAGGAGGAAAGAATGTAATTGAGGTGGATGGTGTTGAGCAATCTATTTGTCTCGAGTATAGGATATCAACCTGGTTGTAAGGAATCAAGGGGAGTAATCGTTATGTCTTATACAAGAATCAACAAACTTTTTTGAAACATGGAACCATTCCCTTTACATGGAGGTGGTAGGCCTCTATTTATAAATGGCCCAGTCATAGTAGGGTTTGCATGGAAGAAGAAACAACAATTGGAAGATGGACCATCACTTGGTTGTTATGTAGATGTGTTTTCGAGGGTTCTCGGTGGAGAGGTCAATAAGTTGCATGCCTAGGATATTTGCATGGTATTCACTAGGATATGAAATTCCTATATGTTGTGAAATTATAAGTACAATAAACTCCACCTATAAGTGTATAGTTTTTGTTGTAGTCTGGATTGAATTCCAAACAAACAATATTTATAAGAACCTTGATAATTTTATTTAGTTCGAGTCAATATCAACATATAGGACCAAATGTTCATTTGGTTGAACTAAACTCATTTACAATTGAAATATAATGTGAATTTAATTTGGATATAATAAATGATGGTAGAACTAAGGTGAAATCAAGTTTCACCATCACTATCTACATTCATAGAAAATCACATCACTACTCACATGAATAAAACATTAGGGCCATAAAATTTCTTATCTTTTTGGCCCAGGAAAATTTTAAAGACGGGTATCATTGTAGGCTTGCTGTCATGACCGATAGATCATGTTTCTACCACCTCAGGAACCACCTATATAAAACTCTCAAATAGGGTTCAACTAGAATGAATATTGGTATTTTAAGTCCATGATTCAAAGTTCTCTAGAATTATATAAACATAAAAATAATTGATAAATTATTTTATCATGTGATGAAAAATAAATTTTAAGTCAATGATTCATACAAGGAATAAATAACAAAACAAGATGATGAATTGTGTGTTTTGAGGATAATCCCACACCCGGTAAATGCATACTCTCTACTCATGATGATATTAGGACGTATATAAGAGGAAGAACATGCAATTTTCATCATAAAATGGATGGAGTCTTTACAACTATGGTTTGAGATGACATGCTATCTTGCTCCTTGTTCTTCTACTTCAACTTAGCACAGTTAGGCAAGGAACTAGCATGTGGAGGGCATTCATGGTGAATGATGGATGTAACTACCATTGGTGGTGGAGGAATGTTTGTCATTGATGGTATATAGTGTCGAAAAATTACTCTCTCTCGAGAATATGATATCAGTTCCATCTAGAAATGATCGATGAAGGCAATCATGGCATTTTGGACATGCAACATCATCCTTTCGACAATGTGGAATTGGACCCTTTGCATGGAAGAAGTAGATCTTTATTTATAATTTGTCTAATTGTTGAAAAGTTTGTGTGGGAGATGGGATAATAGTTGGAAGATAGACAATCACTTGGATGTTACATACACATGTTGTCGAATGTTCTTCTTGGTTGTTGATAGATTGAATTCCTTGATGGGCATATTGCCAAGGGTCTGGTTGTTGAGGGTTTCCTGTAGGACCCATAAATCAGAGAGCTTGTGAGGGTTCATGGTGTGCATCTCATGTCTTAGGGGAGTCGATAGGTATGGAAGGCATGCATAGTTGGTATATTGAGGGAGTTTTTTAGTTGTTGTACTGAGGAGGACTCTACTACTATAGAGGTTGACAACCTTCTATCCAAGGATGAACAAGTGGGAGTGCTTTGGGGACCTTACTATGCCGATATGCATGCTCCTCAATACTTTGTGCCTCACTGTGCTAATACCAGGGCCTCGATAAAACCCTTATTGTGCCTTGATAGTATTGGTGTTAAGGGATGTATCCATTAATAGCTAGGCCACATATCAAGGTGAGCATAGAGGGAATGCTCACCATGATGGGAAGAGAAAGTTTCTATTTTAGAAGATGAAGGGGCTGAGTGGCTTGCTATTGAATCCACAAGTGCTAGCCAACTTTGGTGTGGAGTAGGTTTGAAGGCCGTATGTGTGGTCTCTAGGAGGTATTGACAACCACTATATTGGTTGTAGGTGTTAATAAGGCGTGTCTATTGACTGTTGGATGTAGGAGTGGGAACTACGATACCCTTAGTGGACTTAGAAGAACAAGGGTCGTGATATGTGTTGATGGCTACATGGTG
Organism: Alisma plantago-aquatica; assembly: GCA_963693085.1. Classification (NCBI taxonomy): domain Eukaryota; kingdom Viridiplantae; phylum Streptophyta; class Magnoliopsida; order Alismatales; family Alismataceae; genus Alisma; species Alisma plantago-aquatica. The sequence goes on from OY856411.1 coordinate 680,321,423, forward strand.
TTTAAAAACCTTGATAGTTCTAGGGTCTTGATATACCAACGGTCATGATAGTCATTGCCTTCGATAGGCATGCATTGGTAAATGGCTTCGATAGACATTGTACATAAAGGGGATTTGATAGCTTGGATTTGAAGGGCCTCGACGGATTTCTCAAGGGCCTTTTACTATTCCTTTAATAAAAAGAAATTAGTATATATTATAAATACAATAAAACAACCATGACAATACAATTCTAAATTGAATTAAAACAAAAGATAAGGTGCGTAGTTGGGATGACAAGTCCAATCTAAGAATGTGACCAACTAATGATATATATTCATTATCAGGAACCCATTCCATAAATATTGGGTCTGTAGAAGTGTAGTGTGAGTGTCATGTTTGATTCTATAAAGTGGAATCACGTGATGGAAAGATAAATTAGTAAATAAAAATAAGTAAATTCCCCATGAATCATGCAGTTGGTATCTTCCCTTAGAAAATCAATCTAGAAAGTAAGAAATCATGGCCTATAACACAAGACTATACAATGAAAGAAACGTTGTTGCTCACAAATGGATATTTATCTATTTATCTCTTGTTGTGACAAATAAGGAAATCAAAAGATAGAAAAAGATAAAAGGAATCGTGGCACAAAAATTAGAACTAAAATGAAAAATCAAGTAAACACAAGAAAACAACTCGAACTGGCTAAAACTCCCAAATTGATTTTCTAGTTTGTCCTACCTATAAGAAGTATTACATCTCTCAAGAAATTTCTATAAAATTAGAATAAATAAATAAGAAGATAACAAATTCAGAGTAACCACCTCATTTTGTGTGGAAAACATCAAAAAATATAGATTAACATTGAGACTAGTGGGAAAATGCAATAAGACCATAACATGACTCCACCCAATGATGTAGATGGCAACAAAATATTGGCCGTGAGATCATATTAAGAAGTTCTATCATGTCTGGGGAATTGATCAAGCATCCCAAATTACCCAAGAAATCAATATTTCAGAATTTAAATGGAGTTTGTAAGTGAGTCCAATTTCAACTAAGATTTTCAATAAGAAAATATATGGTAACATCCAAAATTAGTACTTTGTACGAGTTGCTAGTGCTTTATGATGATTGAAAACTTAGTAGTGTGTTATCAACACTAAGGATTTTAGTGGGCTAAGGATCCTACTCGTCTTAGGACCTCAAATGGTAGAGATCCATCCCAGGGAAAAGAGATGAGATGTGCTTTTTGTTTGGTAAGATAGATGATTAGAGAGAATGAATAAGTCAATCAAAGAGATGGCATGCCAAGAGATATCAAGATATAAACGTTTGAATATACAATCTTAATGTTATTAAATTCACATGATACGATTAATATGTTTTTAAAAGAGATATTCATTCACGAGCAAGGTAACAATCTTAAGATAATCAATATGCACATGATATATACCATGGAAACATAATCAAGTCAAAGTGAGAAACTATAACCAATTAATATAAGAATAACTATACAATAATACTATCAAGCCAAACAAGCCAATATTTAGTGGTAATAACTAAGAAAATAATGATATTTTTAGATCATGGGTGGATCCACAAGAAATATGATAATGGAAGCATTTAGTAACAATCACAAACTTATTTGTATGAGGAATTTTCTGCCAAGAGGACTAGAAGGCTGTATAATATGATCCTGCAATCAAGATCTACTTGTCCTCTTAAGAGGAATTTCTGGATCATGAACAAGTTGAAATGGAAGGGCTAGAATAATTAGATATTTGTTCATGATACTAATCTAGATCTAGCAACTAGATAATTAGTTAGAGATTTACAACTAGATATATAGGCAACTGTGCCTCCTTATTTTTTTTCAAACCTTCATGCATTTTGAAGTTGTTGTTTTAGAAGAAGGATCTACTATAAAAGAAGTAATCTGGAGTATAGATGAGACATATCGTTTGGTCTTTTGCTTCAAGAGATCTAAGAGGGTAGATGTTTGGTATTGGATGTGGAGTGGGCTATATATATGTGTTCTAGACACTAGTACCTTCCTCCTAGGACCCCTTGGACACTAGTGCCCCATGTGATCCTATATATAAGGACCACAAAAGTTCTAGGAGTAAGAAATATGGGATAAAACTTCTTTGCCATTTGCACTAGAGACAAAACTACTTTTCTCACATGTACTAGCTACACTACATTGGGCTTAACCCATGCTATATACATGGCTGCTACAACCATATATCTAACAATCCCCCACAAAGTCTAGTGTGTATTGTGCTCTACCATTCAGTCCTCCATACTGTGCTTTCAGCAGATACCTTTCCGTTTAAATCTACCTGAATTATCCAACTATGACCCCCGCAAGAACTAGGTTAACAAAAGTCTTGAACCTGAACCTTGGGTACAAGAGTATAGGTTGGACTACACAACATGGTAGAAAAGAAAATAATTCATTAAAGCCATGCATACAAAATTTTATGTCATGATTGATAACAGAGAACAACCCAATTCTCATGTTGCAGCCTACACAACATCAATCACTTAGTTGGACTCTCTAAGGATGTACTACTAATATCCTATCCTAAGACTTGACACCATTCATAGACTAATCTCTTACTAACTTGCAGTCACGACACTAACAAGTTTCCAGTAGATAGACACACAAATTCTAGAAGCATCAAACAAGAATACATAGTGTCATCTGATTCATCTGACAACTTGTTATTACCACATTGAACCCAATTTGTGGGATCTCCACTCTTTTGGGTTGGTTTGCTACTGCCTATAAATCTATAGAGGTTTCAGTCTCATCCCCAACCAAGATTTTTCCACTAAAGCCAAGGTAAGACCTTTAGTGAAATGATAAACTATATTATCTTTGGTACTGACATATTCCACAACCATGACCACATTAGACACTAAGTCCCTTACATATTTCATTCTGACTTGGATGTATCTACACTGTTTTTGATTGTATTTGGAACTATTTATCTAAGCAATAGTTGTAGATCTTTTGCAGTGAACTGAAATTGCATGAAGCGGATTCATTACCATAGGTAAACTGAACATAAGTCCATGTAGCCATTCAACTTCCAATCCAGTTTCATCTAACGTACACAACTCTTCTTCAAAAGTGGACCGAGACAACATGGTTTGTTTCTTAGATCTCCAGGAAACAACTCCTCCTCCCAACAGGAATACATATCGTGAGACACCATTACTCCTAGAATTCATAGCAATCTAGCTTGCATCACTATATCCTTCGACTATAGAAGGATGGTTATCATAATGCATCCCAAGGAAACAAATTCCCTTGATATACCTCATAACTCTATCAAGAGCTTCCCAATGGGTCTTGTCGGAACAACTAGTGTATCTACTTAACTTGCTCATGACAAATGCAATGTCTGGATGTGTGCAGTTCATAAGATACATCATACTTCCGATAATCTGAGAGTATCATAATTGAGACAGTGGAACCCCAGTCTCATTCTTAAACAAGGCCTTAGATGAATCATATGGAGTCTTAACATGTTAACTTGATGTGTACTCAAACCTCCCCAATATCTTCTCAACATAGTGAGACTGTGAGAGAGTTATACCATCAGTAGACCTAATGATTTTAAGCCCTAAAATCACATCAACGACACCCATATCCTTCATCTCAAACTTGCTACAAAAGAATGACTTTGTCTCATTTACTACTTTCATATCAAAACCAAAAATAAAGATATTATCGACGTATAAGCATAACAAAATGAATCCATCATTGACAATTTTGCAGTAGAGACACTTATCAAATTCATTAGAAACAAAGCTGAATGATGATGCCACTGAATCAAACTTCTCATGCCATTGCTTAGGGGTTTGTTTCAAGCCATATAATGACTTAACAAGTTTACACACTTTGGGCTCATTCCCATGACCCACAAATCCCTCAGGTTGTTCCATATATATCTCTTCCTAAAGATCATCATGTAAGAACGTGGTCTTCACATCCATCTGATGGATATAGAGATTGTAAATGGAAGCCAATGCTATAAGCACTCAGATTGTGGTCATACGAGAAACATGTGAATATGTATCAAAATAATCTATCCCTTCCCTTTGTGTGTAACCCTTAACAACTAACCTTGCCATATACTTATTGATTGTCCCGTCTGCATTAAATTTCTTTTTAAAGATCTATTTGCAACCAACTTCAGAACAACCAGGTGGAAAATCCACCAAATCCCAAGTTCCATTCGAGAGAATTGATTGGATTTCATCATTAACGACTTCTTTCCAAAACTTAGCTTCTACATAATCCATAGCTTGTTTGAAAGATACAAGATCATCCTCAACATTGTAGGTGAGAAACTCACTTCCAAAGTCCTTGGATGTCCTAGACTGTTTACTTCTCCTTGGTTCAACTATTTCCTCAGAATCATTAGATTCAGAAATAGCTTGTTCTGAGTCGCCCCCCACATTTATCATCCTTTCCACGTGCTCGGGAATGGAACCTGCAGTGAATGAATCTTCTTGAGATACTTCATTGGGCACACCGGTTTTCATGGGAAACACATCCTCAAAGAATGTAGCATCATGTAATTACACAATCATATTGACCTCAATGCTTGAGATATCAGATTTTACTATCAAAAATTTTACTATAAAAAATCTATAGGCATAACTTGTCTCCACATACCCCAAGAATATGACATCAACTGTTTTCGGTCCCAATTTCTTCCTTTTATGTTTAGGGACAAGTACCTTTGCAAGGCACCTCCACACTCGAAGATATTTGAGACTCAGTTTTCTTCCTCTCCATAACTCAAACAGACTACTCTCTATATGTTTATGAGGAACTCTATTTAGAATATGGCAAGCCGTATTCAAAGCTTCCCCCTACATGAAGTTGGGTAGACCTACGGTATGGATTAAAGAATTAACCATATCTATTAGGGTTCAGTTTTACGTTCAACTATCCCATTAGACAGTGGGGAATACATAGCAATAACCTCATGAACTATATCATGTGATTGGCAAAATTCCAAAGACAAATTCGAGGTGTATTCTCCTCCCCTATCAGACCTTAATTGTTTAAGTATTTTACCGGTTTGAGTTTCAGCTTCTTTCTTATAAAATTTAAATTTATCCAATGCCTCATCTTTACTTCTAAGTAAAAAGTCATAACATTATCTACTCGCATTGTCAATAAAAGTTATAAAATAACATTTTTGTTCCCCAGTAGCAATTCCATTAAATTCACAGATATTTGTATGCACTAAATCCAAAATTTCCGAATTCCTATTCATAGAATGAAAGGGCTTCCTAGGAAGTTTAGCTTGCACACAGATTTCACATTTATTATTGGTAATTTTAGATGTAGGGATTAAATTTAGATTTATCATACACTTCATTGAGGCAACATTAACATGTCCCAAACATGAATGCCAAACGTTAGATGATGCAAGATTCATGCATATAGAATTATAATCATTCAAATTTAAACTGGAATTTGAAATAGGTTCAACATGAATCTTAAATAAATTCTCAGCATCACATAAATACCCCTTGCCTAAAAATAAAGAATCACGAAGGTGTGTAATAATAGCCTTATTACGTTTGCAGTCTATTCTATAACCTTCCCTAACTAAAATTACGCCACTAAGGATATTGCGTCAAATGGTTGGAACATGTCTGACATTGTGAAGAGTCAACACATTCCCCGAAGGAAACTTTAAGTCCACTCGTCCTTCACCTTTGACTTCTGCAGAGCTGAAATTGTCCAAAGTCACAGACCGACCTCGAGAGGCCTGGTAAGGCACAAACATGGACTTATCAGCACACACATGTACATTAGCCCCAATGTCAATTATCCAAAAAAGTGGTTCAAAAATAGAAAGGATTTCAGATTTAATAGACATGTGCCCATCATTGAGGTTTAAGGATGTAGTCATCATGTTGACCACAGCCTCCTCCGTTGCAAATGCGGCATCTTTCTTTGCCTTTTTAGAAGGACAATTTTTGGTTCCAGTGGCCAACCTGTCCACCAGTCCAACAAGGTTTGTTCTTCAGTTTCTTTTGGATCTTGGCCTTAAGTTTATGTGCATTCTTAGTTTTCTTATCTTTAGTGGTTTTAGTAGAAGTAAAAGTAACAATAGGGTTTGCATCAGTAGGCACCTTGACCGTTTTCTCCTTTATGTGTTCTTGTTGTATGTTTATATCCATCATTAGTTCTTCCATTGTATGCGTCCCTTTGTGGTGCTTCAAAGACATACCAAACGATTCCCATGACTTAGGAAACTTTTCTATGATAGACATAACAACAAACTTCTCAGGCAATACCATCTTGGCATCTGAGAGTTCATAAACTAGGAGTTGAAGATTGTGTGTTTGATCAGAAACAGACTTACCCTCTACCATCTGAAACTTAAGAAATTTAGACACGTAGTACTTTTCAGCACCTTGGGTTTCAGTACTAAAATTCTTAATTAACGATTCCCACAAAACTTTGGACGTAGTGACAGACGAATTTGAGTAAGAGTCACACAACTTGTTAAAATCAAACAAAATCAAACCACAACTCATTTTGTCACCCTTCTTCCAATTAGCAATTATATTTGTATTATCAGGAATAGTATGATCCGATTTAGGTTCGATCTCTTCTAAGTAATGATCAAAACCCACAATATTCAGCTAAATTTGCATCTGACTCTGCCCAACAGGCAAAGTTGGTACTAGTAAATTTTTCAGGCATATTGTTGGTATCAATTTTATTCCCAGAACCACCCCGACTGGCCACTATTAATTAACGATAGAAACTGATTTATTTAAGACCGTTGAATTAAAATTTAGGATTTTACGTCATTATATGCAACAACAACAGATGCAATGAATTAACGATTACATGCCAGATCCAGATAAGAAGCAGAAGAATAAACAATGCAGGAGAAAGTAAACTGAGTTAGGAACATGACCAAATCGTTCATTGAAAAATGAACACGTTTTACTTAAAGAAATCAGTACCGTACAGTCCTCCAGGACATGCGCCGTTCTCCCAGTGTACCCAGTCATGAACCTAAAGAGAAGCATCACGTTTGCACTACCACCAGTGCAGCCCAACAACCGCAGGAACTACCACCTGACAGGTTGCGTCTTGAAGGAAGAGGATGAATGACTTCATTGCTTCCAGGAGAAAGATCTCCAAGCGACAACCAGGAGTGACGACGACAAACTCTGAGATTAGGGCTCGCTAAACACTCGCACGAATGGCTGACAGTTGTGTTCGAAGGAGATGTTTTTAACCCTAATGACCGGAAGTCTATTTATAGCCTTACACGCCCGCGACCACTCAGTTGCTCTTATACATATTGTGAAAAATTTCGCATTAACTTTCCAGTTAGGATTAATAAATCCGAATAGGAAAGAATTAATTAATTAAATAAATGATTAATTATGTAGTTGTATCCTAGTACAAAAAGAAGATGGAAGACATTCTCCACAAGCCTCAAGATCGTACCCGATCCGGCCAGGCGTGGCGCGCGCATGCGTGTGGGTTGTGGTAACCCCACCCACCTAAGGAGGTGAGCATACTTTCCTCCTAGGACCCCTTGGACACTAGTGCCCAATGTGATCCTACATATAAGGACCACAAAAGTTTTAAGAGTGAGTAATATTGGATAAAACTTCTTTGCCATTTGTACTAGAGACAAAATTACTTTTCTCACATGTACTAGCTGCACTACATTGGGCTTAACCCATGCTATATACATGGCTGCTACAGCCATATATCTAACTAAACCATGTTTCTTGAGGGAACTTAACCCTTGTTTTTAGAGTCATGAGCTGTAGTTCCCACCATCTCACTCTTCTATCGTTAGCCATGGTAGCATAATGATGGAATTAAAAGAAAAACTGACGCATGCTGCAGTGTGGTTGGTACTTGCGTTCCAGCTTCCAGTCCAGCATTTCAGCTAGCACATCTTTGTTGCTTGTGACTTTTGTTGGAATCGTAGCAGTGACGACACAACTATTTGAACCGGAAGACAGGACTACTGAAACAAAGCATATGGGACAAGGATATTGCTATTTGTGATGTGGAACAGCTGACTTTTGCAGTGGGGGCGATGCTTCCTACATAGTATTATGGGCTTCCTCAACTTGGTAGGACTATCAACCACGCTAACATCTGGAAGGAGACTTGAATCATTACAAGCAAGTTCCGTATAGCCCGACAAACATCAGAGGAGGCGCTTTGTGTTACGTGCTATTATTTTACAACAACATGCAAATTTTTGAAGTCAACCACTCAAATAGGCAAGGCATGTACAGTATCTGTACGCAACTTTATCTGTTTCTCTGTGGCGTAGGACATTACGCCAGAGACTAATATGTACGCAACTTTAAACATCAATTTAGTCTTAATTGTCAAAACTGTCATATAAAAAATAGAGCATGTTCTTATAAATCAAACTAAAAAGAACGTAAAAATTAAATATAGATATCTCCTTATCAAGCTTCAGTCATCATATAAATGACTTCTTCGAGCTTTTCTAGATGTAAAATCTTGAATAATAGTCTCAACATCAATATTTTCCAACATATCCTTCTCAATGCATAACATTGTCAAACCGTTCAATCTTTCTTGAGACATTGATGATCTAAGATAATTTTTCAATAACTTCAGCTTGGAAAAACTTATGTGAAGTCGCCGCTGGAAAAGAGGAACACGGGAGCGGACGAAAGACACAACTTTAAGTCGTTGTCCTGTTGGTTTCTAATGGAACCTATTTTACGGAAGTATATATATATATATATAGTCAGGATAGAATACACTCGAGTGTACGGATCGCACGAATACACTCAACTGTGTTTGCATATCAAGACTATTTTTTATAAAATGTAAACCGTTGATCTTCACCGTCATACTATAACTAGGCTACATACAAATTTGGAACCCATTTGGATATGTGTAAGTCACTCATCCAAGGGCAACAAAATCAACGCGCGAAACTAATTTGAAATGCATAATTTTTACGTTCTTCATAACATGAGCTATACATATCCAAATGTGCTCAAATTTTGTGTATGAGTCGTTCACGAGATGTTTAAGAAGATCCACGGATTAGATTTTCAAAAAAATATTGCATCATGGAAAACTACTTGAGTGTATTCCGCTCCGGATACACTCGAGTGTATTCTAGCCTGACTCTCTCTATATATATATACCAGGAAAAATTAGAGAACTCGAGCTCCACTATATATATATATATATATATGTCTGGGAGTCTAGGGAAAATTAGGGAACTCGAGCTCCAGACTTCTAGGAAACAAGTCAAGTAAAATCAGAAAGGAAATTCGACTTCTAATATATTCAGGACAAATTACACCAAATCAGTCAGACCCTTAGGCTTCGATTGGTTCATTGTAACTATAATTTTTAGGGAACTCATTTTTCAAGAACTTGAATTCAGTCTTAGGAAATCAAAATCAGGTGATTGGTTTGAAAGATAACTTTTCTTAGGAAAATGACTTCCATATGATTGGTATATTGTAACTGAGGAAGCTTTCCTCAAAGACTATTTGCCCTAGTGTTGTTCTCCATAGCTCTCATTTATACTATATGTTAATCAATTAATTCACAATAGTAACGAACCATGATAAAAAGTTCTGATATCTTTTTATTGTATGTATACTCACAAAACTAGAAGATGACTTGGACACAAAGGGTGTGCTTATGAACTATGTTTTAAATTACAATATTCAAATACAGAGTCATCATACTTATTCTTGAGTTTTTCTAATTCACTGTCTATGTGAGAACTCAGTTGTGCGGCTATGTAATCAGTTTCGTCTATGCTACATGAATAAAATAAAAAGAGAAAGCAAGATAAGAATACACAATCAAACAAAAATAGTGGTTGCTTTAGCAACACAGTAAACCACATGGGTGTTTGAATGATTTTCCATCGTAGTGGCATCTATCGTCGATTGACTAGAGTAAATCATGAGAAAAGTCAAGAGTAGCAGTGATCCAACCCAATCGATCATCAACCTTTGATTTATATATCCCCCACAACAAACAGATCGATTGTCGATTGATCAAGGAAAAATGGAAAGAAAAATGAGGTGCAAGTCAGAGAGGCATGGATGAAGAGGTAATGCCAGAGAAGCGCAGGCGAGAGAGGAGTGGTTGAATGCTATCCAACATAGAGAAGCGTGGGTGAAAGGGGCGCAGGCGAGGAGAGAGCTGCCGTCGGGACAGATGCGTCGAACTTGTTTTCCACTCGTTTTTCAGCGGAAGTCTGGAACTCTAGTTTATATATATGTCCAAAAGTCTATGGGAAATTAGGGAAGTTTAATTCCTTACTTTCTGATAACCAATCACACAAAATTAAACAGGAAACTTGACTTTCGGACCTTCCGGTCTTTTTCTAACAAGTAACATCGAATCAATCCCGTTCCATTTATAAATGTGTGTGAATTAGAAGAAGAAATTAAAATATTATGGGCCCCCTTTTTTGTTGGGCCCCTGGCCGTCGCCCAGGTTGGCCCCCCTAATGGGCCGGCCTGCAAACAGGTAATATTTGTGATACATTCTTCCGAATTTATCTGAGGGAGAATTACCCTAAACACGTGGACTTAAGCGAGCGGGGTTTCTGGCGAATAGTTTTCTATCCTGTTATGAACAAAAGACAATTTATGCACAACTTGCATTACAATAAACAGGTACCAGTCTGGATAAGTATTCCGATTTTTAATGGAATTACGTAGATTCCGTATAGTAGGTCATGTTATCTGACGAACATGAACCAGCGTATTTGCGTGCAATTAACACACACCAGATTATATATGCAGCACATCCCGTTCGGTGGACGCAAGGCAGTATCCAGTGGAATTTTCCTGTGCATTGTTCTCCTCCGTATCTTGAACAACACCTGAATCATATGTTTAGCAGTGGCAGGTATTATGCTGCCTTACATTATATCGAATAGATCTACTCTGCAGTGTGACACTATAAATATCGATTCAATATTTTGATTAGTTCTGGCCATATGGCGCTGTGACCAAGAAAGCAGGGGACCCTTTGTTAAGTACAGATCAAAAGAAATATATGCAGGTAGGAACATCTAAGTAATATATGTCTAGCTATAGGAAACCCTTAGTTTGTGTTTGGAGGCAACCATTTATAACCTAATGTATTAAAAAAAAAACTGTCGAATGGAATTGGATTGTGTGAAACTTTATTAGAAACCTCCATCTCCGATGTTGAATGAACTTTGGTTAAAAATTTACGGTCTATGTGGATCGCTTCAGAATTGATGTGATTGGCCTAGTGCCCCTCCCTGCCACCTGGACTACCCGTTGGACATATATTTTTAGGTCATTACATGTAGCATCAACAATTGCAGTTAAATTCACAATTTCAGACCAGATCCAGATAAAAAAATATATAGAACACACATAGCAGGAAAAAAACATAGTTAGAAACTCCACACTAGACCGTCCTTTGAGCAACATGATATAATTCTTAAAGAAATCAACGAATGACAATCTTCTAGGATGATTGTCGTTCTTATAGTCAATCTGGTCGCAAACCTAAAAAAGAAGATCGTCTTGACGATGAGTAACATATATTTAAAAAAAAAATGGCGATTCATTCATCCCGTCACCTGAATTTGAACTCATGACCTCTCATTCATACAACATCAATTTTACCAGTGGGGTTCCACTTTATTGACAGGAGCAACGTATAATACTAGTGAAGTCCAACGATCGCAAGTACCATAAATCAACAAATCACGTCTCTGAAAGTTTCACATAGGAGAAGAAAATCTGCAATGTACTTATGAAGCAAATGCAAGTTCTGGGGTTATGATTTCTCACAATCGAATGGCTATGGATGTTGTTCTGATGTTGTGATTTACCTCAATGACAAAATGCTTATTTATAATCATCTTAATAAACCGCATCCTGCTTCAGTAAGACACAATCAAACAATCACTCTTGTTTGTAAAAGGAAAATGAAGAGTCATTTTTCAATTAAGAAGGAAAATAAGAAGTTTATTTTTAATTAAGAAGAAAAATAAGAAGTCTCTTTCCAATTAAGAAGGAAAATAAGGAATCCTTTTTCCAATTAGAAAGGACGCCCCTTTTTCAACTAAAAAAAAATAAGGAGTTCATTTCCAATTCGTAAAGTAATAATTAAATAAGTATCTTAATGTAGAATAAATGGGACGAAATACAAAAGATACTTTCGTAGTCTTATTCTTTGTTTGCACAGAAGAAAAAAACTTTCCTTTTCCTCGACACTCCTTATGTACTAGCTACACCTACATTGACATGTCGATTAATGTCACACACATTATATCATCCAATCCCCATAAAGTCCTATGTGTAGTGTGATTAGCCACTCATTCCTCCATATTGTGCTTTCAACATGTATCTTTCGATTTGAACTGTTCTTGAGTTATCCAACTTTGACTCTCATAGAAATGAGGTGAACAAAGTCATGAACCTAAACCTTGGGTGCAAAAGTGTCAGTTGGTAAGAACACAATAAAGACATGGTCGAAAAATAATAATACATGTACCATGTCATGATTGATATCAGAGAACAACCCAATTCCCTTGTTGTGCCTACCTAACATTAATTATTTAGTTGGAGTCTCTAAGGATGTACTGCTAGTATTGTGTCCTAAGACTTGACACCATTCATAGACTAATTCTCTTACTATCTTACAATAATTACACCTACAAGTTTCCCAAGGGATAGACACACATATACGGAAAGCATCAATGATAATTCATAGTGTCATCTAATTCACCCGACAACTTATTATTATCATATTTTAGCCAATTTATGGTATCACCATTTTTTTGGGTTAGCTTGCTAATGCCTGCAAATCATAAGGGGTTGTAGTTCCATCCCCAACATGGATTTCTCAACTAAGGAGAGGTTGAGACCTTTAGTCTAAGGATCATGTGTACTATCTTTGGTACCTACGTAGTCCACAACTATGGCCTCATTAGACACTAATTCCATGAAAGACATGAGTTTGACTTGGACGTGTCTATGTTATTTTTTATTGTACTTTGAACTCTTTATCTTAGAAATATCACAGTGAACTGAAATGATAAGAAGTAACTTCTTTTTCAGAGGTAAATCAGACATAAGTCCATGCAACCATTCAACTTCCAATCTAGTTTTATCTATAGCATAAAAATTCAGTCTCAAAAGTAGGCCGAGACAATATGGTGTGCATCTTAGACCTCCAGGAAATAACACATCTTCCCAACAAGAATACATATCTTGAGACACCATTACTCCCAGAGTTCATGGAAATCCAACTTGCATCACTATATCCTTTGACTACAAAAGGATATTTTTTGTAATGTAGTTCAAGGAAACATGTCTCCTTGATACACCTCAATACTTTGCCAAAAGCTTCATGATGGATCTTGTCATGACAACTAGTGTATCTACTTAACTTACTCATGAACAAAGCAATGTCTAGTCGTGTGCAATTCATAAGATACATCAAACTTTTGATAAAATGAAAGTATTGTAATTAAGACACTAGAACTTCAGTATCAACCTTGCACAAGGCCTTTGATGAATCATATGCGGCCTTAACAAGTTTACAAAATGTGTACTCAAACCTCTTTAGTACCTTCTCAACATAGTGAGACACTGAGAGACTTATACCATTAGTAGACCTTATGATTTTAAGCCCTAAAATCACATCAGTGACACCTATATCCTTCATCTCAAACTTGCTATAGAAAAAGGATTTTGTCTCATTTACTACTTCCATATTAGAATAAAAAAGTAGGATATTATCTACATATAAGCATAACAAGATAAATCCATCATTGACAATTTTTCAATAAATACACTTATAAAAATAATAAAAAATAAAGCCAAATGATGATGTCGTCAATGAAACTTCTCATGACATTTCTTAAGGGCTTGTTTCAAGCCATATAATGAGTTAACAAGTTTACACACTTTGAACTCATTCCAACAACCCACAAATCCCTTAGTCTGTTCCATATATATCTCCTCTGAAAGATCATGTGTAAGATCGTGGTCTTCACATCCATGTGATAGATAGAGAGTTATAAATGGAAGCTAATTCTATAAGCACTCAGACTATGCTCATATGGGAAACAAGAGAATAGTGTATCAAAATAATATATTCCTTTCCTATATGTGTAACCCTTCAAAATCAATCTAGCTTCATGTCTATTTATTGTCTCATATGCATTAAATTTCTTCTCAAAGATCTATTTACATCCAACTATATGACAATTAGGAGGTAAGTCCACTAATTCCTAAGTTCCATTTGATATAATTGATTGTATTTCATAATTAATGACTTCTTTGCAAAAGTTAGTGTTCTGAAGAATCCATGGCTTACTGGAAAGATACATGATCATCCTCAATATAGTAAGTGAGAAAATTACTTCCAAAATCCTTGGAAATCTTGGTCATTTACTTTTTCTTGGTTCAACTATTTCTTCAGAATCATCAGATTCAACAATAGTATGTTCTAAGTCACTCCCACATTTGTCCTTCTTTTTATGTGCTTAGGAATTGAATTTGTGGTGGATGAATCCTCTTAAGATACTTCAATGAGAACACTCAATTTCATGGGAAATACATCCTCAAAGAATGTAGCATTATGTAGTTCTATAATTATATTGACGTTAATGGATGAGATTTCATATTTTATAATTAAGAACCTATAGGCATAACTTGTCTCTACATAACCCAAGAAGATGGCGTCAACCTTTTTTTGTCCCAATTTCTTCCTTTTGTGTATGGGGATAAGTACCTTAGCAAGCTGCCCCACACTCAAAGATATTTGAGTGTTGATTTCCCTCACTCTCCATATCTCAAATAGACTACTTTCTTTATGTCTATGAGGAACTCTATTAAGAATATGGAAAGTCGTATTCAAATCTTCCCACCACATTAAGTTAGGTAGACCTAAGGTTTTGAATAAGGTATCAACCATATCTATTAGGGTTTGGTTCTTATGTTCATAAATCCCATTGGATTGTGATGAATAAGGAGTGGTAGTCTCAAGACTATGCCATGGGATTGACAAAATTCTAAGAACAAGCTCAAATTGTACCCTCCTCCCCTAGTAGACCTTATTCATTTAAGTACTTTACTAGTTTGAGTTTCAACATCTTTCTTAGGTATTTAAATTTTTTCTAATTACTCATATTTAATTTTTAGTAGATAGACATAATAGTGTCTACATCAATAGAAGTGATACAATAACATCATAATCCCTAATAACAATCACATTAAACTCACAAATCTATATGTGCACTAAATAGAGGATTTTTGAATTTCAATACATTGAATGAAAGTGCTTTCTAAGAAGTTAATCTTGAACACAAATTCTGTAGATACTATTATATATGTTGGATTTAGAAATTAAATTTAGATTTATAATTCATTTCATTGAGCCAAATTTAATATGTCCCAGACGACTATGCAATATGTCAGAAGATACAAGATTCATGCAAGTAGAACTACTTTCATTGAATATTAAATCTGAGTTTGAAATATGTTCAAAAAGAATTTTAAAGTGCTTCTCCATGTCACATAAATACCCCTTGCCAAAAAATAAAGAGTCATGAAGATGTGTAATAATTGCCTTGTTACATTTGTAGTTTATTCTAACTCCATCCCTAACAAGGATTGTACCACTAATGATATTGTGTTGAATGGATGAAACATGTATGACTCTGTCAAGTATCAAAACATTTACCAAAGTAAAATTCAAGTCCACCCATCCTCTTCCTTTGACTTCTACAAAGCTTGATTTGTTGGAAGCGATGAATCACCCTCTTAAGGGCTGGTAAGACACAAACACCGACTTGTCAAAATAAAAATTTACATTAGCCCCAATATCAGTGATCCAATGAAGCGGTTCAAAAAGTGTAAGGAATTTAGGTTTTACATACACATACCCATAACTAAGGTTTAAGTAAGTAGTCATCATAATGAGTACATCCTCTTTAGTTATAGATGCAACAACTTTCTTTGCCTTGTTCAAGGGACAAACTCCTTGTTTCACTGGCCAACCTGTCCATATGTCTAATAGGGTTTTTTATTCAGTGTCTTTTGGATCTCAACCTTAGGTTTAAATGCATGCTTTGATTTCTTCTCTTTACTTTTAGAAACTGTAAAATTGACAGTGGGGTATACATAAATAGGTAACCTGACATTCTTCTCTTTCAAGTGCTCCTCCTGTATGATAATGTCTGTTGTAAGATTGTTCATTGGGATGTCATCTTTGTGATGCTTGAGACTCACACTAAACAAATCCCAAGATTTATAGAATTTATCAACAATGAACATATTAATAAACTTCTTAGGAAATTTCATTCTCATATCCAAGATCTCATGAAATTAGAGTTTAATCTCTTGAGTTTGGTTAGAAACAGTTTTAACCTCTACTATATAAAACTTTAAAAACTTGGAATCACAATACTTTTCAACACCCAAATTTTATGTATTATATTTCTTTTATAAAAAACCCCACAAAACCTTAGAAGTGGTAATAGATGACTTAGAGCATGAATCATACAATTTTTTATTTGAAGTAAACAAGATTAACCCCTGACACATCCTATCATCCTTCTTCCAATTTGAGATTATGTTTCACATTATCAGGATAGTTACATCCAGTACATGTTCATTTGCTTCTATAAGCTATTCATAACTCACCATATTCATCCAAATTTGCATTCTACTTTGCTAACAAGAAAAGTTAGTAGTAGTAAATTTATTAGGCATATTCAATGTGTCAATTCTAGTGCCAAAATCATGGTCATCCATTGGTAACTAAGGAAAATAATATAATTTTTAGAACTACTAGATATACAATTTTTAGGTCTATACATGCAGAAGCAACGATTCCAAATAAGTTCTCATTTTTAGGCCAGATCCATATAAGAAATATGTAGAAAAAACATTGTAGGAGAACATAAAATAAAACATATTTAGAAACTCCATACCAGATCGCCCATTGAGTAGCATGACATAATACTTAAAGAAATAATTGTATGACAATCTTCTTGGATGAGTGTCAATATTCTTATCAACTTGGACATGAACCTAAAGTAGAAGATCGTCTTGATGATGAATAGCATGCATTACTAGTGCAGTCAAGTGATAGTAGGTACCACAACCCGACGAAACCACATCTTTGAGATAGGGAAGGACTAACCAACTTCACACAAAAGAAGAATCTCTACGACACACTACTGCAGCCAAGGCAAGTTTTGGGGTTAGGGTTGTCTAAAAATTAAATTATTGTAGTTATTGTTTTGATGTTGTGATTAAATCAAATTACCATAGCATTATTTATAATCCTTTCAACGCCCAACATCATGTTCCCAGTAAGACACAATCACAAGATCGCTCGTGTACACCTAAAAGGAAAATGAGGAGTCCCTTTCCACTTAAAAAGAAAAAAAAGTCTCTTTTTAATTAAGAAGGAAAATGAGGAGTCCCTTTCCAATTATGATGGAATAAAAGGATTTCTTTTCTAATTAATAAATAAAATGAGAAATCCCTTCCAATTAAGAAGGAATAAAAGGAGTCCTTTTTCAATTCAAAAAGCATTAATTAAACAATTAATTAAGTAATTAAGAAGTTATAAAAGGATATGGAATACATAATACATTTTCCTATGTTTGTTCCTAGTTTGTACAAAAGAAAAAACTAGTTGTTCCTTCACTCTCTTTATGGACTAGTTGCACCTACATTGGGCTTAACCCATGTAGATAGATGGCATACAACCATTATATTCAACATACCCAACCATTCATTTGTGTGCACAGTTAGGAGTGGCAATCACAATATCCTTTTTCGTATTTAAGGAGATCTGAATGCGTGTATTGTGAAGAACAATTCATAGTTTACCATACCCAA
Organism: Alisma plantago-aquatica; assembly: GCA_963693085.1. NCBI lineage: Eukaryota > Viridiplantae > Streptophyta > Magnoliopsida > Alismatales > Alismataceae > Alisma > Alisma plantago-aquatica. The sequence goes on from OY856411.1 coordinate 680,339,360, forward strand.
ATGTAAACTAGTTTATCAACAGTAATTTCATATGGCCCCCTTTTCTACACTCAAAATTCCTTAGAAAATCCATCTAAGACTAGCAAACTGGATGTCATACAAGACAAGGAGGTTTCTTAAAATAAGATATTCATACATACACACACATTCAAGCAATATACATACTCACATACTCTCTCTCTTTCTCCAACACATATGTATGTATATATACATTCATATTCTTTCTTTCTCTCTCTATATGTGTGTGTGTCTATCTTAAATAAAAACACACACACACATCAAAGCCTTTAGTGTACCCTTACTCATGGGACTCATCTGAGTCAGGCTTTTAGGGACTTAGGCCAACTACGACCATACCTAATTCTTAGAAAGCCCTTTGACTTTTCGAACTAACCAAGTCCAAAATTTCTTTTTTCTTGATCTTAAAATCCGGGCTTTAAATCCATTCCATTTATGAAATCTATAGTACTTTTCTTTATATACAAAAAATGTCAGTTGATATCAATAATTTAAATCTATAGAAGACAAGAGAAGACACAATGGGAGGAGTTCTGTCATTTATTCATGAATTCCACCATTGGGTAAATATTCTCCCATATTGCAGCCAAAATATGGTGCTAAAATTGGAGAGGATAATGATCTGAATATGTAGATGCATTCTCTCTCTCTATTTCTCCCACTTTCTCTCACACACATGTATGTATATAAATACATACATAGATACATACATACTATTTTTCTAAGTGTGAATGTGTGTCTATATATGTTTCTATGTGTATAAGATCCCAACACTGACGTGGATGACCAATTTGCTTTTCATAAGAGATTGTGGATTCAACCCTGCATGAAAAAAAATTAGATATTTAAGAGTAAGTGTGGGGGTGTAGAAGGGCAAAGATCCATGGAAGGTTAAGCAAGGTTTATTTATTTATTTTTAGATATCATATATTAAGTTTGTCATAATTATTTTTACCACACAACCACCATGATAGTGGCCTTTGGATGCCACTTAGAAGGACCTTAGATATGACAATAGGTTGCATGTTGTTTCTTGTGAAAGGTATAATAGCCAACATAACACATTAATTTAGTGTTAGAACTAATTTAGTATAGGAGTGACTTTATAATATCTGATATCATGACTCAATAAAGCTTTCATGATACTTTTTTGTGAAGGGTTTACGTTATAACTATCCAATATCAATGTCAACCACATTGTTTCAGGTGCATGGTATCTTTTTCTTTCATTATTCTTAATTATGGGCCATATTCATTTTTTAAACATAAAGAGACTAAATTTCTCCTTGTATGATTCCTCCAAGTTATCTTTGACTTCCCTTTTCTACTTTTGATTTTACTAAACTTAATAATGTTACTTTGAATCCATTCACTCGATACAATCACCAACACTTTAGTTATATATAGGTTTTTATTAATTGTCCTTTTATTATTTTTCACACAACTGCCTCAACATTTGTATTTCTTCCACACCCAAGTTGTTGACATTTTGTTTCTTCTTTTCTCCATAGTCACCCATATACAATATGATTGGCTTCTTTTATAGAGATTATCTATTCTTTTGAGTGGTATCCTTTAATTTTCTTCTAGTTGCACTCCTCCATTTCATTGAACTATTTGACATCCAATATCAAACCCCATTTTAGACATTGTCATCCATTTACAAGATAGACAAAAAGTAACAAAAATTATAACATTTTGATAAATATACTCTATCCAACTTGGAACCACTATTCATATTTATAAAATACCTAAAATTGGAATGTGTACACCATATTTTTATTTTATGATTTAGATCAACCAGTTCAATTTATCAAATCTTTCTTTAGTTTTTATCTTTTTTCACAACATCATAAACTAATATAACACAACAAGTAACACCCTCGTGAACATGTTTTGTCAACATATTTATGAAAAGATAATACTAACTTGTATTTAAAACAAGAATTTTTAATAAGTAATATAGTGAAAAATATTCTTCATATTTTCACATTTCTATCTATTAATGCCTCGAAGACTCCTAGTCCTAATCATAATATTACATGGCATGATACTGCTAATTTTAGTGTTACCTTTGTTTGAGTCCAACCCATGTTCCTAGTTGGATTAGATTAGTATTTTGATTTAGAGTTGTATATGATCTATTTACATGAAAATTGGGTTTCTATTATATTCTGGACTCCCATTAGGATTGTTTATTCCTAGTCGAAGACTTATGACATGAAGACTATATATATGGCCCTTGGGCATTGAGTTTTGTTGTACTAAATTATAGTGAAGAGTTCTCTCTTCTTTATGTAAAACTTTATCAAGGTTTCTTCGATTCTCACTTTGAGAGTATCTCTCCTTTTTAATCTTCTTAATAGTAAAATTCTATTCTCTTTCCATGGAGTAGGTCTTATGAACCCAAACACATAAATCCTGAGTTTATTATTTGTGTGGATTGTTATTCTTCTTTTAACTACATAGGTGTTGCTCATTGTTCTTTCCTTTTCACGACTCAACAAGTTGGTATCAGAGTTTGGAGATCAAGAATAATGATGAGCAAATATGACATTGAGAAGTGTGAGCGAACGATCAACTTGAGGTCATGTCAGATCAAGATGCCATGCCTACTTATGCAATGGGGCACCACTAAAGTATTGCTATAAGTAAATAATATGCCAAATTTGTTGTCTATTGAGGAGAAGAAAGAGACGGATGAAAAAGCCCTAATTGCCATCCAATTGTCACTTTCATGAATGATTGTTGGTGAAGTAGCTTAAGAGAATCCCACTGCTTATTTGTGGTGGAAATTTGAATCTCTTAACATGAAAAAGACTCCCCAAACAAAATTGCATCATAAGTAAAGTCTATATCTATTGCACAAGGGTGGAGGTACATCCATTGTTTTTCTACAACTGTTGTTATCTCAAGTTGTTGTAACTGTTTCCATAGGATGTTTTATTTCATGTGGTGATTGATACATATAATAATGTATAAAAAATTGTGATTGGATATGTTTGGATACATACATAAATACTTACACAGACACACACACACACACATATATATATATATATACATATATAAATATATCCTCAATATAATATATACATTGAAGATGCCTTCCAAGTGCGATACACATGAAAACCTTGTTCAATTAAGTGTGTTCATGCCAAGTGTGGTGCACTATCTACCTTGAGCAAATGTGATAAAAACTATGTGGATCTACCAACCATGATGTATATCTTATTGTATTGGCTTTAGGTTGAACTGGACTAGGTTATATTAAAGGGATTAAACACCTAGAGGCATAAGATGCCATATATTGTATATGATGATTTATTGACATGGAGTTGTGCAACCATATATCAAAAATTACATATGATACAATTAGTGATTGCTACCTACATTAATAATTAAGTTGTGAGTAGTCATCCATTACTGATTAATAAATTAATACTTCAAATCTTATCTCACTACAAGATTGATCGTTGTAATCTTCAGACTTAATAGAGAGTGATATTGGTTTGAATAAATTAATGGAAACATAATTAATTAAGATCCCAATTAATTTCATAAAATCATACTTTTAAAATAAAAATTTATTTTGAAATAAAAATATTTACTCATACAAAGTATCTTTTATGTAGACCAATGGCAAATTCTACCAACAATCTATTTTTTATTACGACCAGTCCTTGAGAAAGCATACATGATGTGTAAGGCCCCTGACCTAGATTTATGCTTAAGTATGATTGCTCTATTTAATGAGATTCTTAAACCTTAATCTAAACCTTTGAGATACTTATCTAACATGACAAGCTTATGTTTTTAGTTTGGTCCTGTTATGATGATGTTTGAGCTTTGTATGCTTGTTTTGGACCAAATTGCAATTTACCCATGTTGAGGGGTTATCTTGCAATTTGTTTCATTTTGAATGTTCCCTTAGTGATTTAGCATCATGAGAGAGATAATGATTCTATAGTGTGCCTTTTTGGACCTTGGTTGGTGAGGTGGTATCATGTGGTGATGCTAGGGTTTTGCTTGGGGTCGACCATGTTGAGCTTGGTTGAGTGTTGCGACCTATGTTTCAACCTTGATGGTGTGTCTTGAGTGTGTATCAACTGAAACACCTTCTTTGGATGAGTTTTTTTGACCATGGAGGTCTTGGTGTGGTTTGGTCAAGATGGTTGGCCTTCTTGTGATGTGTTTCGACCAAGTTTGTTTGGTGACCTTTTGTTGTGGTGGAGACAAGGTTCCTTGATGTTTGTTTTGACCTTTAGGGTGGTGGTAACTAAAGTGGTTGATACCCCACCTAGGTTTTATCACCATAGGTTGCATGCAGTGGCGGAGCCAGCCCTATGACGAAGGAGGGGCACAAATAAATGTGATGCTAAATATATATGTAGAATTTATATTGAGTGTCAATATGTCTCAGTTGATCTATTTACTTGGATCTAGAGAGGAAAATAGATGGATCTTACATATTGAAGACTTAATTCATCACTTGGTAGAGTATTTAATTTTAGATTTGTGTATATATATTATTGTGTATGTAGATTATAACATTCTACGTACATTTATGATTCTTTTACATTTAAGATGATTTTGAAATGGCCACTTGTATGGATTATTATATATTTTTAAGATCAAACAAGTAATTTCCTACTTGATAAGTTTGACTACTCAAGTAAATAAAAAGTAACACAAAGTTAAGAAAAATGAGTATATAAATAGTACCACGCGACAATTACTATTATTATTTAAAAATCAGAAAACAACACTATAGTAAATTACTATTAAATAAAGATACTTATAATGTTGTTAAACCTATTTATTAAATTTATCTAATAAATAAAGAAATGTTGTGACGATATATTGCCACTAAATTATTTAGATTGACACTTCTATATTGCGTTGGAAATTAGGTAAATATAAAAGGTTTGTTGTCTTTGACATCATGATGAAATAATATATATAATTTAGAGGAACAATATTTGTACAACTTGTGAATAGAAGTATTAATTTTAAGAATTAATTTCATAAAATACATGATATTACATTATTTTAATAAATATTTATTGGTGTATAAAAATTCAAAATAGTACACACATTATAAATATATTGTTATTAAATTTTTCGTGACACCATGTACTACTAAGAATTTCATATTTCATTTGACATTATCTTTCCTATCATATATTACACTTGTAATAGAAAATAGTTAGCATACAACCGCACACATAACATATACACCTACAGACTATGTTGTTGCTATATTTGTTATAGATTTAGTTATTTATACATAATACAGCACTGTTTGATATCCCATGGAGTATATTATTAATTATAGATATTGGTTTTTGTTTTCCCATTTCCTATGTACTTGTTATATTTGTTACACGTATAATTATTTATATACTATATACAATATTTAGTATTCCATAAAGTATACAAATAATTATAGATACTAGTTTATTTTTCCTCATTAACCATAGAACTATGTATTTGTTATAGTTTTTATACATTTAATTATTTGTTTATGCATGATACAAAAATATTTTCCATTTCATAACGTATACTATTAGTTATAGATCATAAAGTATATTATTAATGATAGATATCAGTTTCTTATTTAATCATTACAAAATTGGTGTAAACTAATAGTTAGCCAATTGACATTAATGTATGTATTTTTGATATAGTTGTTAATATATTTAATAAAAAAACAACTTGTCAATTATGTAACAATGAGATATATTTATAAAAATAAAGAAACGTCATTGGTTTTTTATAAAAATTATCCTATTCAAATGTATTTATATTTGTAATTCTTACTTAAAATCGTATTAGTAATAATGTTATTTATAAAAGAATATTTACATAATTTGAAAATAAGTTAATAAGCATGTGAAGTAGAATAAATATACAAAAAAATATTAACTTTGATACCATGTTAAATATACAACATATATATGCTTAAAAAATTTCAAAATTGGAGGGGGGGCACTTGCCCCTGCTTGCCCCCCTCCCGCCGCCACTGGTTGCATGCACGAGTTTAGTGGTTTCATGTCTATTTTCTTGGTAGACAAGTGTCCCTTTGGTCCTCTCTTGTGTTGACACCTCATATCCACCCTACTTCCCTCCTTCTTTGAGTATATGACCCCTTTCTCCTTCATGAAAGTGATCTTTTCTGCCCTCCTTCTTCTCCCCTCTCTTATGTTCGTCCTTGGAGCTTTGAGGAGCAAGAAGGACTGATCTTGGGTGCTTTGGAGGTCGATCAACCTTGCTGCGGTGTTTTGAAGCTTGATCACCTTCCTTGTGGTGATTCTTGGTGGTTTCTCTTCTTGGTAAGTGGTTCTACCTTCATTATCACATTTTTCCTTTAGAACACAACCTACCTTCTTCTCCTTTTTGACCATTATACCATATTCTGACATGGTGGCTACCTTGAATGTCTTCTCCTCACAAAGGTTGTGGACTATGTTTTGACATGGTGATACTAAAGTGAGAAGGAGCCTTTTCTTTATTCTTTCTTAAAGGTTCGACCTAGGGTTTTTCACCCTCTTTCTTGAGCTAGCATTCTTTTGACAATGCTATTCTTCTCTTTTGAGGTGATCTCACAGCCAAAATGTTGATCCATGTTAGAATATCTTCTTCTCTCTTGCAATCTTTGATCTTAGAGCTTGGATCTCTACATAAGGCAGGTTATATAACTCTCTATCTTCTCCTATTACTTTCACCATAGTATTTCATGCATGCTAATGTTTGGATCTCTAAACTTTATGATAATGTGCTAGATGAGTCTATCAGATCTAAGGTTTAAGATTTTGTAGTATTCATATGTAGATTGCTCTTTTTCTTAAACCCTAACACCATGAATTTGGTTTCAATGTGATAGATGGAGTGAAGAGTTACATGCAACATGATTCTTAGTTTTATCAACATGTTTTGATTTGGCCTTTGTTTTTTCTTGAGGTTTTAAGTTGGTTTTCTTGAGTTTGAAGCTTGGCCTACTTCCACCTAGTTGGTTTCTTGGAGGTACATGTTGAAGTTCGGATTTCAAGGTCTTGATGTCCTTTTTGCATGGAGTTTTCCATCTTGTTGATGACAATTTTTCTTGATGTTAATTTTCTATTTCGGCCATTGTATACTTCTATTTTTCTTATTGTTAATCCTTCTTTTAAGGAAGGTTACTTGCCTTGATGATATCTTGACCTTGGTGGTCACTACCCCTTTGTTTTTTCTTGGTCGACACACTTTGATTATGGGGTGATAATCAAGATGTTTGTCTTTGTTTCGGTCGAAATTGATGACCATTATGTTACAGTCAAAGCCCTAACCCTAGGGTGGTTGAAACACATTTTCTTTTGTCATGGTCGAGACATGTGCATTTGTCGTGGTTGAGACATGTGCTTTTGTCATGGTCGAGACATGTGCGTTTGTCATGGTCGAGACATGTGCTTTTGTCATGGTCGAGACATGTGCTTTTGTGGTGGGCAAGACACATGGTTTTCTTGTGCTCGAGACATGTGTTCTTGTGTTGGTCGTGACACATACTTTAGTCTTGGTCGAGACACTTGGTTTGAAGGTGGTCAAGAAACCTATTTTGAGAGTGGTCGTGACATGTGTTTGATGTCTGGTTGATACACTCACAAGGGGTATATGGTCGTAACATATATGAGACATTGTAAGGAGGTTACACATGTGCATATAAGTGTTGGTTGATACCTAATGCTGTTTAGGTAGTTCATTAACCAAGTTATTGATAATGTTTTCAATTCTAGTATGCTCCAAGAAAGTGGGAGATGACATAACTACGGTTTGGTACTTGAATAATGCTATGAAACCCTAATTGGATATGTGTTTGAAAGAATAACCCTAATCATAGGGTGTGTTATATTTGTTGATCTTATATTGATAGATAACATGTAATTATGTTTTCTCTCTCCTACTTGTATGATCCAGGAGTCAACTTATCCTAAATGGAGATCATAATTGGATTAAGATATATGTGTCACACTTTAATTGGGATTTAAATCCTGATTTTTGGTAATAAAATGATTACTCGTGACCATTGGATCCGTGATCCATGGTCTGGGTCAAGTCCCGGCCTCACGGGAGAATAGAACCCAATGTCCAGTTTGCGAGAGACTCCATCGGAGATTGTTTGTGATTAAGGCAACCTGTGAAGCTTTGGACGATTCGATCTCCTTCGGGAGATTGCTAAAAACTTATCCAACCAAAGGTTGGTTGGGTTTCATTGAGGATTGGAAGAATCCCCAAATCGTCAGAGACCTATGGTTTACCCTATATATAGGGGATGCTCTGGGCATCGTGAGCCATCCAATAACCTCTACCCTCATGACTAGAGTGTGGTGATGAACATTTTAGTGCATCCAATTTGATAAACTACCCAATATTACCCGCTCGACAATCAGAAGACCTCACCAGAGTAGCCGAGGCCAGTTGGCAGTGAAGGATCATTGCGGAGAAGCAATTGACCGGTCAGACAGATTCGTGGGAGGAAGGCGAGGGTCCCGACATTCTTAGTTTGCTCGCAGATGATCGAAGTCAATCAGGGAGTTGACTCCCAGATCATTGTAGATGGGTGCATATTGAAGATGATGCCATGTCATTTGACCACTTTTCCCTTTCGACTCTTCGTTACAGGTAAGGGCTTTTGTGTCCATCCAGCCAGAATAATTTTAATTTGTAAAAATTATAGAAAATCATAGGAAGATTGTATGAGAAAACTTTATATATGAAAGTTGATCAAAAAATCGTGAGGAATCTATTGAAAATGTCATTAAAGCCTGATTCCGTTTCTAATTCTAAAAGCGAAGTTGATCATGTATGCATTAAACTTTGATTAAAACCCTAATTATGTTTGGAAATCATATTTAAGGTCCTAAATAGGTTATTTTGAGTATTAGTAACATGTTGTGAGGAAACGTAAGATTTGAATCTAATTTAGATAACAATTTACCTATTTTAGGGTTTTACACATGAATCTATGATAATGCACATAGAAACCCTAATTTAGGATGAAAGGTGATTAATATGGTTAATTCGAGATTCCTTCAAAGAATGTAATTGTGAGTTGATCCTAAGCCTATTAGGAAGGATTTAATAAGCTGGTTAGGGTTTGTGATTAGTTTTGCTATTTTAGGGTTTATAGTAACAATGATAAAGATGAACCCTAATGAAACCCTAAAAGGAAGTAGGATACCATAGGAAGCAAGTTCAAATGAATAGAATATGAGGAAGTGATTAGTAAATAGATTACATATACTTTTTTGGATTCTTGCTTGTGTGTGTGGATTGAACTCTTCTTGGACAATTTCTTGGTTGGATTTACTATTAGCTTGTTGATTGGACTGAACATGTATGCAATTACTTTATGAATAATCGCCTTATGATTCATGGCATTTCATGAGATTTCTCATTTGATGTGCAACCTAAACTACTTGAATGTTCAATTTTGCAATCCTATAAAGTCATATGTGTATAATAATTAATTATGAATGTGTTTCTCGAACCTACATACCACCCTGATGTATGATGCAAGACCAAGCCTCAGAGGGAAGGTCTGAGTTGGTCAAGCCCTGAAGGAAGACCATTGGGAACCTCGATAGGTGACCCCATGCACCAAGCTCAAGATGGAGAAGGTGGCCTTATGCCCCTTGCAAGGACAAAACCCTAAGAGAGGGTAAACCATGGTTTAGGGTAAAAATGGTTGAGAAGTTATATTGAAAGCATAATTTGGATTGTTAATTAAGTATTTGCTATATTTAGGTTGTTAGAGCCTATTTGTGATATTGTGATTTTCCCCCACATACCAGTATAGCAATATACTGACCAATGTTTTTTTTATCGGCGTTTTAGTTACAATTCTGAAATTGGACAAACTGTAAATCAAAATTTGTGAAGATACGAAAAAACATTTCAAGGAGGATTAGTTAGGTAGATTTCTTCCATGGATAGAAGTCTAGATCTGAATTTTACAAGGTATGCAAAAAGTTTTATTTTATTCCAACTTTCCAGTTTTGTATTAGTAGAATTTGATAATTATTTTTGATTAAATGTCAGACCATGGATCCTGAAATATTGGGATAGCACCTCTGATCTCTTGGTCTCCCTTGATTGGGGGTTACCGTGAGGCGGGGTTGTTACATTTGGTATCAGAGCCAGTAGTTTCTCATTTAATCCTTCATAATTATTAAATTGTACAAACTCTGTAGAAACTGAGGGAGTTATTAGTGGATTTTTCGATGATGGAGGTGTCTAGAAAAGGATCACAGTCTGGAGGATGGCAATATTTTCCTCTACCCCACTAGTCAGTTTACAAGGACTGCCAGATGCAGTGTGACTTCCTGACCAAAGTCTGAGGTCTTGACTCAAAATAAGATACCTTTAGGACTCTCTTATCCATTTCGTCCCTTCTCAACCCTAATTCAAGTAAGGTTCTAGGTTTTAGGGTTTTTCTCTCTCTTCCCCAAGGTTAGGTTAAGTATGATAAGGATTAAGGAATCCTCTACCAAATCAATGAAAAGCATGTAAACAAGATTTCATGGACATAAGTTTAATAATTTAAGCATAAACTAAAGATTAATTACATGATTAAGTTGCATCGTGTGTGTTTTCGTGCCCTCAGAAGAGCACTGAGGTTAGACCTTCTTGTGAGGAGGATGAGAGGAGAATTAGCCTTGGAGGTAGAGACCTCCAGGAAAAGGTGGAGACCTGGTGCATCCTCTAAGGACGATGCTAACCCTGACCCTAAGTGGAGTTTGAGGAAGAGATGATAGGATGAGTTGGATATTGCAGTTGACCATGCAGGTATGTATGTGGGTTGACATGCATATAGGTTTTAAGTACCCATGAGAAGCATGAGCTAGGTTTAACCTAGTGTTTTTGGTAACCCGACCTTGGGTGGTCATTCCTGTTGAGGGTGAGGAGTAGCTACCCCTTTGTGGAGGATAGTGGTGACCATATAGAAACCCTTATGGGCATGTAAGAGTAGAAAAGAGGCATGCACCTACGTAGAGGTGGACAACAACAATGGTGGTAGCAGGTTGAGGCTTAGGCTAGAGGAGTATGTCAAATAGTTTATGAGATGAGAATGTTGAGCTTTGGATGATCTTGTGGAGCATGCGTTTCACCCATGTAGGTGTAGAAATGTACCCATAAGATATTAACCAATCCTCTAAAGAAAGAACCTTCAAAGGAGAGATCTGTTGTAGGGTTAGCTCGAGAGAGAGCAAGATCTGATGAAGAAGGTTGGAGACCTTGGTTCCGAGACATGAAGAATCATGAGAAGATGGGTATGTTATGACCTATTTTAGATGACAGTGAGTAGATAGATGTGGTTGTCTCGTGCATGATCCTTGGAGGCTTGTCGTACCTTGGTTTCCTTTAGAGGAACCAAAACCTAGAATGAGAAAGAGGCTTTTGGAACCGATGTATAGATGTTATAGGTGCCTACCTTACCTTATAGGGTAGAAAGAAGAGTTTCTTAGACCGAGGAGGTATGGTAAAAAGGTTTGAGGCCTCACACCTAGTTGGTTATCCTTGTGTAGGACTCTTAGGTATGGTTCACGAGGAAGAATAGTAGGAAGTACATGCTATACCTTGTACATGTTTGGTTTGTGATTGAAAAGTTGATCATGTAGTTAGACAGTTGATGCATAGGAGGTGAACCTGGGGTTCTTAGACCAAAGAGGGGAAGTGGTAGGACTTGGTGCACCTGGTGCTCACGAAGATGTTTGAGTTTCTATAGATTCGAGCATGGTACCCCTCATGTTTAGAGAAAAAGGAAACCCCTTGGACTAAGGTATATGTTTGATGAACCCCTCACACATAGGTTGGTGACATGTGCATGTATGGTGTTGGTCCAATATTGAGGAATAAGGAGCAAGTATGATATACCAAGGAACCCGAGTGTCTTAGTAGGTTGTCTTCTAGCTAGCCACATGCCTGAATGGCATGATAGGGCTATGCATGCACATGATGGTGTAAACCCTGGACGTAAGGACGTTTGTGACCTTTGTTTCTATCAAGAGATAGTTTTCTCCCATCCTAGGGAGGGACCCTTCTGTAGGGTGAGTATCAGCTTTTGTTTAGGTTTGAGGTAACCTGAAGAGGTATCTCATATAAGAGTTTGATGAGCTAAGTGGAGAACACATGGTATGAGTACGAATCTACAGACCCTTGTGTGACCATCTCTAAAGGGCATGGGGATAGGTTGCCATGGCGGGAACCTGTATGGGGCCAAACCAAGGTAGGTAGGTCACCATGATCCCTATGAGAGGATGTAAGTTTAAACACATATGCCCAGAGAGATGATGGAGTTTTTGGGTAGGGATTCAAGTTTGAGATGTACCATGATAGAATCCTAAGTCCATACTAAGGTCAGGTGGGGATAAGACCGATGGGAGTGGGTGCTGTCTATTTCCCTAGTTGCACAAGACCATAGGGTCTGGAGGTAACAATTATCTTTACCCAAGGACCGTGGGCTAGGAGACTGATCACCTTCATGAGTTCATGGGACTCAAGGGGAAAATGAGGTAGGCACTCCTAGGGTGCATAAGGGAAAGGGATAACCCCAAACGTACTGGCACCCTACTGACCTAGAGGAGATGACTAAGGATTGTGTGATGACACAAGAGTGTTTGGGAACGGTTTTCCATGGATGTAAACATAAAATTGAGATGTTCATGATATGGAGACATGTGATGCACATTTCAACTTAGTTGGAAAGTGTACTGGAAATGTGTGATGCACCATCTCTTCTCTTGGAATGGGATGAACTCTGTATTTGGACTGTAGCCAAATGCTTATTCCCTCTCATTATGGGTGTGAGAGATAGGACAAAACACATCCCATACACTAAGGATAAATATAACGTGAGTTTAAACATTGCTTTGATATTTGAGGATAGAGAAAGTATCATACCTTTTTGGAGAATACATGGAATGGATGGTATACAAACATGAAGAGAACTAAGGTAGTCATCATGAAGACGTTCTTATCAAGAGCAATATGGAATTTAGGAGTTATATAAGTTTGAGTTTGATAACCAAGATGATGAGATCATAGTTTTCTTGACTCAGTTAGACCTAAATCTGAGATGGGGATGTTGAGTAGAGTATATGAGGGTTTATATCTTCACCGTTACCTAGCACGTGAGGATGTAAGGTGGTAATGGATGCTCTAGTTGAGACGCTACTATCTATTTAGCTAGTAGAGAGGCTAGATGAGGTTGTTGGATGAACCCTAGGTTCGTGAGGCATATAGGGATAGCCCTATGATACAACCAGACCTGTTGATTGGGTTAGTGGTTTCTTAGTTAGCCAGCCTAGAGCTTGATGTGATAGAAGGATGGTTATAGAACCTCAAATACATCTCTCTAGAAAAGAAGGTGATGGAACCCATGACTAGAGTGTTTTAGGGTTTCTGAGGAGTTAACCTTGAGGAGATCATGATTTTAAGTTCACCATACACCATGGTACTACTAAGATAGTAAAAGTGTGTGGTAGTACTTTGAATAACTAAGATGAAGAAGTATATAGAGTTGCATGTGGCTCGTCGCCATGCATGCTAGGAGGTGAAGCACGAACACCAGTAACCCAGTAAGTTGCTACGGACAATGAAGAGTCCCCGAGAGGGAATGGGAGTAGATTACCATAGACGTTGTGGAGGGTCTCCTCTTGACCAAGAGAGGTCATGATGCAATATGGGTTATGGTAGATCGCCTTACCAAGTTGACCTAATCCATTTCCTAAGAGAGAGGGCACTGTTAATGTGACAGATCTGGTTAAACTATATATATACACGAGAGAGATAGTTCAATTACACCATAATCTGATTTTAATATCTAGAGCATGACCTCAAGTTCACTTCCATGCGGTGGAAGTAGGTACATGAAGAACTCGATACCAGTTTGAAGTTAGCACAACTTATCACCCCTAACTGATAGTTAGTATGATCCAGACTAGAGGGTCCGATGAGAGCGTGTTTTCTCATTCAGGGTGATACACGGGGGTAGTCCCTATCCTAAGAGAGTTTGTTTATGATGATAGCCACCATAGCAAGTATCAAGATGTAGGAAGCTCTGTAAGGGTGGCCGTGTCGGTCATTGCTTCATTGGGATGATGTCGGTGAGAGGACCCTGTGAAGATCAGAGAGACCACAATGTGTGCAAATGAAGTCTCTTTGATTGTGCAATGGCTGAGAAAGCCCATGGGTGACAAGAGTTGTGAGCTGATGCGAAGTAGACTGACGTGCAGTTCACTGTGGGAGAATATGTGTTATGAAAACCCGACCCCTCTGAGCTATAGCTGAGAAAGATGAGTCCCCAATACATGAGTCCATTTGAGATGGATTGGTGGATATTATTATGTTTAGCCTTACCCCTTAGGATAATATGATGTATGATGTGATTCCATGAGTCCGATCTAGAGCACTACGTGATGTACTCGAACCATGTGCTGAGCCATGAACCTATTAAGATTCAAGGGAAAATGACATATCCTGAGTCACCTTTGCGGATTCTAGATACCAAGGTGAAAGAACTCAGATGTAAGAATATAGAGATGGTAAAGGTTCTTTGGAAGCACCACAGAGAGGATGAGGCCACATGGGAGCTGAAGACAGACATGGAAAAAGCATATCCTAATTTGTTTGTTTGATTGCTGAATTTTGAGGGAAAAATTCTTATAAGGAGGGGAGGATGTTATAACCTCACTTTTTCAAAGTTATATATGGAAATGTAATTATCCTTTCAAAGATATATAAACAAATAATTGTGTGATTTGATTTGTATGCATGGATTTTGTTAATAAATAGCCTTGCTTGTGTGATTTCGTAGGCCTTATTGGATATTGGGCCCAATAACAAGAAAAAGGAAATAAAAGGAAAAGGAAATTCAGTTAATAAAAGAATAATTAAGAAAAGGAGAAAACAAAGAGGTAGAAGCTTCTAAAAGTCTGGGGAATATCCTTCATAGAGGGATTTCATATCTTTGGGATTTCTTGGGTTCCAAGGAGTCCATGTTGCAAGGATAATAGGATAAGGAAGAGAAAATACCAATTAAATGAGCTTTATTAAAGGAAAATTTGCACATGAAGATAATGCCATTTTCCTATGGAATTTGGGACTCAAATTGGCTACACAAGTAGATTAAGGAAAGATAAAGAATCATTTAAAATTTGGTTTCAAAGTGATGCACGATTTACGAGATATGGCTTTTTAAACTTTTCCTAAAGTGAGATGATAATTGGATTAAGATATATGTGTCATACTTTAATAGGGATTTAAATCCCAAGTTTTGGTAATAAAATGATCACTCGCGACTATTGGATCCATGATCCACAGTCTGGGTCAAGTCCCGACCTCACGGGAGACTGGAACCCAGTGTCCAGTTCACAAGAGACTCCACCATAGATAGTTCGTGATTAAGGCAACATGTGAAGCTTTGGACGAGTCCATCTCCTTTGGGAGATCGCTACGAACTTATCCAATCCAAGGTTGGTTGAGTGTCATTTGAGGATTGGAAGAATCCCCAAATCATCTGAGACCTGTGGTTTACCCTATATATAGGGGAAGGCTCTGGGCATCGCGAGCCATCCTACAACCTCTATCCTCATGACCAGAGTGCGGAGAAGAACGTTTTAGTGCATCCAATTTGACAAACTACCCAATTCTCCCTACTCGACGATCAATAGACCTCTCTAGAGTAACCAAGGCTAGTTGGTAGCGAAGGATTGTCACGCAGAAGTAATTGACTGACCGAGCAGATTTGTAAGAGGAAGGCAAGGGTCCCGACGTTCTTGGTTTGCTCGCATTCGATCTGAGGCTCAAAGTCATCTGGGGAGTTGAATCCCAGAACACTACAGATGGGTGCACAGAGGTTGAAGATGCCAATGTGTCGTTTGACCACTTTTCCCTTCCGGCTTTTCGTTACATGTAAGGGCTTTTGTGTCCTTTCGACCAAAACAATTTTAATTTGTAAAAACTATAGAAAATTATAGGTAGATCATATGAGAAAACTTTATATGTGAAAGTTGATTAGAAAATCATGAGGAATCTGTTAAAAATGTGATTAAAGCCTAATTCATTTTATAATTCCAAAAGTACCCTAAGTTGATCGTGTATGCATTAAACTTTGATTAAAAACCCTAATTATGTTTGGAAATCAAATCTAAGGTCCTAAATAGGTTATTTCGAGTATTAGTAACCTATTGAGAGGAAAAGTAAGATTTGAATCTGATTTAGATAATAATTTTCTTGTTTTAGGGTTTTACACATGAATATATGATAATGCACATAGAAACCCTAATTTAGGGTGAAAGGTGATTAATATGGTTAATTTGAGATTCCTTAGAAGAATGTAATTGTGAGTTGATCCTAAGCCTATTAGGAAGGATTTAACAAGCTAGTTAGGGTTTGTGATTAGTTTTGCTATTTTAGGGTTTATAGTAACAATGATAAAGATGAACCCTAATGAAACCGTAAAAGGAAGTAGGAATCCCTAGGAAGCAAGTTCAAATGAATAGAATTTGAGGAAGTGATTAGTAAACAAATTACATGTATTTTTTAGGATTATTGCTTTTGTGTGTGGATTGAACTCTTGCTTGGACAATTTCTTGCTTGGATTTACTATTAGCTTGTTGATTCGGCTGAACAGGTATGTGGTTACTTTATGAATAATCACCTTATGATTCATGGCATTTCACGAGGTTTCTCGCTTGTTGCGCAACCTAAAAAACTTGAATGTTCAATTCTCCAATCCTATAAAGTCACTATGTGTATAACAATTAATTATGAATGTGCTTCTTGAACCTACATACCACCCTAATGTATGATACAAGATCAAGCCCCCTAGAGGGAAGGTATGAGTTGGTCAAGCCCCAGAGGGAAGACCATTGGGCACCTCGAGAGGTGACCCCAGGCACCAAGCTCAGGATGGAGAAGGTGGACTTATGTCCCTTGCAAGAAAAAAACCCTAAGAGAATGTAATCCAGGGTTTAGGGTAAAAACGGTTGAGAAGTTACATTGAAAGCATAATTTGGATTTTTAATTAATTATTTGCTATATTTAAGTTGTTAGAGCCTATTTGTGATATTGTGATTGTCCCCCACATACCAGTATAGAAATATATTGATCGATGTTTTGTTTGTCAGCATTTTAGGTACAATTTTGAAATTGGACAAATAGTAAATCGAAATTTGTGAAGATACGACTAAACATTTCAAGGAGGATTAGTTAGGTAGATTTCTTCCATGGATAGAAGTCTAGATCAGAATTTTACAAGGTATGAAAAAAGTTTTATTTTATTCCAGCTTTCCAGTTTAGTATTAGTAGAATTTGATAATTATTTTTGATTAAATATCAAACCATAGATCATGAAATATTGGGATAGTGCCTCTAACCTCTTGGTCTCCTTTGATTGGGGGTTATCAGGAGGTGGGGTCGTGACAGACATAGGACTAGGGTTTGTGTCTGTTCTAGTGTCCTCTAGTTTGTTAATGGTTACTTCTACTTATGCAGAAGAAGAAGAAGAAGAAGAAGAAGAGAAGAAAAGATGGTTGGAGAACATGAAGAACATGCTAGAGAGTGTAGTGTTGCTACACCTAGAGGTGGTGCAAGGAGGTAGTAGAGGGTTGATGGAGTTCTTGAGATGGCCCGGTTGACTCAACCATGATGGAAAACCCTACATTTCAATCCTGTTTGGTTCATGGTGACAATGATACAGATGGAAGACAGAATGCCCGCACCACAGACAAGAGCATTTGTTCCCAGTTCTAAATCTTAGAAAACTAGGAAGACCTTTGATAGGTTGTGGCATGTTGGGGATGTGGAGTATGTTTCTATGGTGGATCCAATAAATGCTGACTTTTAGTTGATGGAGTTGGAAAAGGCCTTTAAGATCCTCAACATCCCCAAGGCAGACAAGGTGAAGCATATTGTATATATTTTGAAGGGGATTGTTGGCCATTGGTGGGCCATTGAGAAGGAGAAAATGCCGAGTGTTGGGATTAGTTGGGAAGAATTATGATGGGAGTTTGTGAGTTGGTACTTTCCTATGACCTACCTGGATGAGAAGATCCATCAGTTTGAGAGGATCCGATAGGGATCCATGTTGATCAACAAGTATGAGGTGAAGTTTATGGAGATGTTGAGGTTCTTTTCTCATATGACTGCTATAGATCAGGAGAGGATTAAACATTTTTAGAAGGGCTTGAGTACGGAGTAAACACAAGTGTCAACTTTGGAGAACTATGAACAATTTTCCACATATATGGAATCAGTCAGGAGGATAGAGAGATCGGTTGTTGAGAAACATGAAGCGAGTTCTAAGAAGAGACTGAAACAGTACCAGGGGAAATCTTCTGGAGTCTTCAATAAGTCTAGGTTCTCCACACTATAGTCACAACACAGGTTAGGTGTTCAGACACAATGGTCACCAAGTAAGGGAAGAAGCCATAGTTTTCCACCAGCAAGAGCCCATAACACAACGTCAGTGTTAGTAACAAGCCCGTCTAGGCCACAATATGAGACCATGACTTGCCACAAGTGTGGAAAAGTAGGACATATGAGGTGGGTATGTCTGATGAAGGATGATGAGGTGACCCAACAGCCGATACAGAGTCAACGAGGCTTGTAGAGACAATTGTTTAGCAACGGTGGAGGCTGAGGATGTGGATATGTGTCATAGGCTGGTTATTTTGGACAAGCTAGTAGAGGATAGAGGTGACAACATGCAAAGGCTCGATTCTACGCCATGATAAAATCGGAAGGGGTGGTCAACCTGTGAGTAGTGATAGGTCAGATAGAGTTATTTTATTTTGATTTGTCTTCTTCTTGCTTTATATCTGTTTTGGTTGATCTGGGTGAGACACACTCTTTTATCACTTGA
The DNA here is from genome assembly GCA_963693085.1 of Alisma plantago-aquatica. Lineage (NCBI taxonomy): Eukaryota > Viridiplantae > Streptophyta > Magnoliopsida > Alismatales > Alismataceae > Alisma > Alisma plantago-aquatica. The sequence goes on from OY856411.1 coordinate 680,358,282, forward strand.
GAAGTGATTGATAGTTGTTCTTTGCCTGTTATTCATAGATGTGATAATCTTCATTTAGAAACCCCATTGGTTGGTTCCGCCGAGTTGTGGGAGGTGTGTCCTTCCTGTGTCCTTTCTTTCTCAGGACATAACATTCAAGTAGACCTCATACCACTTGACATGCATGGATTCAGTGTGATCCTTGGAATGGATAATTTGGAGAAGTATTAGGTGGTCTTATACTATAGTTCCAAGGTGGCTATGTTTTTCGATGGTGATGTGATGTGGATCTTCCAAGGGGATAGGAAGATTCTCTCGATGTGTCTGGTATTAGCCATGGTAGCAGAGAAGTTGATGAGGTAAGGATGTGACACATTCTTGGCACATGTAGTGGGTACCAAGGAAACGAGTTTGAGTATAGTTGTCTATGAGTTCAAGGATGGGTTTCTAGATTAGTTTCCAGGCATTCCTTCAGTCAGAGAGATTGATTTTGAGATGAATCTAGTTCCATACATGCAACTGATAGGGCAAACATCATACATGATGGCTCTAGCTGAGATGGCAGAGTTGAAGAAATAGTTGTAAGAGATGCTTAAAAAAGGCTTTATTAGAACGAGAAAGTATCCTTGGGTTGCTCCCATTTTGTTCATGAAGAAGAAATATGAATCTATGAGGTTGTTCATAGATTACATACAATTGAATAAAGTGACTATCAAGAACAAGTATCCTTTTCTATAGATTGATGATCTGTTTGACCAGTTACAAGGTGTTGTAGTTTTCTCCATGATAGACCTAAGGTCTGGATATCACCAGTTGTGGATCAAGGAAGATGATATACCCAAGTCATCCTTTAAGACTCGGTATGGTCATTATGAGTTCATGGTTGTACCGTTTGAGCTAACTAATGCAACAACAATGTTCATGGACTTGATGAATAAGGTGTTTCAGCCATATTCATACCTATTCATGGTGGCATTTATAGATGATATCTTGATATATTCTAGAGATAACCAACAACATGAACAACATCTGTGTCAGGCTTTGACATTGTTGAGACAACATCAGTTCTATAGTAAGTTCAACAAGTGCAAGTTTTGGCTAAAGGATGTGTCTTTTGTGGGACATGTGATATCTGTTGAGGGTGTTGATGTAGACCCCAAGAAGGTTGCATTTATAATGGAGTGGGAGCAGTTGAAAAAACCGATAAAAGTGTATAGTTTTCTGGGAGTGGCAGACTACTACAGGAGGTTCATTAAGAACTTCAGCTCTGTGGCGTCACCCCTAACAAAGATGAATATGAAATATGTGCCTTTTGTATGGGATGACAAGTGCCAACGTGCTTTCTAGTTGCTGAAAGAGAAGCTTACAAGTGCACCAGTGCTAGTGCTGCTAGAATAAGGAAAAATTTATATTGTCTTTTGTGATGCCTTGAGGAATTGTCTGGGATGTGTGCTAATGTAAGATAAGAATGTGATCTCTTTTGCATTGTGACTACTTAGGAAGCACAAGGAGAACTACCCTACCCATGATCTGATCTTGTAGCGGTGGTCCATGCCTTGAAGATATGGAGGCACTACCTTTACGGAGAGAAGTGCTACGATCACAAGAACTTGATGCATATCTTCTTGCAATAAGAGATGAATATGAGATAGAGACGTTGGATGGTGTTAATCAAAGATTATGGCTGTAGTGTCAATTACCATCCAAGGAAGGCGAACGTGGCGGAAAATGTCTTGAGTAGAAAGTATTCATCATCATCATCATCATCTATAGATAAGGCATAGTTGTACACCTAGGTGTGCCATAAAAGAGACATGTTTGTCTCCTTGTGTAAGATGAATGTAAAACTGGAAGTATCTATGTTGGCATGATTGTTGGCACAATTATAGGTGAAGCCTATGTTAAGTTAGTAGATTCGAGATGCTCAACATGGTTATACTGTGATACATCAGATTTGAGTAAAGTTTTGCAATGAGAAGCGTGATGGTTTCCATGAGTTAGAAGATGGGACAGTGTGGTACCACAATAAAGTTGAGGTTCTTTATGTTGATAATTCGAGGAAGATGGTTTTGGAAGAGGCTCACTCTTTGATGTATGCTATGAATCCAGGTAGCACCAAGATGTACCATAACATTAAGGATCTATACTGGTGTCCTGGCTTATAGCATGATGTAGCTGAGTTTGTGGCCAAGTGTGCAATGTGTCAACAGGTTGAAGTAGAGCATCAGAAGCTTGCAGGGACGTTGCAACCTTTGCCTATACCACAATGTGGTGTTTTGGAGCTTGATCACCTTCCTTGTGGTGATTCTTGGTGGTTTCTCTTATTAGTAAGTGATTCTACCTTCTTGATCACATTTTTCCTTTATTACCCTACCTTCCTTCTTCTCCTTCTTGGCAATTAGACCATGTTTTGAAATGGTGGCTACCTTGAATGTCTTCTCCTCACAAAGGTTGTGGATTATGTTTTGACATGATGATATCCGAGTGAGAAGAAGCTCTTTTTTTCTTCTTTCTTCTTGGTTTGGCCTAGGGTTTTTCACCCTCTTTCTTGAGCATTCTTTTGACCATGGTGTTCTTCTATTTGAGGTGACCTTGTGGCTGAAGTGTTGATCCAAGTCGGAGTATCTTCTTCTCTCTTGGAGCCTTTGATCTTAGAGCTTGAATATCTACATAAGGCAGATTATATAACTCCCTATTTTCTCCTATTACTTGCACCATAATATTGCTTTCATGCTAATATTTTGATCTTTAAACATGATGATAATGTGCTATGTGAGTTTATCATGATCTAAGGTTTACGACTTTGTAGTATTCTCACATAGATTGCTCTATTTCTTAAACCCTAATTCCATGAAGTTATTTTCAATGTGATGGATGAAGTGAAGTGTTACATGCAACATGATTCTTAGTTTTATCACCATGTTTTGGTTTGGCCTTTGTGTTTTGTTGAGGTTTTGAGTTAGTTTTCTTGAGGTTGAATCTTGGCCTTCTTCCACCTAGTTGGTTTCTTGGAGGTTCATGTTAAATTCAGATTTCAAGGTCTTGATGTCCTTTTTGCATGGAGTTTTCCATCTTGTTGATGACGGTTTTCCTTGATGTTAATCTTCTAATTTGGCTGTGGTATACTTCTATTGTGATTATTGTTTATCCCTATTTTGAGGATGGTTACTTGCCTTGGTGATAGCTTGACCTTGGTGGTCACTATCCTTTGTTTTTGTTTTGGTCGACACTTTGATTATGGGGTGATGATCAAGATGTTTGGCTTGGTTTTGGTCGAAATAGATGACCATTGTGTTACGATCGAAACCCTAGCCCTAGTGTGGTTGAAACACATGTGCTTTTTTCATGGTTTAGACATGTTCTTTTGTCATGGTTGAGACATGTGCTTTTGTGGTGGGCGAGACACGTGGTTTGCTTGTGGTCAAGACACATGTTCTTGTGTTGGTCATGACTCGTGCTTTAGTCTTGGTCGAGACACTTGTTTTGAAGGTGTTCTAAGACACCTGTTTTGAGAGTGGTCATGACATGTGTTTGATGGTTGGTTGATACACTCACAAGGGGTACATGGTATAACATATATAAGACATTGTAAGGAGGTTACACATGTGCATGTAAATGTTTGTTGATAGCTAATGCTGTTTAGGTAGTTGATTAACCAAGTTGATGATCATGTTTTTAATCCTAGTATGCTCCAAGAAAGTGAAGATTACATAACTAGGGTTTGGTACTTGAATAATTCTATGACACCCTAGTCGACTATGTGATGGAACCCCTAACCCTAATCCTAGGGTGTGTTATACTTGTTGAGCTTATATGGATGGATAGCATGTGATTATGTTTTCGCTCTCCTACTTGTATGATTCTAACCTTGCAAGTTGAATGAATGTCATATCTTGTGAATGGTATGGTGATGGGTATAATCCTTATGTAGCATGTTGAGATAATGACGAGATACAATATATATGATGTGATGGGTCTTATGACCTGGAAGAGGCTTTATGCCTAGAATGAGGTGTTATCCTCCAGTGAGATGATTGAGGGAATGATATCCAATAGTGATGTGACATTGATGATGGACATGTGAATGATAGTTCTACAAGTATCATGTGGTGAATGTGACAAGTTCACACTTCATAAGTTTTATATCATTTGAAGTTGTATTATGCCCTTATACTTGTAGAGTTTGTTTAGGGTTTATACGTTGTAACTTGATTGATGGTAAAAGATAATCACTTGTCTTAACTAATCAAGTGAAACCCAAATCATGTAGTTTCCATGTTCCATAGATCTATCTTTAGCATCAATACTTGCTGGATGGTGAAACGAGTTTTCTCTTAGTGGAAGCTCTAAGTCGTATACTATTGAGTATATGCAATTCATAGGATTGGTTATGGTCATACCCTGCCAGGAGAATAGTTGAGACCGTATCTCAAAGTTGTGATACAATGTTTATATATTATATATTTTGAGTATGGATACGGTCATACCTCGGTAGGAGTGAGCCTACAGTCATAACTCAGTTTCACTAGTGTTGTGTATACCAAGGTAGAGTAGGTTGTTTTGCAGTTGAACTCTATATGTCACTGTGGTGAACTTGGACTGTCTGAGGGGCGTGGAGAGATCATTGGATTCTAGATCTTCCATTTATCTTTTATGTCACTGATTTTGACTTAGCAGTGGTCAGTTGGAGCATGAGTGGTATCAATAATCTCCTCAGGGCATAATAAAAAAAATGTAATGCGGCCATGTAGTGTACTTTCTTAGTGTCAAATACGAATAACATTGGATGACCCCTTTTACCTTATCCTTGTATTGATTTCTTGAATTATAATGCGGTAAGAGAAATAAACTATTATACTTGTTCTTCATATTCCTTCTTAAAGTATTAATTATTCTACTACTCTATAGTAATGACTAAGTTCACTTAATCTGCTCTATCGATTTAATACATATCATTTAGTTGAATCTTCTCAACCTGTTAAGTATTTTATCTACCTGCTTAGTTATCTATGTTTTTAATAGATGTTGGTGGGGATTTGTATCTCTTGCTGGGATGTTTGGTTTCACCCCGTGGGTTTCCACATCTTTTAGGTGGTTGTATACAAAGAGGTAGAGATAGTGATGTTGAGGCTGAGAAACAAGAGAAGCATTAGCTGAGTGAAGGTTGGATAAGCTACTTGTGCTTTATAGTAGAGTCCCATGTGTCATCCCTGTACTCATAGGTCCTTGGGGGAGTTTTGCAGATGTAGTATATCAAGGTGACATTTTGGCTATATGCCCTTTTGTTGTATAGATATGGCACGTGTGTATATGTGACATGTAATATTGTGTACAAGTTGTGGCCAGTGAGCCAGTAAACAATGTTATGTAATAATCTTTTAGTAGGTGTTATATATACATGTGGCTTTTGTGGACTCATATGTGATAAGTTCCAGCTTCTGTGCTTATGTGCAAACCGTTTTAATTTCTTGTGTTTTCTAGTAACATGGTTGATTAGTATTAATTCCACATTTTTTTTGAGTAATCCACTTTATGTGGCATGGGGCGTCACATAATGGGAATAACATTAATTACTGGTTCAATTTGTTGAGGTTACTCTCATCCATGAGCATAAACTCTATCTCCTGGACACATCGATACTATAGGCAATGAACCTACTCCAAATGTGACTAGGGTGGAAATGGAGGCTCTCAAGAAGCATTTCCATGATGATATGTGCATCAAGTGCCTCATGCTTAGATCCATCACTTATGAGCTTAAGAAGAAACATGAGAACATGGATGTTATTGAGATGTCAACACATACCAAGAACATGTATCAAGACCAAGCAAGAAAGAGAGGTATGCTATCTTTAAGGCCTTGTTTAGTATAAAACTGCAAAAGGTGATCCTGTTGGAGCACATGCTCTCGACTTAATTGGGTATTCCAAACGTCTTGCAAGACCGTGATTTCCTTTGGGTTAAGTGTTATCCACTAATGTAATCATGCAATTGTTTCCTGATTCATACAAGCAATTCGTCATGAATTACAATATCAACAATTTTGATAATCCATTAACAGAGCTACTTGGCATGTTGAGAATGTTGAGGGGAAAATGAAAGACAAGGACAATTGCATGCTTATGGTCAACAAAGGAAAAGGTAAGTCCAATGGTAAAGGAAAAGATAAGAAAGGTTCTAAATCTAGCCAAAAGTCTTCTACGCTTAAAGAAAAAGGAGAAGTGGGTAAGGGAGGAAATGTCATGATTATCACCAGACTGGACAATGGAAGAGAGAGTGCCCTCTCTTCCTTAAGAAACTAAAGAACAAGAAGCATGGGATAGATATCTCCACTTCATGTATATATGTTATATAAATAAAATCATTTACTTTTTCATCTTGGGTATTGGATACCGGACGTGGATCTCACATAAGAAGTAGACCCTTGAACAAAGGGGAGGTGGAACTATGAGGTGGAAATGGAGAAAGATTTGTTGCCACTAGTTTAGGCACCTACTATTTATCTCTGTCCAATGAACCTGTAATAGAGTTAGATAATTGGTATTGTTTACCTATTATATATAAAAACATTATTTCTAAATCTTAATTGGAAAAGAATGGTTTGAGTTTCTAATAAATAATGGTTGTATTTCCATTTCTAAATATGAGTTCAATAATTGTAGTGCCCCAATATCTTGTGGTCTTTATTTTTTACATCTTTAGACACATGTATATAACATTAATACCAAAAAGTTAAAGTTCAATAACTCAAATAAAACTTATCTTTGGCACTATTGTCTTGGACACATAAATGAGAAGTGCATTTCTAGACTCCATAAAGATGGTTATGTAGACTCTTTTGATTTTAAATCAATAGAGACATGTGGATCTTTTTTTTTTTGGGAAAAAAGACAAATAAACTATCACTACATTCAATGAGAGCACAACTAACTTATTAGGAATCATACATAATGATGTGTGTGGACCTTTTAGCACAAGATACAGAGGTAGATAAAATACTACATCACTTTTATCGACGACTTCAATAGATTTGGATATGTGTATCTAATAAAAATCAATCATATTCCTCCAAAAAATTTGAGGAATTCATGAATGAAGTACAAAATCAATATGGAAAAAACAATTAAGAACTTCATTCAGTCTGAGGTGGTGAGTACTTAGGCCATGATCTTGAGGCCCTTCTAAGATATTGTGGCATTGTATCACAATAGACTCCACCTAAAACACCACAACACAATGTTGTATCAGAAAGAAGGAATCACACATTGTTGGACATGGTATGATCAATGATGATTTTAGTTGATCTTATAATTTCCTTGTGGAGGTATACTCTTAGAACTTTCAGTTTACAACTAATTGAGTACCTTCAAACTCCGTTGCAAAAGAACCATATGAGATATGGAATAAAAACGTCTTAATATGTCTTTCATAAAAGTTTGGGGATGTGAAGATTATGTCAAGAAGAAATTTTGAGAAAATCTTGGACCCAAATTGGATAAGTGTATCTTTATTGGGTATCCTAATAAAACTAATGTTACTACTTCTATATTCCATTTGACATGAAAGTGTTTGTTTCTAGAGATGATGTATTCCTTGAATGGGATTTTATTTCAATGGAACCAGTGGCGGGAAAATAGAACTCAAAGAAGTTTGAGAGAAACAAGATAGCATTGAACCTATGGAGGTAGACACAGAACAAGAGGACCCACAAACTATCGAGCAATCTCATTTCCTATCATAACACATAAACCTTGAAGATCTAGTTGGGCACATCTTGAGCCAGAGAGATATGGATTTCTCATGACTCAAGAAGACAATGTGTTGGTCATTGGGGACAATGAACCAAATACCTACAATGAGGCTATTGAGGGAGCAAATTATGAGAAATGGCTTGAATCCATGAGATCTAATATGGACTCCATGTATACCAACAAGGTATGAACCTAGGTGGATCCACGTAAAGGGGTAAACCCATAGGGTACAAATGGATCTTCAAGAATAAGATCGACATGGGTGTTGATGTAAAATCTATAATGGTAGATTGGTTGCAAGAGGTTTCAAACAAGTTCAATATATTGACTATGAAAAAAAATTCCAGTTGTCATGGTTAAATCCATTAGGATTATGCTTGTCATTGCATATTATCATGACTATGAGATTTGGCAAATGGACTTTAAAAAATGCTTTGCTTAATGGAAATCTTATAGAGTATGTATACATGACACAACCCAAAAGCTTTATCGCTCCAAATGAAGCAAATGCAGTATGTAAGATACAAAGGTCAATTTATGGATTAAAGAAAGCATTTTAGAGTTGTAGTCTTCATTTTGACGAGACATTGAAATATTTTGGATTTTGTGTTTACAAGAAGGCTGGTGGGATGATGATCATATTTCTCATATTGTATGTTGATGGAATACTATTAGTGGGAAATGACATGAGTACTCTACAAATGGTTAAAACATGGTTGGGAAATAATTTCTCCATAAAGAACTTAGGTGAAGCATCCAATATACTAGAAATCAATATCTACAAAGACAGATCTAGAAAGATTCTTGGCCTAATCCAAAGAACATACATCGAACAAGTTTGAAGAGGTTTGGCATGCATAATTTAAGAGAGGAAACTACCCATGTCTCATGGAATAAGTCTATCTTGAAGTCAATTTCCTAGTTCTTTGGAAGAGTAGGAATGCATGAGTAGACTTCCATACGACTAGGCAATTGGATTTATCATGTATGGAGTTATATGTACACACCCATATATCTCATATGATTTGAGCATGACGAGAAGGTATCATCTAGATCTAGGTGATGGTCACTAAATAGCAGTACATAATATCCTGAAGTACTTGAGAAGAACTAAGGATCCATTACTAAAATGTGAAGATGAAGAATTACACTGATGCAAAGTTTCAAACCAATAAAGACAATTACTGATTACAATCAAGATTTTTCTTTTGTATAAATGGTGGATATATAAGTTGGAAAAGTTTCAAGTAGGTGGTAGTCACTGATTCTATAATAGAGGCCGATTATATTGCTATCTCCAGTGCAGTAAATGAAGCAATATGGGTCAATTAAGTTCATTAGTGAATGTGGGGTGATTTTAACCACAAAAAACACATTAGAGGTTTACTATGACAATAATAAATCTATTACACAAGATAAGGAACCTATATCACGTCAACATTCCAAACACATACTCAGGTGTTTCCATCTCATACACGAGATCATACAATGAGGAGGTAGATATCTACATCGTGCCAACTGAAAGTTTGTTTGTGATCATCTAACTATAACACTTTCACATTAGAAGCATGATGTTCACGTAGATTGACGAATTAGGTTTATGAGTGATTTACTCTAGTGCAAGTGGGAGATGGTTGGATTTATGCCTAAGTATGATGATTCTAAAAGGGATTTTTTTACTTAATTTGATTATTAATAAGAGGAAATTCCACTTATTATGTTTGTTTAATTATTGAGATAATGAATAAACTTAATAATGTCCTCAAATTTTTTAACTCAATTACATATGGTTTGAGGTGAGGACCTGAACATGAAATCATATGTGTAATAAGAGTACTCATTTTTTTATGTTCCTAATCAATTATTATTGTGGATAGTATATGACAACAATAATACACAAGACTAACACGTATGCTAAATGATGACTATGTCCCTTTAGTCATGACATTGGTACATGGGTACTTTTTAGAGAACAAGTTGTAATGGACAAACTCATCTTAAGATTTCCACATGGAAGTTGTATAATGACATGTCAAAGTCATATATCAATGTGACCGTGGTGAATGTGATCCTTAGTCCTTAAGTGACTACACTATCACATGTTGTTATGTGTAATTTGACACTAGTCAAATGTGCTCTAAAATACGAGTTCCAAAAAATGTGGTGATTGGGTACATAGTGACACATGGGGAATTCTGTGAGTGATGTAGATGGAATTTGTCTCTCATTTGGAGGGATATCCTCACTGACTTGATAAACGAGACTATGAAATGCACGACCATGCTCATGTGAGTCAATATATGATATTGAGCTCAAAATATATTGAATAGTCTGTTCTATTTCAAGGAACATAGATTGAATGTTAAGAAGATGACTTTCCATGCCTTACTTGCAATCTAGAAATCTTTGACAAAGGGGTCATAAAATCATGGAAACATTGGTCATTTTACAAGCTATAGTTATTCTCGAACTCATTCCTATTATTGGTTGGAAATGATGTGTGGCTGGACAACAATATTTACCTATGTTATTTTTAACATCATTAACAATGTAAAGAACAACCTATCGTGTCACACGCATAACGATGCATAAGGGAATTGAAGTTCACAATCAAACACATGCTTTGAATAGTTCTGATCATAAAGAGGCTGATAAAACCCTATAATTAGGTGGCCAAAATGTCTATTTGTCCAATCAAATTGGTTGGATCAATGGACATTATTATTAACAATTGGTAGAGTGAGTTTTCCCTCAAAGTGACTAGATTGTCCAATTAGGAAACTTGATCGAAAGACCACAATGTAGTAGGGAAAGTCTCCAATTAGAAATCAATTTAGATCTAGATCTGAAGTTTCTTGATCGACCAACCACCTATCCTAATGGGGTGATTAGAGTGCCCAATAAGGCTTCGATTGGCTGATTAGGTAATAGGATTGGGCAATCAGAATTCAATCTGAATTTTAAACATTGGACTATTTTTGGGATTACAATTAGGAATAATTTTGAAATTAAGTTTTTATAAGCCCATGACTCTCCTACATAAAGGAGCACATCCCAAAGGGTTTGATAGGACATTTGAGACAACTTGTGAGAAAAGTTGGCCATAAAACTTCTCTCTTGGAGCAAGGAAGTTACTCTATGTACTACTGCCCAAGATAGGAGAAGAAAGGGAGTTCTGAGACGAATAATATGTCAACAACTCATGTTCTACTTTGACTTGGTGGATAAGGTGGTGCAAGACATTCTCTCTCATCTATGTGGATGAAATAAAGTCTGAGGAATAATGTAGAGGCTTAGAGAATCTATTCTGTAAGAGAACAACCGTGCAACATTTGGTGGCTAAGCCAATTCACTTATTGATTCATCTAAATTTCTTAGTGGCCATTCTGGACCTTGATCTAGAAGATCGTTTTCTTCACCAAAAAAATGTGTCTAGTTCTTATACAACTAGTTTGAACAATGTGATAACTTTTAGCCCTTATTAATGCTTTTGTTCACCAATGTTTTATAGCTGAAATGGATATGACAACCATGGTATAAAGGCAACCTTTTTTTTTGTTATTCTTATGCACCCTCTTCTTAAAACCCCTACACACATGAGTGAGAAATGTCTTTCTATCCTAAAAAAGAGATGAAACTTAAATAGAATTACTAATGGGGAGTTAAATTACAATGAAAATTGTGTAATGGGAAAGCAAATGAAACTTAGCTTCTCTATAATAATTCATACCACTAAAGATATTGTTGATTACATACATTCTAACATTTGGGGTCCCTCTCAGGTTCTCTCCAAGGGTGGTTCTAGATACAAGATCACTTTTATTGATGACTTTTCAAGAAATTTCTTATTCTTTTTCTTTAAGCACAAGTCTGAATCTTTTGAATAGTTTAACAAGTGTTAGAATTTGATTGAAAAGCAAACTAGAAAGTGAATCAAGACATTTAAGATTGATAGTTGTTTAAAGTTCTGCTCAACTAAGTTCAGATTGTTATGCCAGTTTGAAGGCATTACCAAACATAAGATTATTAGATATACACCAAAATATAATGGTGTAGCAGAGTGTTTGAATAGAATATTCTTAGAGTGAGTGAGATGCATGATGATTCATGCTAGAATTGGAAGAGATTTCTGGGTTGAAGTTATTTCTACGACCACTTATATTGCAAACCCTCTCCATCTATTACACTTAGTTTCAAACCTCCTACAAAGACTAAGTCTGGTCATATGGCGAGGTTCTCTAATATATGTATTTTTTCTTTCCCTACTTATGTTTACTCTAAAGATAGCAAGCTTGACCATAGGGACAAGAAATATATATTTTGGGTAGTGTTGAAGGTGTAAATGGGTATATATTCTGGTTCCTAACCCAAACTATCTAAAATTATTACTAAAATGAATGTGGTGTTTGATGAATCTTCTATATTATCAAAAAGAATGATCCCATTACTACTTTTGATAGAGGTCCTTCTCCTAGTGTTATCAAGCATGCAGAGCTAGAGATTGATGATGCATCATAATCATCATCATCATCATCATCACATGGTAGTTTGACACCTCATATTGTAATTCGTCAGGATACCTCATATAAAGTTAAAAGTGAGGTACCTGATGCACAACTCAAGGTGTTTCTCATGGTATAGAAAGAAGACTTATTCGACCACCAACAAAACATTCAAATTACATTGTTGCTTATGCTTTATCCATTGTCAAGGAGGCCAGTGATGCTAATGAGCCATCTACTTATACTATAGTTGTAGTTTCTATAGATTTTGCTATGTGGGTTGTTTCTATGAATGATGATATAATATTTCTCATGAGAATCAAACTTGGGAGCATCCTACTAACAAGAAAATTGTTGCTTTAAACTTTGCAAATTATCTAGATAAGAAACACTCTCTTAATGGCTACTTGTTTACTATTACTAGTTGTGATGTGAGTTGGAAACCTACAGTTGCAATATCTACTACATAAGTTGTATACATGGAATTGATTGAAGTTTTAAAAGAGCCTACATAGTTTAGAGGCTTGTGCGCAAAACTTCTTCTTATTCAAGAAATACAACGATCTACTCTGACAGTCAAAGTGCCATCCATCTTACTAAAGATCAAATGCTCCATCAAAAAACCAATCACATCGATTTAAATATCACCTCATCGGAGAAGTAATTTTACATGAGAATATTCTTGTGAAAAACATCACCAAAAAATCAATCTTACTGATATGATGAAAAAAATATTACTACTTTCCAAATTCAAGATCTTCTTGAACTTGGTTAGCCTTCGTAGCTAATAATGATGTCGTTATGGGATGGAGGAGAAGAAGTTTGCTATTGCTTATGTAAGATGCTGACTTCAAGGTAAGGTGGAAATTTGTTATACCTTGAAGACTCCTAGTCCAAATCCTAATTTTATACGGTGTGGTAGTCCAAATTTGGGTCTTGCCTTAATTTTAGTCTAACCCATATTCCTCACTGGATTTGATTAGTATCCCTATTCATATTTGGAGTTGGAAATAGCTCTCTATACATGCAACTTGGGTTCTTATTGTGTTCTGGACTCCCATTTGGATTGTCTATTCCTAGTCAAATCTAATGGACATTGAGACTATAAAAAAGGCCCTTGAGCAGTGAGTTTTCTTCTACTGAATTGCACAAAAATGTTCCAGGTGTAACCTTCTCATGGTTTTTTGGGTTCTCTATTTGATAGTATCTCCTTTATAATATTTTTGTAGTAGTGAAATTCTCTTCTCTTCCCATGATGTAGGTCTTCTAAACCAAACCACGTAAAGCCCAAGTTTAATATTTGTGTAGATTGTTATTCTTCTTCTGGTTGTGTGTGTGTTGCTCATTTCCTTTTTGTTGTGTCGACTCAATGCTATCATTTGACTTAATATTAAAAGTAGGGAATGTAAGGGGCACGATAAGATGCAGTAACGTCTTGTCCCATTATTAAACACCCAACCCTTATGCAACTTGCTAGCAAACAAATAGCAGCAAAAAACACCAAGTTTTATCTAGACACAACCTAACATAACTAATTTACACTTTCAATTTTTTTATTATTTGAATAATACTTTGCAGTCATTTTGCACCCAACCCAGTGAATCTTAACAATCGAATATGTAGTTGCTGCTGGAAACTCATAGAAGATCAATTTAGGATTAGAACACCTATCGAGTGATGCTAGACATTGAGTCGGGAAACAAGATTGAGCATAGTCCTCAAATTATTCAACATTGAGGAGAGAACGATATATTAATTAACGTCTTGTGGTTCACATGAAAAGAAAATTCCTACAACATTGACATCTTCACCTCAAGCAAACACAAATTTCTAATATTTGGTTAAATGTTGTCATGTTTCCTTTGCTCCCCCACCCTTATCATTGGTTTTAATTGTTAGCATGTGTAGAAAGAAAATGAAAATAGTAAATTTTGCATTCCTCAAGTGAACACTTCAAAATATTTTACTACTTTCACTGCAGAACCAATAAAAATCTTTCCTCTAAATATTGACTATATTGGAAAAGACAAGTCCCACATTCTATATGAGGGATTTTTTTCCAAACAAGATTTTTATTATTATATTTAGTCATTACTTATAAAAAGAAAAGAAAAACCAGTCACTGTTTTCAACAAGTACGCGACAAGTACAAAACTCATTTCTTAATTTTACTTGTAGTAAATAATCTAAAATAAATATCATGTGATGGCAATCATAATACCCATATGGGTTCAGCTGCCTCTACTTATCATAATTTTGTTGTTTCAAACTAACACAAATGATAGAGTGACATTTTCTCTTCATTCAGTTACATCACAACTTACTTTAAAAACTGACGTATTAATTATGAATAGTGATATCAACACCCTCTCCTATCACTCAGGCACACTTATTTTATGGGATACAAGTATAATGGCTAAGAACTATGACGTACCATGTGACTAGCTAGGAAAGAGAAAGAGAAAAAGGAGGGAAAAAAAGAGAAACTTGTTTTACTTATGACTTTTGAACTATAATGAACTTTTATAAAATAAAAACCACTAGAATATTTATAAAATACAATACATTAACGTGAATGTCGACATGCTTTTGAGAAAAAATCTTACAAAATATAAAAATGAGTATTATATTTTGGGGATAATACTCATCTTCTGAATAATACGCTGAGTCAAGATCAAGTATTGCATGACATTCCTTTTTATATTTTAAAATAAGTATTAAAATGAGTATTGTATTATGTTTATGGAGATAGTAATTATTTTGTGAGTAACACACTAACTCAAAAGCTGAATATTTATATTTCATTTTTTTGGAGATAATACTCATTGAGCGAGTAAATAAGAAAAAATGAGCGTTTTACCAAAAAAGGCATACAATACTCAATTTTTAATTGGTGTGTTACTTAGAAAATAAGTACTATTACCAAAAATATAGTACAACACTTATTTTAATATTTATTTTAAAATACAATGACATCAAAAATGAGTACTATACTAAAAGAATGAAATGTAATTTTCATTTTTGAGTTAGTTTGTTACTTAGAAAATATATATTATTACAAATGTGCAATATCATTTTTATATCCCATATCATTTTTTTTTAAAAGTATGTTGACATTAATTTTATTGAATTGTATCCTTTTAAAAATATAACAATTTTGTTTTTGTAAAAAAATCATCACAAATGAAAAGTTATAAGAAAAATATATTTATCTCTCTTCTTTTTTCACTTTGTTTCTCTTTTTCCTCCAATTCTCCTTTTTTTTTCATTTTTTTTGTCAACATACTTACACCATCCTGAAACAAAAGTATGGGTCCAAACATGAGCAGGGTAATACCCATCATTTTCCATAAATTATACATATGAACATAAAACTACAATGTATGTAGAGCTTATTTTAATAGCTTTGAGGAGTTGCTCATTTCCATATATGAACTTGGCACTGTAATGCGTAACCAAGGTCAGGATAGAAAACTTAAGCAGCAATAAACGAGCCAAAGTTGCTCTCAAACAATTAAACATCCCCTTTAAAAAACCCATACTACAATTAAAAAATAAGTACGTAAGTTAATGACAGAGACTAAATGAGACACTCACACACAAGTTTGAGACAGAAGATTTGAACATGTAATAAATGAGCCAAAGTCGAAGTCAAACTATTTAATACCCCTTTTCAAATATATGATGATTCAAATACTTGTTTTACAAGATCAAATTTCATTCCAAGCAGCTAATGTATAAGAATCGAAATTTTCCGGCGAATCAAACAAACAGAAAATGAATGCTATAGGGACACAACGGTAACAACAATATGGCACACCACTTAAAATGTTCACACGAATCACTTTTCACTCATGCTGCCCTTCCTGGCAGCTGTCATCACGTTCAAGATCCCCCGTGGTGGTGGCCGTGGTGGTGATGATGCGCCTCCCCACCACCCGTGTTGTCTTCGACGACCACCTCTTCAATCTGCTCGTGTACCACAATATCATCCTGGACAGTAGTAACAACCACATCCTCCCCACACGGTCCGGCAACGTGGGTCTGCTGCACGATGACGTGCTCTTCCGCTTCCTCGACCAACAGCACCTTCCGACGCTTCTTTTTATGGAAGCAGAAGAGCAGCGCAGCAAGAAATCCCAGAAGCAGCAGCCCACCAAGCGACGTGCAGACTGCAATGATGACCTTGTGATGGGGGTGATGGGGAGGTGGAGCGTACGGCGGCGGGATGTATGGCGGGGCGTACGGCGGTGGAGTGTATGGCGCGGCGTATGGCGGTGGAACTACTGGTGGTGGTAGATGGGGCGGCGGGACGTACGACGGAGGGACTGCTGTTGATGGTGGAAGGGGCGGTGTGAT
This sequence comes from Alisma plantago-aquatica, assembly GCA_963693085.1. Lineage (NCBI taxonomy): Eukaryota > Viridiplantae > Streptophyta > Magnoliopsida > Alismatales > Alismataceae > Alisma > Alisma plantago-aquatica. The sequence goes on from OY856411.1 coordinate 680,374,872, forward strand.
ATACGACGGCGGAACTGCTGGTGGCGGTGGAGGACAAGGAAAAAGATTAGGTGGATAAAAAGGAGAAGTATTGTAAGCGTTGAAAGCTAAAGCCATGACGGCGATGCACTTTCAGCGGAGATTTGGGACCTGGAAAGATTGTATATGGAAGGATGACTAGATGAGACGGGAATCATCTATTTATAGAGAATGCAGGATTTTCTAGTTCTTTTCGGATAAAGAGCGCGGGAGAGCAGTGCAAGTCTAGTAATAATAATAGCATCGTATATGTTTACAAATCACATTCCCCAAGTCCATAGGAGTATAAACATAATAGTATAAACATAATTATGTACTTATGTCTGCCATAAGACCCAGGACTACGTCCGGATTAACGTCAATCATTTAGAATTAGGATTGCCTGTCAGTTCCAGCAACCGGCATATGTAGAGCTTATCCGGGGGCTGTGAAGGCCCACTAGGCCTCTACTAAAATATATAAGGGAAAAAAATTCAAATAGTACAATTTCTTAAATTTTTTTACGAAATAACACTCTCTCCAACTTATTTTCCAAACTAGCACACTTTCACCTAAAAAACGCCACATTAATTGACATTTTCTAGTGTAGAGACGGAAAGCGCCACATTAATTGACGTTTTTCTGGTGCAGAGATTGAAAGCGCCACTTTGACTTGTGTTTCTTTGGAACACGCCAAACAAGATGGCGTTTTTCTGAAAGACGCAACATTATCTGGCGTTTCTTTGGAACATGCCAAACAAGATGACGTTTTTTACTTTTAATCAAATCTCCGCCAAGCATAGCGCTAGCTTCGATCGACCGTGTGACTCGATGGAACACGAAGATAAGGCTCTACGGCTTTCTATAAGAGGCAAGTAAGTTGGCATGCCTTTGAGGCAAAGCAATGACAGCGGAGCATCACATAACGATGTTTCAGTAATTGCTGCATTCCGTCTGCACGATGCAGGTTCCACACACTTGTGTTTCTTCTATTGGTATGAAATTGGTGTGTGCATGCATAATCCGACTTGAGTATTGAAACCAGAAGCTGGCTTCTTTGTCCTGAATAGGTGAAGAGCTCAAATCACACATGGTTGCAGCATAGGCCAAATACATACCTAAAATGAAAGCAACAAGATTGCTGAGATACCGTGAGAACCCTAACACAGGTTGCCGACTGGTCTAGGCGCCGGCTTTCGTTGGAGCTGATGAGTCACCGTCACCACCTGCCGAGACAGACCTCTGGATTGCTTGTCTACGTTTACATCACAGTCGCAGGCGTTGGTAGTGCTTGGAATTAAAATCAGTGACCTCTGCTGCATGCATGCTCCATGCACTACTCAAAATCAGGAGGTGGTTCTGGTGGCGGGATTGGAGCAGGTGGAGGAGGATTCGACGGAGGAGGTGGTTCAGGGGATGGAGTCGGCCGCGGCTCCGGAGCATGGTTCGGCGGTGGAGTTGGCGGAGATTTGACTAAAGTAAAAAACGCCATCTTGTTTGGCGTGTTCCAAAGAAACGCTAGCGTGTCATCCAGAAAATCAAACCAGAAAAACGTCAATTAATGTGACGCTTTTATGTGAAAGTGTGCTAGTTCGGAAAATAAGTTGGGGAGAGTACTATTTGGGTAATTTTTTTAAAGAAACTGTGCTATTTGAGTTTTTTTTCCAATATATAATCTACTACACGTAATTATCTATAGACAGTGGTACATACTCTAAACAGTGACGAATGGGGGTAAAAAGTCAAAACAATTGATTCTAAGAAACAGGTGTTAGATATATACTTTTACAGCTATTATTTAGCATGGGTTAAGCCCAATGTTGCGCAGCCAGTACATAATGGAAAGGAACGTAAGTTATCCCTTTTGTATAAAAGGATAATCACGTTATTAATTATTGATTTAATTAATTGTATCTTTCCGAAACGTTTTAGCATCTTTTGGTTATGTGAATAAGAGATGAAGTTAATTATTTATATAATTAATGATCTCCTTTCTTTAACGATTAAGATATGTACGTTTCGTGTACAATTCTGAAACGGTTCAGCAACTTTCCATTATGTGAATAAGAGATGAAGTTAATTATTTATATATATAATTAATGGTCTCCTTTCCTTAACGGTAAAGGCATGTACGTTTCGTGTACAAGAGTGATCGAGTGATCGTGTCCGTCTAGGATTAGGACGTGGGGCGTGAAAGGGTTATAAATAGGGAAACATGTCAATAGGGTTGAGCACACAACGAATTTAGTTTCTCTCTGCATAACGCACAACCGTCAGCCGCCGTTTGCAAGAGACGAGAGATGTGTCCCTTTGACAGAGTTTTTCTCTTCTTTCTCTTCGCCCATCTGAATTGCTACTTTGTGGAGACTTGTCTTCGGAACAAAGTGAGTATTCTGAAAAGTTGGCTCATGGAGATCTTTCTCCTGAATGAGACGAACAATGTCGTCCTTCTATTCCTTTGACACGATCTGTCCGGGTGGTGGTACCTGCGATCGCTGGGCTGCACTGGTGGTGTAAATATTTCGGCGTCAATTTGACGTGCCGGAAGAGCGACGTTAAATGCAAGCAGACATGCGGAGTGACTTGGCGTCAAGCGTTAGCGAGACGAGCCAAGGATATAGACTTGTTGTAATCTTAATGACTGGATGGACTGGAAGAACATCGCTTATCCGAAGAATTGTAAGGCAATGATTTCTTTAAGTATACATATGTATATACCAATATACATGTCTTGTTTCTCAACGAGACGATCCGGTCAGGAGTTTCTTACTCTTTTATTTATGTTCTCCTACAATGTTTTATTCTTGTATATCTTATCTTGATCTATCTGCAATTGTTAATTTTTTGCAACTGTTTGTTGTTGCATGTAACGATGTTTACACCTAAATTATCTAAAAGTCTTAAAGAAATCAATTTTTTGTCGTTAATTAACAATGTAGATCATGGTGCGTGCGCTAGAATTAACAATTAATATATGCCTAAAATTTATTATTTTGAACGTTTGTATATTAGCAATGTTGAATATATAATTGGCATAATATATGGGTATGAAAAATAGGAACAACCAAAATTAAATAAAATTGATCCCAACAATGTGAATATTATTTCTAGTTGGAAAAAGGCTGATACGAGATGCAAGAGTTAATTTTGTTTGTGTTAAAAATACAAACTGTATAATTTATACTCTTAGCAAGTATTGCTTATTTCCATGACATTGTATAGGGATGGTAGAAATAAAATATAAAACTGAGAATAAAGGTACTAATTAGTGCTGCGTTTCAAAGTTTATAATATTTCTAAATTTTTTATTTAGTAGAGGTAAATCTATTCTTGAACAAGTAATTACTGATTTAATTCTTGGTGTACAAAATTTTGGATGCATGCATTAAATGCTTGAAAATTTTGTTGTTATGTCTATAGTTGAGATATTCCTAATATTTTAGAAAGTCGTTTGACATATATCTCAAATATAAAGGAGAATGTCAATGAGCGGTCTCATGTTAGACATTAATAAACAAGATGTACACTTGATAATTTTATTGTTATGTCTATAGTGGAGATATTCCTAATATTTTAGGAAGTCGTTTGACATATATCTCAAATATAAAGGAGAATGTCAATGAGTGGTCTCATGTTAGACATTAATAAATAAGATGTACACTTGATAATTTTATTGTTATGTCTATAGTTGAGATATTCCTAATATTTTAGGAAGTCGTTTGACATATATCTCAAATATAAAGGAGAATGTCAATGAGCGGTCTCATGTTAGACATTAATAAACAAGACGTACACCTGAAAGATACAAATGTCAAGTTACATGTTAGTTCTTACCCGACAGTTAATTTTAGTGCTAAGACCAAAGATAAGAAATTAAAGATAGTACATATATCTATGGCTAAGAATAAAGTATGTCCTTTATATACAAAGGATAGAAGGTAGCCACATCTGAAATTAAGGAGATTATAATTAGATAATTATTTTCTTGAACCTTAATGATGGGTATGTGTCTTTAAAACTTGAAATCTCGATTAGTAAATGAGATGGTTTTGTAATAGACTGTAAAATGTAATAAGTTATTATTACATACCTTTGTGATACTATGTTCTTTAGCAAGTGATATTTGTGTAACGTGGAGAACAAGTTTAATATTCTTGCTGAACATATTTCAAATTGCAATATTTGAATGAATATAGTTCCGTATGCATGAATCTTGTTTCATCTAATATATAACATTATTGTTTGAGACATATTTTGTTGTCTCAATGAAACAAATGTTGAATCATGAATTGGTTCCAAAATCCGACATTAATTCTGAAAGATGTAAAATATATATATGTAAACTAAATTGTCTAGAAGAATTTCTTTTTATAATAAAAATTCTGAAATTCTAGTTTTAGTTCACCATTACATCTGTGAATTTAATGAAGTTACTGGAAATTGTTATTTAATAATATATCTAGATGATTTGTGTAGATATTGTTATGTCATTTTACTTAAAAGTAAAATTGAGACATTAGAAAATTCAAAATTTTTTAGATGGAAGCTAAAACTCAAGCTAGTAAGGTACTTAAATGATTAAGGTCTGATGGGGAGAAGAACATACCTTGAACTTATTTGTTGGAATTTTTAACAACTCCACTGTGTAGTTCATGAAGGTTGTTTCTCCTTATACACCATGGTTTATTGGGATTGTAGAACGTCAAATCTAATTCCTTATTTAAATGGCTAATAACTTTCTCCAGACCTCAAGTTTACTCATACATATGTGGAAGAAACTTTGACTATGGCTTGCCATTTTTTGAATAAAGTTTTCCGTAGACATAATAAGAGTAAACTGATTGAGTTATTGATTGAGAAAGAATTGTTTATCTAATATCTTCAAATGTGGGGGCATTTTTACTAAGGTATATGTCTCTGAACACAAAAGAAAAGAAATTAGAAAAACGGTTGACGCCATTTTTTTGGGTCATGTAAAAACAAGTTACGCCTTTAGATTTATGATTGTAAAATCTGAAATCTTAGGCTATAAGGTTTATACAATTGTGATATTACGTACGACATTCTATGATAATGTGTTTCTCATGAAAAAACGAGTGTATCTAAATAAATGTCTCATAATGATTCATTATACACATGGTCTTTTCTCGAGAACGAAGAAAGGATGAGAAATGTGCGGGCAACTTATAATTTGCTATTTCTGAATTTATTGATTCTGATGAAATGGCTGAACAAAGGAGAAGTTAACGTACTAAGATTTTCAAGGATGATAGAAGTGAGTTTCTCACTTATAATATCAAGATGATCTTGTTCCTTTCAAAACATGCTATGGATTCTCTAGAAGCTTAGTTTTTAAAGAATTTGTTAACATAGAAATCTTATGAATTCTCTCAAATTTATTGTAGGAATTTATAGATTTGTCTTCTAGTTGTTCTAAAGTTGTTAGTAAATGGATCCTTAAGATGAAAATAAATTCAGAATGGATAATCAATCATGTACTTTGCTAGGCTAGTTGCTAAGGATTTTACACCCTGAAGGAATAATGTATTTTGATACATATTCTATGTTTTCTACATGAACACAATCTAAATGCTTAAGGCATTGGTTGTCACATATAATCTCATATTCAATAAATGAATGAGAATTCTGTATTCTTACACGGTAATATTCACGAGAAGATATATATGTGTGGAACAACCTGATGGATTTGTGCATTGTAGGAATGAGCATAAAAGTGTGTAAATTTATTAAAGCTATTGCATGGCTTGAAACAAGCTCCTAAGAAATGATATGAGATGTTTGATAGAGTAATATCAATGAAATGCTTCATTTCTAATAATTTTGATATATGTATCTACTGTAAAAATCGTCAATGCTTGATTCATTTTGTTATACATAGATGATGTTTTGTTTCCAATATAAAAGTAATAAATTAGACTATCATTCTTATGTAACAAGTTTTAGATGAAATATAGATGAGAGTCATTTACATGATTTTAATCATGAGATTTACTGATGATATAACTCTCTAAAAGTCTCATTATGTTGAGAGGATACTAGAGAAGTTTGAGTACATATCATGCAACCATGTTAAGACTCTATATGAACTCATCAAAATGTCTTGTATAAGAATGTGACTAAATTTCTAATGAATTAATTATGATACTTTTTGGATATTGGAAGTTTGATGTATCTTAAGAACCACACATGTACATACATTATGTTTGTTATGTGCAAGTTGAGTAGATACACCAATGATCCTGCTAAGACACATTTAGAAATCTCTTGATAGAGTATTGAGGTCTGTAAAGGGAAGGCGTTACCTTGACTTCATTATGACAAATATCCTTTGGTAGTAAAAGGATATAATAATGCATGCCAGTTTGTCATGAACTCTAGGAGTAATGGTGTCTTGTGATATATTTTCCTAATAAGAAAATGTGTTGTTTTATGGATTGTCTTGGTCTTCTTCTGAATCTTAGTTGGGTGTTTTATATATGAAATTGAATTGGAAGTTGAATGGCTGCATAGATTTTTAATCTAAGTTAGCTATTGAAAATAAATATGATTCCTGCAATTTCATTTCATATTAATAACAATACAACTATAAAAGATATAAAGATTGACAAGTATAATTAAAACAACTTTGACACATCCAAGTCAGACTTATGTCTGTAAGGGAGTTAGTGTCTTGTGGGGTCAAGGCTTGACTACGAAGGTACCTTGTTTCTTATAAAGCCAATCCTTTGACTATATGTCTTAATATGGCTTTAGTTGAGAAATTCAAGTTGGGGATGGGACTGAAACCCCTTCTTATTCATAGGCAGTAGCAACCCAACCCAAAAGAGTGGAGATCCCACGAATTGGGTTCAATGTGGTAATAACAAGCTGTCGGGTGAATTGATGACACTATGTAAATTTATATTTGATGCTTCATGCATTTGTGTGTCTCTCCCCTGAAAACCTGTTTAGTGTCATAAGCTGCAAGTTAGTAAGAGATTAGTCTCTGAATGGAGTCAAGTCCTAGGACAGGATGCTAGTAGTACATCCTTGGAGACTTCAACTAAGTGATTGATGTTGTGTGGGCCGCAACAAGGAAAATGGTTGTTTCCTATGTCAATCATGATTCCCTGATATTTTACTTCTTTACTGCCATGTCTTTATTATGTTGTTACCAACCGATACTCTTACAACCAAGGTTCAAGTTCAAGACTTTAGTTCACTTAGTTCCTGTGGGAGTCTACGTTGGATAACTCAGGTAGATTCAAACCGAAAGGTATCTACTGAAAGCATAGTATGGAGGACTGTTTGGCAGAGCACTACACATTGGACTTTGTGGGGGATTGTTAGATATATAGCTTTTACAGCTATTATTTAGCATGGGTTAAGCCCAATGTTGCGCAGCCAGTACATAATGGAAGGGAACGTAAGTTACCCCTTTTGTATAAAAGGATAATCACGTTATTAATTATTGATTTAATTAATTGTATCTTTCCGAAACGTTTTAGCATCTTTTGGTTATGTGAATAAGAGATGAAGTTAATTATTTATATAATTAATGGTCTCCTTTCTTTAACGATTAAGATATGTACGTTTCGTGTACAATTCTGAAACGGTTCAGCAACTTTCCATTATGTGAATAAGAGATGAAGTTAATTATTTATATATATAATTAATGGTCTCCTTTTCTTAACGGTAAAGGCATGTACGTTTCGTGTACAAGAGTGATCGAGTGATCGTGTCCGTCTAGGATTAGGACGTGGGGCGTGAAAGGGTTATAAATAGGGAAACATGTCAATAGGGTTGAGCACACAACGAATTTAGTCTCTCTCTGCATAACGCACAACCGTCAGCCGCCGTTTGCAAGAGACGAGAGATGTGTCCCTTTGACAGAGTTTTTCTCTTCTTTCTCTTCGCCCATCTGAATTGCTACTTTGTGGAGACTTGTCTTCGGAACAAAGTGAGTATTCTGAAAAGTTGGCTCATGGAGATCTTTCTCCTGAATGAGACGAACAATGTCGTCCTTCTATTCCTTTGACACGATCTGTCCGGGTGGTGGTACCTGCGATCGCTGGGCTGCAATGGTGGTGTAAATATTTCGGCGTCAATTTGACGTGCCGGAAGAGCGACGTTAAACGCAAGCAGACATGCGGAGTGACTTGGCGTCAAGCGTTAGCGAGACGAGCCAAGGATATAGACTTGTTGTAATCTTAATGACTGGATGGACTGGAAGAACATCGCTTATCCGAAGAATTGCAAGGCAATGATTTCTTTAAGTATACATATGTATATACCAATATACATGTTTTGTTTCTCAACGAGACGATCCGGTCAGGAGTTTCTTACTCTTTTATTTATGTTCTCCTACAATGTTTTATTCTTGTATATCTTATCTTGATCTATCTGTAATTGTTAATTTTTTGCAACTGTTTGTTGTTGCATGTAACGATGTTTACACCTAAATTATCTAACAACAGGTATGTGCGAAATGAATTTTATACAAAATCCCAATTGTATAATAACATCTTGCATGATATCGGTAATAATCCATTTTAATAACTTGGAGAAACATTTTGACAAGAATTCCAAGAGAAACTTGTTCAAGCCAATCACTTGATTGAACTAATACCCATTGCCACCAGTGCCATGAGACAGTGAACAAAAGGGGTTAAGGAAGATTATTAAGACATGTGACGATCACTAATTTTTAGATATATTTTCTATATTATTCAATCTACATCCACATTACCACAATATGTAGGAAGCATAGAACTTTTAAGTGAAAAACCAAAAAGTATTTTCTATGACATTTCATACATACTATGACGAAGAACATGACTTTGTGGTAGTAATTAAGGGGTTAGTAAGGGCCTTCTCACATTATACAATAACCACAAGATCTTTCAGTTTCACTACTTATTGAACAATGATTGAGAGGATAGCTCCGGCTAGTTGTGCAAAGTTTTTCACACATGCAATGTGATTGGGGGGCGTGTGGCTTCACAAGGTAGTGAGTTTGTTAAGGGAGGCATGTCTCCATTGATGCAAACTTGGTTGGATGGTGTCCCGTTGCTTAAGTTTTATTTTTCCCTTAGAAGATAAGGAAAGAACTCTAAAGTGCTTAAAAAAACAACATGGCAAAATGAATAGTCGGTCATATACACCTTTGTATAAGGTAAAATTACATGCATGTTGCTTTTTTGGGGGGGGAGGGGGGCAAGTCGGGAGGCCTTTTTATTCATCTCGTCCTCCTCTTACGAGTTGTTCAAAGATATTATGACAATCTAACGAATTTTGAAAAGCAATGACCTTGGTAGTACTACTACCATTACAATCTCTAATCACTAGTTGATTCAAGCATTCTGGTGGACGGGTGTAGTGCGTCCTCCTTTGGTTATCTTTTTGATGGTGTTTTGTCAATGCAACTACAAGATGGTTGCAATCTCTCTTCACATGGACAATCGACCAGTCCGACTTCATCATCTTCTTAGCTCTAGTGATCTCTTCAGCGAACCTAGGAGCAATGACTTGTTCTCCCTGAAGTAACTGAACAACAAGCCTACAGTCTGACTCAACGGTGATTTTGTTCAGATTTAACCTCATTGCATCTTCCATAGCTGCTAGAATGGCTCTCACCTCAGCTTCCAATGCATCATCTGTTGCAAGTTTTACTTCATTACCAGCAAGCCACTTCCCTCTCCAATCACAGGCCACATAAGCACAACTACTCTCTCTCTTTTTGAAAGATGCATTGACATTCATCTTGATCCACCCTTCCTCGGGCATTGTCCATAGTTACGGTTGATCCATATCTATGACCTTGACCCCCGTTTCCCAGGATACCCTACTCAGCTCAACATCTTGACTGACCTTCATCGCCACCTGGAAGTGGTTAGGATGTTTCCCTTCTATAACATGACTGTTTCGGCTTTTATAGATATGCCAGCAGCCATACATGAACTTATCTTATACCTTATTGTTTCTCAAATTGGTTCGTATCCAGACATCTAGGTGCTCTGTGAAGAAACTGTGAGAGGTCATGTTTGTGAGGATTAGTTTCCAACACTCTTGGGCATGGTGGCAGTCCCTCAGTGCATGAAGTTTGTCTTCTTCACCTAAGTGGCATCTTCCGCACATACTGTCATTTGTCATCCATTACTCTACCCTCATCTTGTTCGTTAGGATGGAATTACGTGAGAGTGTCCACATGAAGACTTTCACCTGGGATGAGGTGTGTGTGTCCCATTTAGTTCTCCACTCTCCCTGTCTAACATACTCCACCCCCGTCTGATTGCTTTGTAAGTTGAATTCGTGGAGAAGCAACCTGTATTAGTATGTTTCCATACTCTTGTGTGTCTTCCAGAATATCAATTTGGAGGTGTAATTTTCAAAACCTCAGTGACACAATTTGTAGGTAGCCAGTCCTCAAGAAACCTGACATCTTGTTCCCCATTGTCCAGTACCACATTGTGCACCTTCAGATCATTTATGTCATCTAGTATAGGATTAGTTGCTTCTTCTCATAGACAAATTCGGTTCTTCACCCACAAATCGTCTCAAAAGTTAGTGTCTCTTCATGTAACTAGGTGTATGTGAGAGTTCATCGTGAGGAAGCATTTTCCTTCAAGAGTGGCTCTCCCCAATCTTGACAGATTTGATCCGTAGTTTCCTTTGTGATCATTGTACCTTCTGTGCATCAGTTGACACCATATAGTAGGTCTGTTAGTAGCTACGTCCCATGTGTTCTTTGCTAAAAGAGCCTTGTTCCATTCCCACATCATTTTGATGTCCAATCCTCCATTGGCTTTGTTGCTAACCACATTCTTCCATGCTATGAGCAAAATAAGGTGTTGATTACTGCCACCCCCCAAAATGAACTTTCTAATCGTGCTATCTATGCGTTCACACAATCCCAATGGCAACAATGCTGTCTGCATAAGATAAGATGGCATCACTGCCATGGTTGTCTTAGCTAGACACACCCTCCCTACCAAAGATAAGCATCTAGATGACCAAGAGGCCACTCTATTGGTAACTCTATTTAACACATCTCCATATGTGTTCTTGTCCACCCTCTTGTGTAGTAATGACACTCCAAGATATTTCTCCAAATCAACTGTCTCAATGAATCCACTAGCTCTACAAATGGCCCGACATGTCCTCCTGGTTACATTGCTCGAGAAGAAGATGCAAGTTTTCTCTACTGAGATCTGTTGTCCAGACTTCATGCTGAAAGCTTTAAAGACACTCCATAATGGATTTTATGTTAGCAACAATGGCTTTGGCAAATAGGATGATATCATCTATGAAGCACATATATGCCAGTTTCAGACCTCTAGATGAAATCTTAACTGTATTGCAAGTACCATTACTGACTCTCCCTTGGATCATCTGGCTTAGTCTCTCTATACATAACACAAAAAGGTATGGTGACATGGGGTTTCCTTGTTGTAACCCTCTGGTCGCCTTGAACTCTGGTAGAGCACTACCTTTCCACACAATCAATGTTCTTCCTGACGTAATAGTGTTCATAATGTATCCTTTCAGATTGTTTGGCATATAAGTGTGATTAAGCGTGTCCTCTATGAACTCCCATGACATCATGTCATATGCTTTGGATAGATCTATCTTCATTGCCATGGTTTTAGCACTATGTTTCCATTGCATGATATGAATGACCTCTTGGACCACTGCTATGTTATCCATCCATGTACAAAACTAGACTGTTCTTGCGATATCCAGTCAGGGATGCATCTTTTCAATAATTCTACTATAATTTTTGAGAAAAGTTTCAGACATATTATTCAAAGAAATCGACCTCAGTTGGTCTCACCTTTCAGGGTGTTGTACCTTGGGGATCAGCCCAATGGTCGAGTTGTATATTTCTATAGGTAAAGCATATCCTTTGAGTGCATTAGAGACTGTTAACATGATGAAATTCTTAATGGTGTTCTACTTCTTCAGCATGAAATGTCCGGTAATGCCATTCGGTCCTGCAACCTTGTTAGGATCGGTGCTTTTCAACACACTTAGAACTTCTTCAATAGTCAGTTCAACGACCATCAATCCCTTTTCCTTGACCAAGAGTCTTCTAAACTTGGCTGGTATATTATTCTATTGAACATTCACATTGTTCACAGGGATTGTGAAGATAGTTTTGAAATGGTCCATCACCAGCTTCTGGATTTCCTCCTCCGCAGTTACCCATTTGTTGTTAGTATCCTTCAATGCATTGATTCAGGTGCCTTGTCTTCTTTTCTTCACATATGCTTGGTAGAACTGAGTATTGTTGTCCCCATTTATCAGCCAATTAATGTGGCTTTTTCTTTTCCATTCTTCTTCCTCTTGCTTTAGTATTTGAGCTAGTTTGTTCTGCATAGATGAAAAATATTGTCAGTATTGGTGTCATACCGCTCCTTGAGCATGGATTGTAGTTTGTTATGTTCCTGAGCAGCCTATCCTTATTCTCCCATAGTCACTTCCTGTACTTAGTATCCCAAACTTCTATGCTCTTCTTAGCATTGTGTAGCATAGTGCATGTTTGGTTTTCTAGATTTTGCCGTATTGGATTGTATTTTGGCATCCATTTGCAGAAAGTTTGTATTTGGTTTACAAGATTCTAGAAACAGGTCTAATCTCAGGATTTTCGAACATAATAAGAATCCCGTATTTTGGTTTCCATCAAAATTCTCCCGGACGCCAAAATCCAGCTGTGGTTGGCCCGTGGACCAATTTTTTTTTAAATCATATATTTTACAAATATAGGAAACCAAACATAAAATTAGTGTTTGTGGAATTTTTACAATGCAGTATTTTGCAAATACATGATGGCATAAATACAAGATTCTTGAAAATCTAGCAAACCAAACATGCCTATGGTGTAGAAATTGTTGTTTCCTTGCCAAGTGTTGGCGAGCATTTGATTAAATTCTCTATTGTCTTCCCAACAGTTCCTTACTATAAAAATGTCTTTGTATCATATGCACTTTGTTTGCTTTGAGTAAGACTGGGAAGTGATCTGAGAAAGTGCGTGAAAGGTGAATGATAGAAAAGTTCCTAAATGAATTCAGTGTTAGCCACAACTCTATCTAATCATTCAAAGAGTGACCCATGTTTGTATGTGAACCTCAATCATGAGAAGCTAAAATCTGAAAGACCTACTTCCAACAGTGTTTTGTTGAATAGTTGGGCCTCAGAGTAGTTATATTCTTCTCCCCTTTCTTCTCGTATGGGCTAGTAGTCGTGTTGAAGTCACCAATGACTACCCACGACCCTTTGAATTTGTTCCCCATCTCCACAATGTGTTTCCAAAGAATTCTCCTCACAACAATGTGTGGGTTAGCATAGACAATCGTAATGTATAATCATCCTTACCTTATAAGTGACAAACTATCGGTGACTGTTAATGATCTCCACTTTGCAATCCTTCTCTTTCCAAAACAACTAGATACCTCCTACAAAACCCCTTACCTCCACTCTATGTGAATTGGTGAATCCCAGAGTTTTGATCATCCTGAGAGCAAACATTCTGCTAATTCGAGGTTCAACAATTGCTACTAACTTAGGTTGATGTTTTACCATGATATCTTTTAGCACTCGACATGTATCATCATTCCCAATTCCCCTGACATTCCAGTATAATGTATCTAGCATAAACACAATAGGTGGATGCGTGGGTACCTTCTTCTTGTGTAGTTTTAGTTGATGGGATGGGTTTCCCACTTGCTGCACTCGCCTCGCTTTCCTCTTGGTTTAGCCTGGGGCTCTACCTTCTTTGAGTATATGGCAAGGTCACTTTGGCTTGCTTCATGTTGGAGTTACTGCCTTTAATTTTATGGCCGGTTGATGGTACTGAATCCGAGTTTCTATTGTCATTAGTTTTATCATTAACATCTCTACTATCTTCTTCTCCTTTCTCTACCTCCATCTCATCTACCTTCTCCATCTCAATCACCTCATCTACTTCAGGGTCTACAACTGTATGGACTTCATACACTTCATCATCATTCTCCTTTCCAGTGCCGACCTACTTGTTGTTCTTTCCAGACTCCTTGTTGTTCAAGATCTCCTTCAGGACTTCTCTTTTGTCATTAGCAGTGGTAGTCATCTACACAGGCTTCTTTCTTTTGCCAAACCTTGTGTTGTTGTTTGTTCTTTTGTGTCTCATTTAGTTCCTCCTGATGTATCACATTTGTTGGGCTTTCCTCCATGACTTCCTCTTCCTCACTCAGTCCCTCAAATATGTTGTTACTCTTTATGCCCTAGGCTAAGGGTGGTATAGTTCTGTCCCTTTTTGACTTTACTTCTTCTCTTCTATGTCTGCCATTCCTCCTTCATCTCAATATCCTTTCGAGTATTTTCCTTTTCACCTCCTTTATTGTTCTACTTATTTTTTTTGCGGGCAATACCTGGTTTGATGTCCCGACTTTCCACAGTGGTCGCAGGTATCAAGATAGGCCTCATAAATGATCTCATACTCCTCGTCATTGATGATGATCGATCATATTAACTCCTTCCTCATGTCTACTTCGACTGCTAGTCTATTAAAGCAGCTCCGCTTTCATCTTTGTGTGTGCTCATCCACCTTGAAGAGCCCACCAATCACCAACCCTATATATTCGAACATAGTGTCTACATATAAATATAGAGGTAGATTCATGACCCTTGTCCAAGTGACTATATGAGGGGACATCTCCTTAGAGGGTCTGAATCTAGGGTTCCAATCCCAGACTACTAAACATCACCCAAAGATCTTCCAGGGTCCTCCGATCATCACCATCTTGTAGTCCTTCCTACATGAGTGTTGAATGACAAAGTGCCCCATATCCAGTTCAAACATATCATGCATGATGCTAAGCTAGAGAAAGCATTGCTTTTATTTAAGATATATGGAATCAATCTCAATCTTGAAGCCACTCACTTTTTATGATCTCCAAACTATGATATGCTTGTGAATTTCATTAATGTATCTGCATCTGAACTAGATCTTAAGTGAATGGATTTATACTAGTAATATGACTGATGTAGGTGTATTAGTCATATACATAGGAGCCTATTTTGTAACATAGTGTAGTATATATACACCAATATCATTCTAGATCTATTTGTAGAGAACTACCATTACAATGATTTCAACTACTTTGATGACTATGAATTACAATTGAAGTAGCATGTTGCTGATATGTGTGAGTTTACCCAATTATATGAATTATCTAATTTTGATGTCACCAAAATTGATGACTACACATTTCTTTAGAAAATGAAGCAACTTTAAACAATCTTGATATCTAGATCCTACATATTAATTATTTGATTGAGTGATATTGATATACTTTAGTTGTTATTGGCTACTAGATGTTGGAGACATGTAATCTTTATGAGGTTTACACTAGATTAATACATCACATAATTTTAGTATATATAGTTTAAGTATTATGTGAATAGTCTTGTTGGTGATCTCATAAACATAATGCACCCAATTTTCAAAGTTACCAGTTATAGTCAACTAAGATTTCATTTCAATTTTCTTTACATAATCGACATTTATTGAAGTCCTACTTTTAGATACCACAACCATGTGCTTGCAAATCATTCCAATTAAGGAATATGCCCATTACAGAAGTCATATCCTTAAACTGAAAACTCATCATCAACATTTTTATGATGTCTAAACACTATAAAGATGCACCAAGATACTAAAGTGATCTTACCACTTCATACTTTGTACTACTCCCATGACATTAGTTCTTACCTTCACTGGATATATTCAACTACTATGGTTCATTCAACTCAATATATTTAGAATTTCTATTAATATCATTAGTTATCAATGGAACCCCAATAAATTTGGTCAACTTCATAAAGGAATCAAGAAAATAGCAAAACATTTAGTCAAATGCTATGAAAAACTTCATACACTAGTCAGTTTGATTTCTAATAATCAATTTGAGTCAAATTTGGCCACGAAACTGGTTAAATTCCTTAGAAAATCGAAGGTCTTATTGTATACATTGGAAATTTATTAAACTAGGGCCCTATCACATGATATCTTGTTTTATCCAATCTAACACTTGAATTAAATTATTTATCATCCATTTGCACTATATTAATCAATCTACCACTAATAATATTAATTCATTTATTTTTTTCACCCCTTCTTAACTAGATTCATCATTAATTACAAAGGTAAGAATATGGGATGGCACTAATCCATTACCATTTTGAAATAACATATACTATTTACATGTAAAATAGTATTTATGCTTTCATCATATGAGATAAATTTTGATTCCTTTTATATTAGGATTATGTTAAATGATATGATACTCAAGAAAACTTGTCATTCTTAAATGTATCCATGAATTTCTATGTTGACAATATTAAGATAAAATAGAAAGGGAATTTACATATAGTAGGGCTTATCTTAGAATAATTTATTTATTAGTTCTAAAAAATGTTCTCCATTATAAGTTATAATCAAATCTTCATTTGTTCATAATTTCTAAAAATGTATAAACATATAGAATGTTAAACCCCACTTTACCCACATAATATTAAAATAATAGATCAAATTAGACATGACTAAATACTGTTACATTCATGATAAATTCACAAAAAGTGAAAATTAACTTATGTTTCTTGTCAAACATATCAATGAAGTCCACCGCATTAATAGTTAATAACATGTAGAAAATACATTTTAAGTTTATTAGAGACAAACCAACTAATTATATGCATACGGTTGTATAAAAATATTACATACTTCTTAACTGAACCCCTGTGAATTTTATTGATTTGACATTTGCATCGCAACAACTCAATTTCAATTGATATTCTCATTATTCATTGCAAAACAACCATGGAAAGTTAGTGGTGCACGGTCACATTAAAATTAGAGAAAAAGGTAAAGATAAGGAGCTCATACCCACCACCACATTCAATGAGAACAACAAAGAAGATTGTAGATGAGCATTTTAACCAGTAGGAAAATACAAAAAAAAAAGTTGACTCCGCCCAAGGGTGGGTAAGATGAAAAAAATATGGCCATGAGATTGGATAAGGAAATCCTATCATGAATTAGATAGTGTTAGGAACCCCACATTGATTAAAAAATGGTCTTGTGTGTGATATCTAACGTTATCGAAAGTGATCAATTCATATTGGGATTTTTAGGTTTAGAAACAAAATAAGCGATAATATATAATACTATTAAAGTTGGGAGTTCTTACAGCCTACAGTGATTGTGAAATGTTTTGTCATTGGCTCAGAGGACTCTAGTAGATTATGGATCTTGATAGCCCAAAGGCCTAGTTTTAGTGATTCGTCCTGCAAAAAAGGTCATAATATGTGGGAAATAGCGTTAAATAAAGAACACACTGGTAGATCTAGCAAGATTTAGATATGGATGATTGATGATATGATAATGATCAAGTTACATGATATGGTTAAGACATAATAAATATGCTTTGAATCATGAGAGAGAAAACATCGTAAGACAATCTATTTCACATGATGTTTTCTCAAGAAAAGATTAGTCAATGTTTGATGTGACAAATGATAAGAATTATCATTATCCAAGCATATGATTAGGTCATGGAACCATTACTATAATATTTATCAGCAAAATAAATGAACAATGTAGATTAAAAATGATGATTGACTAGATAATAAAGGAAAAATCTAGTAAACCAACTAAGACCAAGATGAATGATGTAATAGATAAGCATGGCTAGATCTATTTAAACAACTAAAATTGAGAAGAATAATGCAAGTGTTCAATTAAAGGAACTAGACAATCATGGGATATAATAATGACAAATTTATATCTACTTGTCCTAACATAAGAAAGTTATGTAGTATTACTAAGTAGATAGATAAACATTTATGCAATGAATGCAACTAGATAAACATGGATGTAGTCATGATGATTGTATATAGTTTTCCTAGAAAGAACAATTATTTGATTTTATAGAAGTTTATATGATTAGTTAGAATGATAAACAAATCAATTGAGAACTAGTAAAATAGTTAAAGCATGAAAGATATTGATCTAGATCTAGCATATAGATAAACAATCATACCGAGTACAACTAGACATAGATGCCTTTTTCCTACTTACCGGTTTTAGTGCCTCCGTAGTTTCAACACCCCATTTTTCTCACTCATCAACAATTCATGATTAATGTCAATTTTTTGGTGAATGATGGAGTTCATTCTTTTTGTCCATATTTTCCATTTTCCTCATTTTTCTAAAATTTTCACATTTATCCTTCCAAAATTTACCCATATCGTTTCATATTTTTTGCCTATTTAATCCACTCATTTTGATCCACTTTTACATAGTTTGTGCCTCTTAGATAGAAAGATTTTATTCCAGACTCAACTGTAATTTGTGCATCAATTCTTCTTTTATATAGTCCTTTCTCATAAATTACCCAGTTGAATTATTCTGAATAAAATATTTCCTTTTTCCCAACAGATATTCAGTTACCTTTTTCCTCACAAAAATACATATGTTTTGGATAATAATGAAGAATAATCCTGAAATAGTGTCTTTCCCTCGTCCTTTATGACTTTATTGACTTTTATTTGAAATATGCACTTTCTATTATTTTTCTAGAACATTTTTGAAATATCTATAAAATTGGAAAATGTGTTTTATCCAGCCCGGACCACGCTATGGATTAGTGCAATCTACCACATTTCATGTGGTAGATTGCATCAATCCATGGGCCACACCTCATGGAACATTGACGCAATTTGTTGCTTTTTCCAAAACCTTCCAATTGGAAACCCTGAAGCCTAAAATCTAATTATAAATAGAGCCCCATACCCACCACATTACGAGCCCCTTTTGACCCTCTAGAAGAAATAGAATCAACTATATATCTTTTTACATTTATCATTATTTGTGATCGAAGGATCCTTTATCTACCACCAGTATCCATGTTAACTCCATTAGGCAGCTCAATGATAATTGTTTCTTTCTCTACTATATTCATAACTATTGATATGTATACACTAATTTCAAAATTCTAGATATTTTTATACTGAATCTCTATCTCTCTTTTCCTATGCATTGGTACAACTGCCAGTGATAAATCTCTACTATGGGAGATCCTGAGGTTATTGAGACCACAACACACCTAAAAGCTAGTACCTTTAGGGCAATGACAAGAAAACGATGACAATATCGAACCCTAAAGTTTCACCAACAATAAACACTTTTTATGCTCTCTACTATTTTCTTTAATGATAACCTTGATCACTATCAAATTAATCCTAGATTTCTAAAAAAGATGCAATATTGTTATCAACCAAGATGAGGGTGCTAACACCTTCCTCGTGCCTACCTTTTTTTATCAACCCTTGGGTTGAGTTGAAATCGGGTCTTTTGTGTTTTCCGGCTGATTTGAACATCAACCTCTATTTTTCCTTATTTCAAATAAACTAGGTGTCAAATCAGAGAGCTTTATCAAACATCATTTTCTTTAATTTCTCTATTTCTTTTCAAATGATTACTTGATCATTTTTGTTGAGGGGATTTTTTTGGACCGAGTACAATAATTTGGCGATTCCGTTGGGGTTAGTCAGACATTTCAAGTTGCTTTTTTTTATTTATCTCATGTTAATTGACTAAACGATGTTTCTATTTTCCCTATCTATTTTCTTGCATTCTTTCTGATTTTTCCAAGATCTAGATTTTTTTCAAAAAAATGGACTGTGAATTGTCAGAATACACTACATGCAAAAATTCAAAAAGGTTATTTTTTTCTTCAAGAAGAAGTCCGTACAAAATACTCTATTCCACTAGTAAAAAGTTAAAGTCTCATTGAACTTAGTGGAGTCGATATTGTCCTCTGTTCTGCCAACGAACAATGTGTTTGCTTCATCAATTTTTTTCCTGGTTGCTTTGCTTTTTGGCAATATGACAACTACCACATCTTCTAGCAATTGACTTTTTTGTTCTTAGCCTCCACTTCCCTTTTGTGATTTTATTTTTCTTTCATTTTAGGTTGACCCCTACTTCTCTCCTTTTTTTCTTCTCAACCTCTTCCTTTATTTTTTATAATTTTAAAAAATAAAGATTGACAAATAAGGATGAGAGAGGCCTTTGTAATGAGCAAGATCATCACTCACTAATTGTATGATTCTTTCCTTATATGGTTATAATTTATCTTTCATGCTTTATTATTGTGGGCTTTCTTTATAAAGTAAAAAGCTTACACCCACAATATGCACACCTACGAGCCCATACGTCATGAATTTGGTGCTAAGAATCACTTGAACCCCTGAAAGTGGCATGAGGGTGTTAGTAAAGATACCAATGCAACGTTAAGTTGGATTCCTAAAGGTATTAGACGTGCCCTCTTCTAGAATAACAACTAATTGTACACTTCGTGGTTAGAAGGTGTATTGGGAGTAGTACTCATAATTAAAGAACCTGTGTTACCTCCACAATGAATGTCATCACACCATATACAGAATAAGGATCAACACCTCCTTCATAGATCATGTTTGAGTGAGGATGTAAACATACCTAAATTCATGGGTTAAAAAGAGACTTTATATTTTACGTATGCATCTTGTGGTTACTTGTTTTACAATTTTCAAGATTGTTACATGCTTTGCAATTATAGAATTGTTGAAAGATTTATTCTTTAAGATTGTAATAATCACACATGGATTTTCCTTCTTTTGATAATATCTACATGTTTAAAACAATCTTACCCAAACAACAATCTCAAACCAACAATCTTATCATACCAATGATCTTGCGTGATCTCATAGGAGCCAAAATGATTTCAAATTATATCATTCATCAACCATCTTTGATCCATAATTATTTCAAACATGCGTGATCTCCAACAATCACAAATGATCTCTCTCACCCAACACTCTTCATTCAATAATCTACTATTTCCAGAAGAAATCAACTATCATTTAAAAAAGATAATTGTCTTTTTCCAAAAAAATCATCAGCTTAAAAAAAAAACCAACAATCTTCTGAAAAAAGAACCATCTTTTAAAAATGTCTTCTCGAAGGAAAACTCTTTTAAAAACAAAATAAAGTGAAAATACTTTTCTAAAATGAAGAATTTTTTTCAAAATAAAAAAGAAGTATTTTCAGAAAAAAAAAACAATTTGATTTTTTTCAAAAACATAAAAATACAAAGCTTTTTAAATAGAAAAAACAATAAATGAACATTTTCAAAATAAAAAATTAATTTTTCCAAGAATAAAAAAATCATTTCAATAAAGAACAATATTTTCAATAGAAAAATGAGTAAATGTTTACCAAAAAGAACAATCTTTTCAAAGAAAAAATCTTTACAATGAAGAATTTTTATTTTAAAAAAGAACAATCATTTTGTTAATAAAGAATGATCTTTTCAATAAGAAAAGAACAAACTTAAATATCTATCAGCATAAGTTGAACTATTTTTTAAAACTAAAAAATGAGAAACCTTTTTAAACTCAAAAAAGTTGAAAGATGGTTTTCGATATCAACAAAGTTGAATTGTTTGTTGAAAATAAAAAATGTTTTTATAGATAAACAAAAATAAAGGATTTTTTTTCGAAGTTGGTCAGCCTTTTCAAAGATCTTCCAACTAGATCCATGCCGAAAGGCCACCTGATTGTGGTATATATTTATGAGCCACCACCCATGTTTGAAACATTTGTTATCCACCGGAAGGCTGCCATAATATTATTCATGTACTCTTAATTCTCTTAAGTCTTTATCTTTGACCACACATGAGACAAAGAGACGTCCTTTTTGGGTTACTTCTCTAGAATACCTTGACCTCCTAATTACAAAGTTTCCATACCTTAAGCATTGTGCCGAAAGACTACCCAGTTTTACCCACAACTTGTGTGCTCTCATGATCAAATCACAAATTACTTTGCATTATTCCCTATGAACTTGAGATACACATGAAAATATTTACCCAACATTTACCTCCTTGAAGGCTCTCTACTCGGCTTGATCCTTGCAAGGCAATGCATCACCATTCTGTCGTAAGGCTGCTCAATTATCAATCTTAATATCACTTTCAAATCATGACCAAAGTAATGACTTGTGACCCAAGCATACCTAAACAATTTGATCCAAATGATTTTCTAGATTGACTCAGATGCCACCTAGTAGCATGTGGTCTGCCCATATTTGCGTACCCTATACGATGATCTTGGACAATGACCTAAAATGGGCCATTACCTACTTTCACTTTCAAATCAATGACATCCTGGACCATGACATAAAATTGAACCATCAACTAGCTTATACCCATTTTCATATGGTCCTAGACCATGACCTAAAACTGGACCAACACACCCCTTGTCAATGTGAATATTTCTCTTATGAGATCTCCTATAAGGATAGATCAATCTCACACACCCATATCCATCCACAATTTTGGCCCCAAAAGGGCCACCTTATCTTGGAATACCCTTTTCTTGTGAGTATTATCTATCATACCTCCCCTGAGTCGAGATGAATTTCACACACACGTATCGAATAGAGTCTCTGGACCTGAAAGGGTCAATTTGTACCTAGATATCTTTTTTTCATTATATCTGTCATAAAATTACCCCTAAGGATAAAGGAATCTCACACATCCATATCCATCCATACTCTCTGGCCTCAAGTAGGCTACCTTGCCCCTAGATATCCTTTTCCTTGTGAGTACTTATCTCATAAAATATTCCATGAGGAGAGATAAATCTCACATATCCATATCTAGACATAGTCTCTGTCCCCAAATGGGTCACCTTGTCTCTAGATATTGTATTCCTTGTAAGTGTTTCTCTTATAAAATCTCCCTGGAGGAGAGAGGAATATCACATATCCATATCTAACCACAATATCTAGCGTAGAGTGGGTCACATTATCCATGGATATCCTTTTCCTTGTGAGTGTTTCTCTCATAAAATTTCCCTTGGGGAGAGAGAGATCTCACAACCATAGTCTCTGGCCAGAAGATGATCACCTTATTCCTAGATACTTATTTCCTTGTGAGTGTCTCATAAATTCTCCCTCGAGGATAGAGAAACCTCACACATTAACTCCCAACCACAGTCTCTGGACCCGAGTGGGTCACCTTGTCCCTGGACACCATCCTAACTTCCTTTATAAAACCAAAGACCATGACCTACATTCTTTATGATGGTTCTACTAGACATATCTAAGGACAAGACTTGAAAATTCCTTCCATATAACCCAATGTAGGGGTGTGTCCATCTTTTCATACCATTAGATATAATAATGTGCACTGATACATGAACAATCCCTTTTTGCTTATAGGGTGAGGTTTCAATTTCAAAATGATCTTTGTTCCCTTCTCCATGCAAGGGGCATGCTACCTTTTAAAACATGACTTTTGACACCCGCTTCCACACAAGGGCAATTTCTATTAGACCCTATTGAAAATTTTGGGGATACATACAGTAATGAATGACATTGGTTTAAGCCTCATGCATAAAGCAATGATCATTTTTTCTACAACCATATTTCTTCCCTTTTCAACTCCTTAATATTCAAGGGGTAGATTCCCAGTTGGCTTCCCAATACAATCATTCTACAATCAACAAAAAGGAGAACATCACAAAAGTTTCAAGCAACAAAATACTTAATGAGAGTTTCAAAAATATCATCTTGAGATGGCGATCACCAACAAACAATACAACACATGTGAGGTTATGAAGATGCTAGTTGAAGACTCTCATGATGAACTTAAGAACTTAGGTCAACATGTGAGGTTATGAAGACACTAGTTGAAGACTCTCATGATGAACTAAAGACTTAGGTCAACCCAACATCCATCTAGAAATCACAATAGGATAAAGAACCACTGGTCACAGATGCACTTTTATGCATCGACAAGTAGACAATCATATCTAATGTGGGTTACCCAAAGCCAGGAATACATATGTTACCATTTACAACTCATGCACAAATATGATAACCATACTATCGACATGGTGAAGAAATACACAATCTTGGATGTCTCCTGCCAAGGGTGTATTAGTGCAAGACTTCTACGTCTGAGTATCTATAGCAGGAGACATCTATGATGCAGACAGTCATACCACAAAATAACCAAGAAAATGATCAAATAAAAGAATCTAGTGAACAATCATAAGTAATTGCTTATCAAGACAGATGTTCAAAATTTACAAAAGGTAAGAAGAATTTAATTCTAGTACATAAGAAGAAATGTCATGCATCAATCTTATGATGTACCCTCGAGCACCACCTCGAAACTCTCCTCTATTTCAGGGACCATATAGGTACCCACCACGTCCATCATTATTCACAACATTGGCAGCCATATTTGGCTCATTGGTCCAACATAGGGCGATCCTGTTTTGAAAGAAATTCCACAAAACTAAAAGACATAGAGGTCAAGATCATAGAAATTGAAACCTTCATAGGTCCCCACTAGAACATCATAAAGCTTGACTTCCAAAGCATGACAAAAGGAGATACATATTTAGAAGCAACAATTTGTCTCACCGTTGCAAAAAGGAGATATCAATGCATAAACCAAGTAGAAGGTTCACACCCTTGGGGTCCTCTCCCAATATAATTCTTCCATTGATTAGGCACTTGTTAGAGTTTCCAACCATAAATAATCCTCTTAATCCCTTGCCTAAGCACTTCAATCCCAATGTTCATTGTGGTTATAATCGCGTAACCATCAATCATAGCTTTCAAGATATAATTGAGACTAGTTTGGTCCAAGTAGACACCCTTAAATAAGTCACTTTAGAGACTGTCACCAAAGCGGTAGGTGTTATCACAAAATAGATTGAATCCATGCTCGTTCCAAGGAAAAATAGAACACACTAACATGTAAAGTCACATAGTTCATTGAGTCTTCACTCAAGCTAGAGCTATACCAAAGAGAACCAAGACACACTAATGTCACTAGCCTCAAACAATAAAGGAATCTTAAAGGATCTATCTAACACTTGTTAATTAAAAAATAAAAATTAAAAAAATGAAACAAAATAATAATTAAAAAATCAAAGACAGACTAAAAAATGAAAACCAATCAAAATTAATAAAATAACCCCACTTAATCTACTTAAACGTTTAGATGTGTCCCCTGTGCACTCTGAAGTAGAAGGGTCAGAGTAGAAGCCTAGGACCTAGGATCCAAGGAGCACAACCATTATCCTGAAGACTCAATGGTTTGTAAACCTAATCTCACCCATTATAAATCACCCAACCAATGAAATCGTTTAAACCTATAATTCAATATGAAATAACATTTCATAATCAACAAGTGTCCACTTCTTGGTCTTCTTAAACTGAGCACCATAGAGTCAAGCTGGTACTGATCCACAAAGTCAAGGCATCCTAAAAAAATATGAGGGGTCACTCCCTACATAGCAATAATGTTTAAACATGATCAAACTCTGGGCATAAGGCATGAAAAAGACATGTGGACTGGATTGGAAGGAGTTTTGGATCTTTTGTGACATTATTGATATCTCATTGTATTCCTTGATGATCTATCCAGGGGAAAACAAGTTAGGAATCTTTGCTAGAAAACTCCTATTAGCATACAGTTCAAGTTTCCATCCTAAGGCTTTGAGTAAAAATGTCCACAATTTCAAATAATTAATTGAATATTCATTAATTGGGAAGCTCAAAGGGCACCCAAACATGGACACATTATTGTAATGAATAACTTTTCTTGTAAGTGTTGATGATAGAGCTCATGGGGATGTCACTAAAACCTAGCACATTAACGCAACTGGGTGAGGAACTGTCACTTGAATACTCTCTACATGACATGATTAAGCTCAATAATCATGAAATCCGAGACCAGTGGATCATGGAAAATCTTTTTTCTGAGTAAAAAACTCCCATCCTTAGATTATGAGCATCAATGCCTATGGAGTTAAATGAAATATGACTAAAAAGATGAATAATTAAGTCTAGAGGATGTCAAACAATTTGGATACATGTTTGTGACAAATTGCATACACTACGAAGTGTAAAGCCACATGTCACATCTTGAATCATACAAGCATGAAATCAAGAGCTCATGAATCTTCTAGTTCACCCTAAATGAATCTTACCCTAGTGGTACATATGTATGTGATAATCCTAAGGAAAGAACCAAACTATTTATATGAGACTTTGGGCAAGCATAATCATGCTTGGGGTGTCAAATGACCTTAAACTCTGATATTGGAAAGTGAACAATATGCGAGCATGGTAGTTGTCATTCACAATCAAATAAGCAATAATGAATAAATGGCCATCCACACATCTCATGATCGAGATCCTAACTGACATGGGTTACAACCAACTCACCAAAGGGGTCTTAATCTAAAAACTCTAGATGTTGTACAGTGGACTAAGTCGAAAAACCCTTCAAGGTTCATATCCTAACGTCCCACGGTAAATAGCAACATAAGAAGCCACAAATTGTATACGTAAAATCAAGAATTGAATCCAAAATCAACTTCAAAAATTTGCTTGCCGACTAACATGATCACATAAATGAAAATAAAAGAATTAAAAAAACAATGGGGCCAAAATGCTACCACCATAATATCTCATCATGTAATTCCTTGCCTTGACATAAATGAATGGAGAAGGGAAATCTTGGATATTAATGGCCTACTCTATGTCGGCATCACATATCATTTGGACACCAAGAATCCTTAAACAATCATGGCACATATTCACCAATAAAGTCCATCAGGGAACCATTGGCAAGAGATTATAGGTAGCAAATATAGGGTGAACTATTCAGTATAAAGATAAAGTATGACATGAATCTCTCTCTAGAAATTCTTTTGTATATATTCAAAATAAGAGTTAAACAAGGCACATCATTTCCTAAGATACTAAAAACCTTAACTGCATTCTGAGATAGACCTAAATCCCCATTACAAGGTTACCTCTTATAAGTTAATGTGGCCTCCAATTGCATGCTTGATGCATGTTTACTACACATATATAACACAAGTGTACATATCAGAGTAATATAGGCAAAAAGAGGCCCGTATATCGAACTTGGGGAAATGTGAATCCAAAGACTACTACGAACTATGTCTTGATCAGCTACACCTAATGAAAAAGGTGATTGATTGATAAATTGACTAATTGCAAGAATTAGAACTAAATTGCTGAGGTTATTATAAGATATGGAATGGATTCTTTAGGAATATGGTTTCACCATGGTTTATACAAAAACTAACATTATTTATCAATATTTAGCTCTCGTAACTTTAGACCAAAGGACCTATAGCAAGAATTACCCACTCTCACAGCGTAATTCACTAAGTAATTTAATGCAAATCTCACTCTTGAAGTATTTTAATTACTACTTAGGTGCTTTAACAAATCCTCTGGGATATACCCTTCACACTTGTAAGCCTTATCAAGGCACAATATAGGCTATGTAAATCTACGACCTATCCAACCCATAAACCCTCTCACAAAGCAATTAACAGTCTAAGAAATATACTATGGTGATCAAGAATAGACAACTCATGAAGCAATTGTAGAGTTATGTCAGGAAATTAGGAAAAACATAAATCTCAACTCATAATTGTCAATTACAACACCGAACTGGGCTACTCCCAGATCCTAAGGAATTAGAGGATTATCACCACATAATATTAGTTTCCATATAAATTAACAGAGAAGGGAAAAGTGATGAAAACATTAAAGAATTAATGGAAACCCCTAAAGAAGATGATCCAGTTGACTCCCTCTATTGGATGTGATGATTTGATATCCTCTGAATACAAATCCATCCACTGGAGGTGCTTGAATTGTCTGGAATGTCACTTTCTCCTCTCCTTTCTCTTCTCATGACTCTCCTCTATCGTGAAATGAACTCCCTCATGATTATTAGGACAAGACAAAATCCTCCCTGATCATAAGATTGACTTACAACATTGTTAACTCGTGGCCATTGGATTAATTACAATTTTTAATCTTGTATGATTGTGACAATTTAGTACTACTGATGGGAAGTTGGTGGCAATAAGTCCGCTTATGAGTCATGACTCCATGTGAGTGTCGATACTACCCACTAAGGCGTCAGTAGCACAGAGTTTCTCCCTAACATCTCCTGACAATTTTCAAGGTACAAATCACTACCATCGACAGGAGGTCGGTGTCACCGATCAGCTTTAATTGTGTTACTATTCTTGAAGTTGGTAGTACTGAATGTATTATTAGTACCACTGAGTGCCTTCGACTCATGGATGTCCTTAATTTCCTTCCATTGTTAATACCAATGACAATGTTGTCAGTAGCACTGAGTTGATGCAGGATTTATCAATTCACCTAAAATTCAAAATGAAGAACATAAGTGCTATAATATAGGATTAATAAATATGAAAACCAATAATGATAAACCATGCACAATTAATGTCACATGCCAATAATGATAAACCATGCACATGTAATGTCAAAATGAGAAAATATGCATGATATGCATAATAAATAGTTTGTGAAAAATGAATAATATTCAGTGCATCAAAATCCCCTAAGCTTAAATATTGCTCGCCCTCAAGCAACACTACCCTTGGATCTATTTGAGACAATTTAGCAAAAGGACAAATAACATGAACTTCATTTCTCAACCACCCTCACCCTACGTTCCCAAATCATCCATTACCAACTAATGAACATACAACTACTCCCAAGTGACTAAAAATGTTCATTAAAGATGTCCACCCTTAGATTAGTGAAACATTATCTATAGAGCAGTTAATATCACAACCAATAGGAAATTCATTGGGTGCATCATGTGATTCCCTATCTACATTGCTCTTTTCTACCTACCAAACTAATTGGAAGTAGTTCCCCTTATGATAATGAATGGGGGGATCAATCATATATATGGCCTACTATAAAGTGAAATGGGTGAAATGAAGTTGGTGTCTTATGAGGAATCACCAGTAACTTTCAAACGATTTATGCACAAATCAACATAATGAAACTATAAAATTAAAGAGGTAAGAAATGCATGCATTCAAATGCCTATTATTTTGGGTGGAATGATGCATGAACTGAAAGTCTCATCTGATTGATGAAAGTGGAATGAAAGAACGCATCATGTAGCTATTTTCATCTCTTCTTGAAGAAAAATTCAGATATGAGCTCAAGGCATACTTTTCTCCCCCTTTATTTCATAATAACTTTTTTCTTTGCACTACCATTTTAGAATGGTTGAAGAGTATGCTTGGGCTTCACTATAATAACTTGTTTTATTTTTTTCTTTTTATTTTCATTTCATTTTTAGGGGCATGGATGCATATCTTTCTCACTTTATTTTTAGAAGAAAACAACATGGGTACATGTTGAAAGGATGAATGGTGCATAGAATATGCAATCTACATGAATTTTGTTATGAAACTAATTAGCATGTAATTTTATTTTCATTCATTTTGTAGATAGTGCAATAAAAGAAAAGTAACTATTATGTCACCTATTATGCTATGCAATGTAATGAAGAGGAAACTATTTGGGTTACTGGATCATCTTAAGGTTGTGGATCAAATGTATGAAAAGTGAATGGAATCACAATATTAAGAGACAATACATTTCTTAAAATATGATATGTCGCTCTCCTATTAACTCGTGTACATAGTAACCTTAGGGTTCCTTTATAAAAAATCCATTTAAGGTCTCGATAATTGTTTGGTCGATTTGGGATCAGACCCCATCATCATCCTCAATTCATGGATAATTAAGACTTTTCATTCATATAAAATGTCCTTAAGATTATTATCCCATACACTTCCTATAGGTGATGCTACCCTTAGAATTGCAACTAAGATTTACAAGATATGCAAATTTTAGATCATTTCAATTTTTATTCAATTTTCAAATTTCATTGCAAAATCACACAAGAATACCCTATATAATTAAGGCAGAAATCATGATATGTTCCACGATTACACTAGATAGTTGTGGACACTACACTTGAAAAAACTAAATAACTAATATAAAATGCAAGATAAAAAGATAAAGCCATTGCAACACCCCCTAAGATTGAACTTGACCATTCCCTCATGGTCAAAATTCAAACATAGAGGTGGAAAAGGGTTACCATGTGCATGGTGGCGGTGGTTGAAATGTTCTCATTGGCCCTATAGATCAAATTCAATTGGTGTCTCTCCCTTGGATATCGATTCCACAGACTTGTGTGTTAGTGGTACCAAGATATGACATCTAGTATCCTTATTTGAGCTCTACAAGTCAGTACCACCGACTTGTGTGTCGGTGGTATCGATAATGTTTTTCCTATAGCTCTGTGAGTTGTGCTGAGAAAAGTTAGTGGTACCAACTTGGGTGTCAGTGGTATCGACTTTATGTAGATTTAAACATGATAAGGACTCGTTACCACTGAATTTGGATTCGGTGGTATCGAACTTTTTGAAAACCCCCACTGAACATGTTTAAGCAGGTCAATGGTATTGATAGTGGTGTCAGTAGTACCGACTTTGACTCTATATGCACACCAAAAAAGCATCAAGGTACCTTTTTACATCAACTAAACCTCTAATAAGACAAGTAAAAATTTTAAACAATCAAAAGTCCTAACAAAATATAAATAAAATAGGGTTACCTCCCATAACGAACCTTGTTCAATGTCCTAAGCTTGACATGATGAGTTTTCTTTAGCCTAGGTTGTCACAGACTGGTTGTGAGGATTCATCTCGTAGTTTAAACTCCACTCTATCATCATCTATCCTGAGTGTCAAGTAGCCTCCAACCACGAAAATAATCACATCAGCCATAGCTTGGAACAACCTTCCTAATAGCATATCAAATCCTTGCATCTCGTACACATTCATAAACTAGAAAATCAACAAGATAGATGAATTTGTTGACTTTGACTAGAACATCCTCGCATATCTTATATGGCCTCATAATTGATCCATCCACTAACTGCATTTTCATGGACGTCTTATTGTCTTCTTCAATCCCAACTTCTAAAAGGTGGAGAGAGGCATGAGATTTATTCTTGCCTCATAGTCAAATTGTGCTGAATGGAAATGCTTATTACCTATGGACAAGGGACATAGAAGCATCCTGGATCTTTCTTTTGACAGATAACCTTCCCTATATCATAGCACTCACCACTTCATCCACATGCAAGATATCTATATCTTTTATCCATTTCTTCTTATTGATGATCTCCTTAAAAAATCTTCCAGATGTGGGAACTTAATCTATTGCCTCTACGAGTGGGATGTTGATGTGGAGCTTTCAAAAAATGTCTAGTAATTTCTTGGACTACTTTTCCTCCTTCCTCATCTTTAGACTATCTGGTAATGGCACATGTGACTTTTTTTCACGCCTATGTCGGGGAATGTATGACACATTGGGGATCTACTCCCATAAGCTTGCATCAATGTCACCTCCTAGGAAAAAGTTTTGAATATCTCCTATGGATGGTGTGATATGTAGTTGCTCCTTCTGAATTGTGGGGTGCCTTTTTGTTGATTGTGATTGTTCCACTGTTGAGTAGAACCTTCACATATTATTCTTGAACAAACATGTTTTCTATGACTAGGGATGTAGACATAGAAATGGTGGAACTTTGATGTTCCTTATCTTGAACCATCTATGAAGATGGGGAATTCTTGTCGCTTGTTGCTGACCCAATATTCTGAGGTACATTTGTGAGCATGCTACGCCGACATTTTTCATCCTCCTGGTCTTCCATATACACTATAGGGGAATGGAACCTTTGGTACATACATCCAATATGGCTCTGGAGCATGCTGCTCTGGTGACTCCTTAGTAAGATGTTCTGGCTCCTTGAAAACAAAGACAAATTTTACTTGGTGATGTTGATTAGTTGTCTCTTTATTCCCACAATTTTTTTGTTGGATGGGCTTCTTTAGGGAAGACATCTCTGCTACTAGATGAGAAATTTGATTTTCAATATTGTGAATATGTGCTCCTTGATTTTACACATCCCTCTGTGTTTGTCCTATGATTGTCTCATTTTGACTGACCAACTTGCCTAGCATGTCTTCTATGTAGTCTATCTTGCTGGGGCCCCTGTCATGTTGATGTTGCCACTATGTAATGCCTTGTTGTGGCTAAACATAATGTAGTTCAGCTGCCCAGGTAGTTTAGTTGCCACATATACATGCAATCTTTTTCCTTGCCTCCAAATGACCTTCCTTATTTCTGATCGAATTCCTTGGCATGGTTTTCAAACTTCTCACTTAATTTCATGATGACTTTGGACTTTGCAACACTTTTCACTCTAGCTAGAGTTTTTCTTTTCTCTCCCCATGACTAATTTTTAGCCACGTTCTTTATAATTTCATGACACCTGGATGCCTTATTATTGAAAAAAATTCATGATCCTACACTATCAAATGAGATTCTTTCTCCCTTATGAGACCCATAGTAGAAAGTCTTTGCATCGCCGTAAAGGTCAATCACATGATGAGGACCTTCATGAACATGTTTTGGAATCTCTCCCATGCCTTAGAATAAGACTCCTCTATATGCTGCTTAAAGTTATAGATCTTCCCAACTAACTCATTTGTCTTGGGCCGAAAAATACCATTCAAAGAAGATATCAATCATTTGATCCAAGGTTTCTATTGATTTTGGAGGAAGACTTAGAAGCCACACTTTTGGTTTATCTACTAGTGAGTAAGAAAATAACTCCAGATAAATCATTATCATCAGGACCTTGTCAATCATGAGCATCTCAAAGCTTTCCACAAAATTATTGATGTGAGACATTGGATCCTCCATACTGAACCCATGAGAAGCCTCTAATTTTATAAGTGCCACCAACCATAGATCAATTTTATAGCTTCCCACATTTAATGCCTATCTTTTTATTGGTCCCACTCCTAACTGAGATTTGGTTGAGGATGCCTTAATTTTCTCCCAGACAGTCTGCTCTTCAACTTCCAAATTACCATCACTCATTCCTGCTTGTTCTGTATGTGTTTTGTGTGGTGGTGGAGTTGGGGTAATTCCTCCCATAAAATCACTATACTCCCTTGCTCTATGCAAGAGTTCCTCATGGCTAGAACTATACGGAGTTGACTCTTCGTAGTTAGTGATTCTTTTTTGAACCATACACTAGTACCTACAAAAAGTAAGATCAATGTGAGAAATGTATAGTAGCATATGAATGAAGATTTGAAATTTCATCTTAAAATAATGAAAAGAAAAATAAAATTGTGGTCTGGAGTGGTCGGTCAAAAGAATCATAGTTCTAGTTTTACCGTTCCCCTGTAGTGACACCAAAAACTTGATGTGTGTTTACTACATTTATATAACAAAAGTGCAAGTATTGAAGTAATATAGGCCAAAAGAGGCCCAAATATCGAACTCGGGGAAACATGAATCCAGAGACTAGTAATAACTATGACTCGATCAACTAGACCTAGTGAAAAAGGAGATTGATTGATTAATTGACTAATTGCAAGAAATAAAACTAAATTACTAAGGTTGTGATCATAGATGGAATGGATTCCTTAGGAATACAGTTTCACCACAGTTTCAACTAACATTATTTATTAATATTTAGTTCTCCCAACCATAGTTCAAGAGACCTATATCAAGAATTACCCACTCTTATATCATAACCCACTCCCTAATCAAATACAAATTCCACTCTCATAGTGATTTAATTGTTAATTAGGAACTTTAATGAATCCTCTAGGATATTCCCTTCACATCCGTAAGCCCTCTCATGAGGCATGGCCTAGGATATGTAAATATACCACCTATCCAACCCTTAACCCCTCTCTCTAAGCATTTAATGGTCTAAGAAATCAACTATGGTGATCAAGCATAGATATTTCATGAAGCAATCATAGAGTTATGTCCAAAAATTAGGAAAACCATATATATCAACTCATAATTGTTAAGTACAACACATAACTGGGATACTCACAGATTCTAAGAAATTAGGGGATTATCCCCACATGATTTTAGTTTCCATACACATAGATAAAGAATGGAAAAGTGAGGAAAACATTACAGAATTAATGGAAACCTTTGAAGAAGATGATTTGGTTGACTCCCTTTGATTACTATGACAATTTGCTATCCTCTAGCTACAAATCTATCTACTGGAGGTTCTTGAATCATCCAGAACATCTCTTTATCCTCTCCTTTCTTTTTTCACGACTATACTCTATCATGAAACCAACTCTAGTGTGATTATTAGGTTTAGCCAAAATCCTCCCCAGTCATAAGATTGACTTAGAGTGTTGTTAAGTCATGGTCATTAGATTAATCATAATCTTTAATCTTGTCTGATCATGACAAGTCAGTACCACCGATAGGAAGTCGGTGGAACCGTGTCCACTTTGATAGCACTGAGTGTTGGTTTTACCAACTAAGGCGTCGATAGCACTGAGTTGCTCTGTGGCATCTCGTGGTGATTTTTGAGGTACAAGTCAGGACCACCAATAGGAGGTCAGTGGCATTGAACGTCTTTGGTTGCATTACTGTTCCTCAAGTCAGTAATATCTGATCTATTCAATACCACCAAGTGTCTTCGAGTCATGTATGTACTTTTATTCTATTTTTGATACCACCGACAACACTATCGGTAGCACTGAGCTGATCTAAGACTTGTCAATTCACCTAAAATTCAGAATGAAGAACATCAATACCATAATCTATGATAAACTAATATGAAATGGTATAAATAGCTAATAACTGATGCAAATGTATGTCACTGACCAATAATGATAAACCATGCACAAATAATGCCAAAATGAGTAAATATGCATGAAATACATAATATAATAGTTTGTGAAAAGTGAATGATATTCACTGCATCAATGCTCTTTGCACAATAGTTATTAAATCAACAAAGGACATATGATCCAATGACATTGTATAAGGAAATCTCAACTATGATGATCCCATGTCACCTCACAACACTTCTCTTACAATAAAGGAAGCATGATACAACCTCTACTAATGACATCCATGCATAAACTTCAAGCCTCTACCTTCCAACAAAGATACATTGATAAATTCTCTGAGGCCCACTAGAAGCTTATCAGACATGGGGTACCAATGACACATCACCGAGTAATATTGAATGATATGTTGTACATGGATTCCAGACTGTTATCATCATCATCGTCATCATCTTCATCACAATGTGATTCCTTACCTTCAAAATAATTTAAATTGAGGTGTTCAAAAGTCAATGCAACTTGCATCAGACTTAACCCACATTCATCATCCATGTGATCAGTGGAAGCACAACTTCTTGAGCTTTAGCTGTGATATAAAAGTCATACACTCTTCTAGGAATCCTCAACCATGACTTCTGTAGAGGGTTTCTTCTCATCTTTTTTGGGTCATGGACCATGACCTAAAACTGGACCAATCACGTGCTTCATTTTCAAATCCTTTTGGTTCTTGGACTATGACCCTAAAATAATCTAACTTCATTGAATAAACATTTGGGTCCTAGACCATGAACTTAAACTAGACTAATCATGTTCTTCAATTTAGAATCCTTTAGGGTCCTTGAGAATGACCCTAAAGTAACAAATATTTTGGGTGTTGTATCATTACCAAAAATTGGACCAATCATGTGCTTTATTTTCCAATATCTTTTGGGTCCTAGACTATGACCTTAAACTAACCCGACTTCATTTTCCAATCTTTTTTGGCCTTTGACTAAGACCTTAAACTAGATTATGTCCATTAATAAATCATTTGGGTCCTAGACAAAGACCTTAAACCAGACCATAAGACCTATCCTTAATAGGTACACACTAAGACTTAAGCTATACTATGAATATATGCATCTCATGTAAAAGTCATATCCATAATAGACACTTCATTTGTCATAAACCTACTCAGATAGAAATCTACACAGTCTAAGACCTACAACATGTAAGCACTCCTAGATTAATCTATTAATCACTTTATAGGCCTAACTATCATCTAGTTCCTAAATTCTAGACTTTGGTACATACTACAAAATTCAAAATCTCATGATCATGCCAAATCCTCATTTAAACTACGCTAAAGAGCTATTGTTAATGGGCATACATTGAGTGACTCTGGTGACTTGACAAGTCATATCTTGAATAGACATTCTTGATGAACCTAGTCCCATACTAACTTGGAATCCACATTCAATCCATATATTAAGCAGGCATCTCCTTGAACTTAAGCCCTACATTCAGATATGCACCTTGATCAAAGCCCTATCTACAATAGGAAAATCCCAATGTTATCATGTTGATATGTCTTGTATCCAAGAGATGCTCTAGGAAACAAACAATAGTCTAATACAATCATTGGCTATGAAGGCCACCTTAGATCTAAAAACTTGTCTGGTGCCCAATCCTATCTATATTGAGTACTTTTGGAATATAGGATAGACTCTAGGGATCAAACATAGAACCAATACATTCCCTGGCCGTGAAGGATACTATAAATCTGAAAATTTTTATAGTGCCCAATATTATTGATCTTATCAATCCTATCAATATGAGAGATGCTCAAGGGAGAAGACAAATGATTAATAGTCACTATCTGTGAAGGTCAACTAAATCCAAAAACTTGTTTGATACCCAACATTAACCTTATTGAGAACCTTTGAAAAATTAGAGAAGTCGTTAAAACACTTTCAAAGGTCCTAACAACAAACCTGACCTATCCAAATGGTTGGTTGATGTTTTGTTGATCCTTACAAATGGAAGGTGTAATGATCCTGCTTCCCGGTAACCTCCAATTAAGGAAGACCAAGAAGTCAGAGGCGTTATCCCAAAAACAAGAACAATGGTTTAGCAAATAATAAAAAATAATTAATAAATTCTAAGAAAGACTAAACTGAAAATTGGAATAAAATTTTACTTTCTCATACCTTAAAAAAAAAGGTATTTGGGCCTTCTACCTATAGTAGAATTCTATCCACCTAATCCTACTTTATTATTTTAGCTTTAATCATCACAGATGCCACTTTACTGTTTGTCCAATTTTAGATATTACCTAAAACGCCGACAAACAAAACATCAGTCAGTATAAATGAATATACTGGTATGTGGGGACAAATTAAACGTTGCACATAAGCTTTAACAACCTAATCATATCAAGTAGTTGTTAACAATGCAAAATTACGTTTTTAATGTGACTTCCCAACCGGTTTTACTCATCCTCTGGGATACCCTCTCTTAGGGTTTAGTCCTTATAAGGGACTTAAGGCTACCTTCTCCATCCTAAACTTAGTACCTGGGGTCACCTCTCTGGGTGCCCAGTGGTCTTGCCTCTGGGACTTAACCACTTCAGACCTTCCCTCCGAGGCTTGGTCTTGCATCATACTTCCAGAGATGGTATGTAGGTTCGAAACATTCACATATATACTTAAGTTGTGATAATCATATCCACTTTAAAGATTGCAGAAATAAAAGCATTCAAACAATATATTTCCTTACAATCGATAAAACATCGATAAAACATTGTGAAACTAAAGCGTGTACTCATAATTAACCACATACCTGATTTGGAGATTTCATAAGAAATAAGCACAACCCAATCAATCAGACAATCCAATCCAAGCAAGCAAGTCAACCACACAAAAGCACAAAATCTTGAAAAGTGTATGCAACCTATTTACTACACACGTCATCAAGAATCCACTTTATTGAATTGAAATTACTGTCTAGGATTTCTAATCCGAATTAGGGTTTCATTATGGTTCCTTAAGATCTCTGTACAACTTTCCTCTTTTATATCCATAAAACCCTAAAATAGCAGTTCTAGGTTCAATACCCTAATTACTTAGTTATTCACATTCAATCCTCTTTATCACCACTTTGGCTTAGGATTAACTTAATATCACTTTTATACAAAGAATCTCTAAATATAACTCATTAAAACCCATTAACACTTAGATTAGCATTTCTAAGCCCATTAATGCATATTAACATATCAAACCCTAAATTAGGCTATTAAGCATATAGATCATTCTATTTATACATCAAAATGTCTTTTTATTAACAACATGTTTATTTGATCATAGATCATCCATATCAATATTCTCAATTTCATTCATCATAAAATTAGGGTTCTTACTCATAAAAGCATTAAAGATGGTAACTTTAGGTACTTTTCAAAGTATTATTAGATTCATGCACTAAGACTATTTTAATTGAATTCCTTACATTCTCTTAATCAATTTTCATATATTGGTCGTCCTAATCGGAGTTACCACTAATTAATTACAAATTTGCAAAAAAATTACCTTTAGGGCCAATGATAGCGTGCCACGTCAATGTTGTGGCCCACTCTTCTCTTTTCCACATGGACCCTAGCCAGCCAATGGGCTCCGACCCTCTCAACGATCTGCTCCAACGTGGTTGATTCAAATTAGTAAGCGAAGTACTATTCTACCATTCCTTCTCTACATTAGGGTCGAGGGTGCATAAGTAATTCCCTCCACTTCATATTCTTTGCCCGATCATGACTCCACCTACTCCCACTTCAGGCCGTAGAGTCAACTAAAAGGTTAACTTGGAGCTGTAGGGCTTCGGTCAGGCCATCAAAGGTGTCGTCACCTATGCGAGGTCCAACCGAACTCAGGGCATAACCATATTTTCCAGAAAAGCATGAGAATGGGAAAGAGCTTTAGGTTTGCTGGTCAGCAGAGCACATGGGATTAGTGGTCTATTCGCTTAATAGATGAGTAGCATCTTGCATCCTAGATGTGCAGAGGTCTACGGATAGTTGGGGTGGTGCATGTTCCCTCTCGTCTCGGGTTTTGGAGCCTTATATAGAAAGGAGGGCCAGCAAGGGGGGTCCTACAGTTGCAATGGAGTCCCAACTCTAATGGGAATTTGGGGAAATCTCAATCATGCATGAAAACTGAGGAAATAGGGGGTCCCCCAGTTTGGTTTTCCCTCCTGAAACTGAAAACAAAGTTCTTCAGACTCCTGGTAGATCAGGGAGAGAGGCACATAAAGTCCCTCCCACGGTGTACTGTTCCCCCTTTCCTAAAACAAGTTGGAGGTAGGAGACAAGCTCTCCACCGTCAGATCCTCGACCGAACAACCAGCAAGCAACATGATGTCATCATGGGCCAGGACTGAGAAATCAAATGTAAATCGTGACATTAAATCAATCCTCTTCACTTTAGAAAATATTGCAAACATCATATCTCCTAAACCTCTTATCCGTTTGATCCCAAATTTTAGAGGGAAGTCCATGATGACATAAATGAATTGTATGCAATGTTTGGGATCCAAACCCAAAAGTATGAGGGACTTGTTTTAATATGCAAGTTATTACTTAAAAAATATATTTTATACATATTTTCTCTCTCCTATTCCTTTATATTATTTATTTGGTATCCTTTTACCATTAGAATCCATGTGGACTCGAAATATCATCCATGATGATTCCATTATCCTTATTTCAACATATTTCTTATATTTTCCTCATTATCTCAAATTTCCTTATTAATAATGCATTATTTGATTTCTTCTTTTTCTTTTAATCATATTGGACTCATTAATATATTATGATGCACAAAATCACATGCACAAAGGAAATGTTGTAAAGGAAACTCATACAATACACATAAATCATACAAATCCCTTAATCATACATTTATTGGATAAATTGTATTTCCAACCATATGAACCCAAAATTTGGGGTTGTAAAATCCTTCCCCTCTTATAGGAGTTTTGACCTCAAAATTCCACCAAACATACAAACAATTCAGGATAAGACCTTTCCATGTCCATCATCATCTCCCATGTGGCTTCATCCTCTCCATGGTTCTTCCAAAGAACCTTTATCATCTTATATTCTTACATATGAGTTCATTCACCTTGGTACCTAGAATCCTCACATGTGACTCAGGATATTTCAGCCTCCCTTGATGTTCAATAGGTTCATGGCTCATCACATGGCTTGAGTACATCACATCATGCTCTAGATCAGACTCATGGAAAACATCATACATCATATTATCCTGAGGGGTAAGGATAAACATAAGAATCTCCACCAATCCATCTCAAATGGATCCATGTATTGGGGACTCAACTTTCTCATCTATAGCTTAGAGGGGTCGGGTTTACATAACACATAATCACCCTCAGTGAACTGCATGTCAGTCTACTTCACATCAACACGTGACTTTTGTCGATCTTGGGCTTTCTCACCCTCTGCTCGATCAAAGTGACTTCATCTGCATACATTGTGGTTTCTCTGACCCTCGCAAGGTCCTCTTACTGACATCACCCTAGTGATGCGGTGACCGACACAACCTCCCTTATAGAGATTCTTACATCCTGATACTGGCTATGGTGGTTATCATAAAAAACAAACTCTACTAGGGCAGGAACTGCTCCCACGAATCACCCTAAACAAGCACACATGCTCTCATCAGACCCTCTAAAGTTTGGATCATACTTTCTTAACTGTCCATCTATCATGGGTGATATGCTGTACTAATCTTCAATCTAGAATCGATTTCTTCTTGTACCTACTTCCACTACATGGAAGTGGACTTAAGGTCATACTCAAGGTATTGAACTTGGATCATAATGTAGTTGAACTATCTCTCTCTCATATACAGTTCAACTAGATCTATCACAAGATAATGCTCTCTCTTAGGCAAGGGACTAGGTCAACTTGGTAAGGCAATCTACCATAGCCCATATTGCATCATGACCTCTCTTGGTCTAGGGGAGACCCACCACAAAATCTATGTTGATCTGCTCCTATTCCCTCTCAGGGACTCCTCATTCTCTATTGCAACTCACTGGTGTACTGGTGTTCGGCCTTCACCCTCTGGAATGCATGACAACTAGCCACATGCAACTCTATATACTTCTTCATCTCAGGTCTTCAAAGTACTACTTAATACTTAACTATCTTAGTAGTACCACAGTGTATGGTGTACTTAAAATCATGAGCTTCTTGCATGACATGATTCCTCAAGGTTGACTCCTCAGAAACCCTAAAACACTCTAGTAGGTTTCACCACCTTCTTTTCCTGAGAGGTGTATCTGAGGTTCTTACAACCCTCCTTCTATCTCATAAAAATCTAGGATGGCGAACTGAGTATCCACCAATGTGACCAACAGGCCTGGTTGTATCTGGGTGTTAGCCACACATGTCTCATCTTGTAAAGATTGTAGGGTTCAGTTAACAACCTCTTCCGGTCTCTCTACTGGCTATACAAGACAGTTGTACACCTAAGTTGTATTTTGCTGAGAACATCTTGTTACCAAATAAGCTTCCTTACGTGCTAGGTGATGGTGAAGACATAAACCTTCATATACTTCACTCATCATCCTCATCTTGGGTTTAGGTCTAATTGAGTCAAGAAAACTTTTAGCTCATCATCTTGATTATCAAACCCAAACATAGGACTCATAGATTCGAAACTGCTTCTAGGGAGGTATGCCCTCATATTACCTCTATTCTCTTCGTGGTTTCAAACCATCTATCACACGTACTCTCAAATATGTGGTACTTCTTCCATTATCAAACATC
Organism: Alisma plantago-aquatica; assembly: GCA_963693085.1. Classification (NCBI taxonomy): domain Eukaryota; kingdom Viridiplantae; phylum Streptophyta; class Magnoliopsida; order Alismatales; family Alismataceae; genus Alisma; species Alisma plantago-aquatica. Next base: position 680,416,387 of record OY856411.1, read on the forward strand.
ATAGAAAGGTTTCAACTCATATCACTTTTATCCTTAATATATGGCATGTACTTTGCCCCATCTCTCTCGCCCATAATGAGAGGAAACAAGAATTTCGCTATAGTCCAAATATAGAGTTCATTCCTTTCCAAGAGTAGAGATGGTGCATCACCACATTGCCCTTATCTTTTAAGTTGAAACATACATCACACGTCTCCACATCATGAATATCTGCAACCTATGTTTACATCCATGGAAAGGATGTTCCCAAAAACTCTTGGGTCTACATATTACTCATCCATACATAATACTTAGTCCTTTCCTTAAGCTCTCAAGGGTGTCGATACTCTTGGGGTCATCCCTCTTTCCTTATGCATCCAAGGAGTGCCTCCCTCATTTTCCCTTTGGGTCCCATGGACTCATGAAGGTGATCAATCTCCTAACCCATGGTCCTTGAGCAAAGATAGTTGTTACCTCCCGACCTTATGGTCTTGTGCATCTAGGGAACAAACAACTCCTACTTCCATTGGTCTTTTCCCTACTTGACCTGAGTATCGACTTAGGATTCTATCATGGTACATCTCAAACTTGAATCCTCACCCGTATCTCCATCGTTTCTCTGGGCATGCATGGTTAAACTTACATCCTTCCATAGGGATCATGGCGACCTACCTATCTCAGTCTGGCCCCATACAAGTTACCTCCATGGCAACATATCCTCATGCCCCTTAGAGATGGTCACACTAGGGTATATAGATTTGTGTTCACACCATGGGCTCTCCACTTAGCTCATCAAACTCCTATGAGAGACCTATTTAGGTTACTTAGAATGTACATAAAATCTGGTACTCACCCTACTTGAAGGGTCCCTTCCCAGGATGGGAGAAAACTAAAAAAGGTCACAAATGTCCTTAGTTCTAAGGTTTACATCATCACATGCACGCTTAGCCCTATCATGCTACTTATACACGTAGCTAGCAAGAAGATAACATACTAAGCCATGTTGAGTGCCTTGGTATGTCATACTTGTTCCTTAATCCTCGAAGTTGGCCAATCTCATACATCTGTCTCCAATATGTATGAGAGGTTCATGAAACATATATTTCATTTCCAGTGGAATTTCCTTTTCTATAAACATGGGGGTTCCATGATTGAATCCTTAGGAACTCAAACATCTTTGTGAGCATTAGGTGCACCAGGTACTACTGCTTCTCTTTGGTCTAGGAACCCCAGGTTCACCACTTATGCATCAACTATCTAACTGTATGTCTAGTTGTTCAACCACAAACAAACCTATACAACATATGGCATATACCTCCTACCAATCTTCCACGTGAACAACCCTTAGAGTCCTACACCAGGACAACCAATTGGGTGCAAAACCTTACAACTTGTTCTCATACCATACCTCTTTCGGGTCTTTTAGAACTCTCTTCCTACCCTTAAAATGTAAGCACCTATGCCATCTGTACATTTATTCACGAAACCTCTTTCTCTTTTCTAGGATTTGGCTCCTCTAAAAGCATCCAAGGTACAACAAGCCTCCAAGGATCATGCATGAGGAAACCACAACTATCTACTCAGGGTTGTTTAAACCAGGTCATATCATATCCAACTTCTCATGATTCCTCATGTCTTGGAGTCTAGGTTTCCAACCTTCTTCCTCAGGGTCTTGTTCTCTCTATAGAGCTAACCCTAAAACTAGTCCTACCATCAAGGGTTATTCTCTAAGAAAATGGGTCAAGCTCTTAAGGATACATGTCTACTCCTACCTGGGTGAAACGTACTATCAAGACCTCTTCCCTGACAAGATCATCTAAGGCTCTGCATGCTCATCTCATGAACATCAGGCATGACCCTTCTGGCCTAGGTCTAAAGCTTGCTTCCAGCCTTGCTTCTATTCTCTTCTACGTAGGTACATGCCTTTTCCTACCCATATATATCTGTTAGGGTTCATGTATGGTCACCACTAACCTTCTCAATGAGGGAGTTATCCCTCACCCTCAACATGCATGACCACCCAAGATCAGATCACCAAAAGGCACAAGGGTCAAACAACCACACATAGCTCATGCTTCCCATGGGTACTCAAAACCTTTATGCAAAGCATGTATGTCTAACCCACATACTTTAAGGTATATGAAGGTATCCAAATCATCTTGTCATCTCTTTCTCTAATACCACCTAGAGTTTGGGTTAGCATCACCCTCATAGGATGTGTTAGGCCTGTGCCTCTTCCTGGAGGCTTCTTCCTCCAAGGCTAACTCTCTCCTCATCCTCTTGTAAGAAGGTCTAACCTCAGAGATCTCTTGAGGGCACGACAAAACACACCATGCAACCGAAACATGTAACTAATCTTTATCTTACACTTAAACTATTAAAAATCATGTCCATGTCATCTTGTTTACATGCTTTTCATTATTTGGTGGAGGATTCCTTAATCCTTATCATTCTTAATCCCAAAACTTAGGAGGGTGGTGGAGAGAGAGAAACCCTAATCTCTTAATGTTTCTCCAAAACTAAGAGGTAAAGACAGGATGAAATTAGATGAGAAGACCTAAAGGTGTCTTATTTCGAGTCAAATCCTTTCATTTTGGCCAGACAATCACATAGAATCCAGGAGTCCTTGTAGACCAACTAGTGGGGTGGAGGAAAATCTTGCTATCCTCTGAATTGTGATCCTTTTATAGACACCTCCCTCATTGAAAAATCCTCTCATAACTCCCTTGGGTTCTAAAGAATTTGTAAAAGTTAATACTTATTAGAGATTAAATGGAAAACCATCACTCTGATACCAATTGTAATGACCCCACTTCCCAATAACCCCTAATTAAGGAAGACCAAGAAGTCAGAGGAGTTATCCCAAAAATAGGATAAATGGTTTTGCATATAATAAAAAAATAATTAATACATTCTATGAAAGACTAAATTGAAAACTGGAATAAAATTTTACTTTCTCATACCTTCAAAAAATAGGTATCTGGGCCTTCTACTCATATAAGAATTCTATCTACCTAATCCCCAAATATTATTTTAGCTTTAGTCTTCACAAATTCCACTTTACTATTTGTCCAATTTCATATTACATAAAACGCGGAAAAAGAAAATGTCGGTCAATATAAATGAATATACTGGTATATGCGGACAAACAAAACATTGCACATAAGCTTTGACAACCTAATCATATCAAGTAGTTGTTAACAATGCAAAATTACATTTTCAATGTGTCTTCTCAACAACTTGTACTCATCCTCTGGGATACCCTCTCTTAGGGTTCAGTCCTTGCAAGGGACTTAAGGCTACCTTCTCCATCCTGAGCTTGGTACCTGGGGTCACCTCTATGGGTGCCCAGTGGTCTTCCCTCTACAACTTGACCACTTCAAACCTTCCCTCTGGGGCTTGGTCTTGCATCATACATCCAAAGATGGTAAGTAGGTTCAAAACAATCACATATATACTTAAGTTGTGATAATCATCTTCACTTTAAAGATTGCAGAAATAAAAGCATTCAAATAGTTTACTTCCTTGCAATTGATAAAACATCAAGAAAACACTGGAAAAATAAAGCGTGTACTCATAATTAACCACATACCTGATTTGGAGATTTCACAAGAAATAAGCACAGCCCAATCAATCAGACAATCCAATCCAAGCAAGCAAGTCAACCACACAAAAGCACAAAATCTTGAAAAGTGTATGCAACCTATTTACTACACACGTCATCAAGAATCCACTTTATTGAATTGAAATTACTGTCTAGGATTTCTAATCCGAATTAGGTTTTCATTATGGTTCCTTAAGATCTCTGTACAACTTTCCTCTTTTATATCCATAAAACCCTAAAATAGCAGTTCTAGGTTCAATACCCTAATTATTTAGTTATTCACATTCAATCCTCTTTATCACCACTTTGGCTTGGGATTAACTTAATATCACTTTGACCCTCTCAATGATCCGCTCCAGCATGGTTGAGTTAGATTAGTAAGTGAAGTACTGTTCTACCCTTCCTTCTGTACATCAGGGTCGGGGGTACACTGGTAATTCCCTCTACTTCAACTTCTTCACCCGCTCACGACTCCTCCTACTCTCACTTTAGGCCACAGAGGCAAAATGTTGACTTGGGATCTGTAGGGCTCCAGCGAGGCTATCGAAGGTGTCGTCACCTCCGCGAGGTCCAACTGAACTCAGGGCGTAACTAGATTTGCCAGAAAAGCATGACAATGGGAAAGAGCTTCAGGTTTGCCACTTGATAGAACACAAGGGATTAGTGGTCTATTCGCTTAACAGACGAGTAGCTTCTTGCTCCCTGGATGTGCAGAGGTCTACAAATAGTTGGGGTTGTGCGTATTCCCTCTCATCTTGGGCTTTGGATCCTTATATAGACAGGAGGGCCAACAAGGGGGGTCCCTACTACTACAATGGAGTCCCAACTCTAATGGGAATTTGAGGTATACTCAGGAAATAGGGGGTCCCCCTAGTTTGGTTTTCCCTCCCAAAACTAAAAACTAAGTTCTTAAGACTCCTAGTAGATCAGGGAGATAGTTACATAGAGTCCCTCCCACGGTATACTATTCCCCCTTTCCTAAAACACGCTGGAGGTAGGAGACAAGTTCTCTACCATCAGATCCATAATTGAATGGCCAGCCAGTGACATGACGTCACCATGGGCCAGGCCCAAGAATCCTAAATCAAATGTAAATTGTGACATTAAATCAATCCTTTTCACTTTAGAAAAATATTGCAAAAATCATATCTCCTATCTATTTGATCCCAAATTTTAGGGGGAAGTCCATGATGACTTAAAATAATTGTATGCCAAGTTTGGGACTCAAACTCGAAAATGTAAGGGAATTTTCTTCATATGCAAGTTATTACTTAAAAAGGCATATTTTATACATATTTTCTCTCTCCTATTCCTTTATATTCTTTTTATGGTTTACTTTTACCATTAGAATCCGCGTGGACTCGAAATCTCATCCATGATGATTCCATTCTCCTTATTTCTACATATTTCTTATCTTTTCCTCATTGTCTCAAATTTCCTTCTTAATAATGCATTATTTGATTTCTTCTTTTTCTTTTAATCATATTGGACTCATTAATATATTATGATCCACAAAATCACATGCACAAAAGAAATGTTGTAAAGGAAACTCATACAATACATATAAATCCATTTATTGGGGAAATTGCATTTCCAACCATATGAACCCAAAAATTGGGGTTGTAACAGAAGGTGCTATAAAATGATCACATATACTTTCAGTTCCATATCTTTAAAAATCTTTACTAAGACTTTAATGAGAGCCTTATATCTTCATATATAATCTAACTCAATATCAATTCAAGAACAAACTATTCCTAGTAGAGATGTAGTTCAAAGGAAGGTTAATTAAATCATGTGAGAACTAGAGAGTTGGAGATAATTTATCCTTGATAATCTAGGAGATGAATGATAAAATAATGGGGGAACACATGGTTGAGGACTCCTTATCACCTTATGATCTTTTGATGACCAATATTATCTTTTTTGCACTCTTCCCATGAACTTTATATTGTAAAATTTTAAATGATCTAAGGAACAAATGATTAATTGGATAGAATTATTGTCTATGAATGGCACCATAATTAGGGTTTTTTTTTTATTACCAATGCTATCCATCTGGATCACTTTTGAGGAACTAGAACAACTAAGATGATTCTTTCAAAGATTCTAATAAGAAACCTAGAAGTCTTCATATGGATGATTGATGCTCGAGGGATTAGATAACTAACTGATAAAGAACTGAAAGTGAAGGTCACATTAGATCTAGAAACTTGTTTGGTGCCTGACCTTATCTATTTTGAGCATGTTTGGGAAAAATGGTTCGCGGAGCAGAAAAGAACCAATATAGTTGTTGGTCTCTAAGACCACCTTGAATTTGGAAATTTATTGGATATGCAATTTATGATTCTGGATCAAGACCTAAAAAAATGATCCAATCCTATGATCATATTTCCACATATTTTTTGGTCCAAAACTAGTCTTACACTTGTATTTCAAAAACTTTTTGAGGTCCGAGATAATGAACTAAAACTACACCAATCATATCAAGATTTTCAACTTCTGCATATGGTAGGAGATTTCAGATAATCACATATGCTATCATTTCTATACTTGAAAATTCTTTCTCTTTGGGGATGTAGTTCTAAATAAGGTTTATTTAATCAAGTGAGAACTAGAGAGTCAACAAAAATCATCATCAGCACTTTATGGGACAAATGATGAACCAATGAAGGAATATGTCATGGAGGTCATCTTATCATTGGATGATCAACCTAATGCCAAATCTCAAATTTTTTTAACATTCTTCCCATGAACTTCATCCTACAAGATTACAAATGCTATAGGGAGTAGATAAGTAACCAAAATACACTGCCCCTACATGTCACATTCAATCTAGATACTTGTTTGATGCCCCAACCTTCATTTTGAGTGATCAAAGCCCTATTTCAGATAGGAAAACTAACCACATTTACCCTCTTTTAGGGTCGTGGTCCTAACCCTAATATGGTGCACTCCTCCATTCACTAAAAAATGAAAGAAACTAGCACTAAAATGCATAGAAAAAGAAGAGAGACATAGAATTTTTGAGATCTTTTCACATCTAAACTTGCCATGATTTTCAATGATCACATTACTCTTGACTTCAAATAAACCATTATTGTATCCGCATTTCACATCCACCTTTTCTTACCAAGGAATGCATTAATGAGAGAATCACACATGTATTGATTTAAGAACTGAAGCAATGATGAGAGTCTCTTTTATGGCTGATAAACCTCAAATATCAAAAAAACTTTAGGGTAAAGAATGGTGGACCAGATAAAGGTGAGTTCCTCAGTTTGAGCCTACCCTTGTTCAGGATAAATTGGTCACACCCATTCATATTTTTGTATGAATGGTTACATAATTAATACATACTTAGAAGGAAAATGTATCACCTACACTTTCCACACTCAATAAGGTTTATAAAAACATCTTTGACGATTCCAATCTTTTTGGACTTTGGTGACCAAAAGTTGGAGTTAGACTTGACTCAAGTTTGTATTTCTCAGTTTATCTCAAATCTTATCTCACAATCAATACATACATTTTGTATAATAATGATGGATAATCCTAATATATTTCCCTTTCCTCGTCCTTCATGATTTTATTGATTTTTATTCAGAATCTGCATTTCTCATGATTTTCTCCAAAAAGATTGATGAAATCCATAAAAAAGAGAAACATATTTTATCCAAACTGGGCCACCCAACATATCAAAGCCATCTTCCACGTGCCACATGTCATGTTGCTTCGATCTGTGGTCCACACCTTGTGGAACATAAGTAAAATCTACCACCTCTTCTAGAAACTTCCACTTGGAAACTCCATATCCTAAAATCTACATATAAATAGACACCCAATACCCCATAGATTTTGGACCTATTTCGACCATCCTGAAGCCTTAGGATGAACTATCATACCCTTTTCTTTCTACATTATTTGTGATCAGAGGATCCTGCCTCTGACACCATTTTCCCTTTTAACACAGATAGGCTTCTCAATGATAACTGTTGCTTTCTCTACTATATTCATAACTATTGATATATGCACACCATTTTCAAAGATCTAGATCTTTCTCTATCGAATATAATCTCTTCCCATGTATTGGTCCCAACTTCTAGTGATGGCTCTCCCCCATGGAAGGTCCTAAGGTGATTGGGACCACAACACACCTAAAGACTAGGACCTTCAAGACAATGATGGAAAATCCACAACCATCTCCAGTCCCAAATATTTGTCAAGAAATGTTTTTTTAATGTTTTCCCTATTTTCTTCAATAACAACTTTGATCATCATTTTACATGATTTTGTTTAAAAATAAAATAAAATAATTCGATCATTGTCTTTTAATATCATATTCCAAAAATGGTTGCAATATTGTTATCTGATGAGATGGGGGTGCTAACTCCTTCTGCATTCAATATATGATCACTGAATCTAATTTCTAATATTATGCATACCTTTCTTATCCACCCTTGGGTGGAGTGAAAATCAGTTCTTTTTGTACTTTGCCTCTGATTTAAATATCTACCTTCATTTTCGCTTATTTTACAATTATAACTGGGTAAAGACACTGAGAGATTTATCACACCATCTTCTTATATAATTTCTCTATTATTTTCAAGTTACCATAGGATCATCCCCACTTAATATGATGGGTTTGAATAATTGTTTTGAAGGGATAAATGTTGAGAAAATGAATTTCATAAACTAAAATATTTTTGAATAGGAATAGGAAACTAAAAAGGTGATTTCTCTGTGGGGCCGACATATACATTTTTCTAAAGAGAGAAGCAAGTGTAGAATATTATATTATACAATGTGATACTCTTGCTGGAACAATGCAATTTGTCAAAAGTATCCCCAAGTAGATCATGCTTTTTTCTTTCGTGTGCTTGACGTCTTGGAAGCTCATAAATTCATCTAGGACTGGAAATTCATTTTGATTGTGGGATTGTGTCTAGTGAAATTGGTTTTAATTAAAATCTAAGAGGAACTAGGTGGCATAGTAATGCATATATTAGGAGTAACTAGTTGAGACTGAGTCTTTGAGGTTGTGTTTGGGGGTAAATATAATAAGAGTGTGCAATTATGGAGGATAAGGGCGAAATTTATTGTTTATCTCATTTGAAATGAATCATAATTATGAAATAATATTATTCACTCATGTCAGCAACCCATTGAACATAACAAAAACTTAGTTACCAATAATTATTTTTTCTCCATAATTGCACATAATTGTCTTTAAATCTTATTGCTCGAAGACAAGAAATGGTTTAGTCTTGAGGTGATTTGTCAAACATAGTTCATACTACTTTTTATTCCATGATCAAAATTTCATTCTCTGACTCATTTTGATCTAGCATTTACAAATTTAGGGTAATGACTCTTCATTTTGTCATTTAAACTAATCAAAGGTATTAATAAAAAACTATGAAGCTTGGTTCATATCCAACCAAGCGTTTTTCACCAACAAAAGGACATCAAAAACCAAGAGCAATACTTCCTACACTGAGGCACAACATGCACAATGTGCTCACACCCAGACACAAAAACAAAGTTCCTAGCCTTGTACATGGAGAGCCACGCCGCCTGCACATTGTGCCCCACTCTAGATGCTATTTTCATTCTCAATTATGATATGCACATTGTGCTCCACTGGAGCACGTTGTGCCCCTCATGAGCGGCCACTACCAAATGAACCATAAGCATGCACATCATGTCCAACCAATAAGACTTCATGCAACCTCATCAACAAATGCCCAAACAATCTGCTTGTACATGATACCGTCCTTTTACATGCCACACCTAATGATTATAATCCTGGCTCTTTGGTAGCTGTCATGGTACACAATGTGCTTCACCCAACATGACATGAACCCTCACTATATATATATATATATATATATATATATATATATGTGTGTGTGTGTGTGTGTGTGTGCGTGTGTGTGTGTCTATATATATATATATATATATTTATATATATATATATAAAGAGCAGGACAACATTTGTTAAGAGGAATTTCTCAATTTGTTTAATTGTAACTCAAAGGAAATCAGAGGATGATGATAGTAAAGGTGACTCTACTTAATAGGAGGATAAATGAATAAATAAGAAGAAGGTTCTGGAAGTGGATTTATCTCACTCTAATCTTGGCAATATTCAAGTATAGATCCATACTAGAGGATAACTTCTCCAATAGTGTGGTATTTCATTTCTCCTTCTCTTCTGCTATATTTTTCTTCTTTATATTCCATGGAACATGTTATCTTCGAGATATACAACCATGCTTGTGTATCACCCACCAATATGGAGCAGTTTCCCATGTATTAGCATCTACTAGTCCTGTGAATAATATTTTAATATTATGAAATTCCTTATTGTTTTTCAAATTATTATTTATTATTTCATGAGAACCAACTTCCAAGATTATCTGTCTCCTTAAATACAAAATCTTGAGAGGATACAAATTTAGTGGAGCGTAACTAGAGATCTATTCTTATGCCCTGAGAGTGAGTAGGAGTACCTATATGTTAAGTCTCCTTGTACATATATTGAAAGTGGATGTATGATTCCCTCTCAAAAGATCTAGGAGAACTTACCATCTTGTGTTAGATTATTAGTTGATAGATACCGATCTGGCCACTTGGAAATTAGGTTTGTGCCTTTGATTTTTAGTATAGGGTGACATGTGAGAATAAGGAATTAAATATTTTGTATATTAATGTTCATAACATGATTGATAGGTGTTAAGGAATCAAATGAATTTGTTGTAGTTGATCATTTAATAGAAATATTGTGACAAAGTTCAATTTAGACCTTAATCAAATCAATTAATTAAATTTAAATTATATGCTTCATAGGTCTATTTTGCATGGAATTGCATTGACTTATTGTGAAGAGGACCTCAAACTATGCTATTGGTGATCCTTCCTATTGCAGGCCTCGTGTGTGTAATTTTGGTTTTTATTATCGATGCACACTATCATAAGTTGATATCAATGTCCTATAGGTCTATATGGATGGTTTTTCAATTTTAAATGTAGACCAAAGATTCTACAAATCTTTCTCCACCTTGTCCATCATTATCCTTCCATGAAGGCCTTTACTTCTGGTTAGATCATGTACATCAAGTATGTTAGATCTCTATTTGGTATCACATGAAAAAATGAAGAAGTAATTAAAATTTATCTCATAAGGTTTATACCTAAAGTGGAGGCCTCAGTTCCTTCCTTCTTATTCTTTAATTCATCTAACCAGAGTGGGCAATTTCTTTTTCAATGTCCAGTCAAGTGACAATCACCTCTTATTTTCTTCACTCCTCCTTTTGCTTTGAGATCCATAGACTTGGACTTCTGGCCAACTTTAGAACCCTTCTTAGCTTTTCCTTTGCCTTTAGACTTCCCCTTTGTCTTGTTGGTCATCATCAAAAACTTGGACTTGTCTTTCTTCATCTATCCCTCAGTTGTTCTCAACATTCCCAACAACTCTGCCAATAACTTGTCATAGTCGTTCATGTGGTAGTTCATGACAAACTGACTATATGACTCTCACAGAGTGTAAAATCACATCAGTGGACAACTCTTGACCCAAGGAGAATCCCAGTCTAGATAGGTTCTCCACATACCCAATGAGTTTGAGTACATGAGGACCTATCGGGTCACCTTCTTCTGCCATGTTATATTTGAACAATGACCTGGAGACATTGTACCTATCTGGTCTTGCCTAATATTGAAACATGTTCTTGGAATGTGTGACCATCTCAGTCACATCCATGTTATCATGCTTCCTCTACAACTCATAGTTCATTAAGAATATAATCAAACACTTGACATCCATCACTACAAAAAAATGTTGATTTAGCTACAATTAATCTAACTATATATTTTTTATTTGTAGTTAGAGATTGATTTTTGCTACAAATTATTATTATGTAACCAAAACAATTGTAGTCAATTATTTTGGCTACAAATTGACTACATATGTCCCTACACTCTAAAAAATAAATACTCTAACTAACTCACTCCTCTCACTCAAATAAATCACAAGCCCAAAATTTCAACTTTTTCCATGCGCTCACCTCTTCTTCATTTTTGTGCGGAAAGTACTCCCGTTCCTCCTCAAATCATATACACATGAGTGACTGTGCCATCTCTCCATCCCCATCTATCCCTGCCTCTCTCCTAATAGCGCCTCCCTATCTGATCAAACCTACACAACGACACTCCCTATCTCTGACTCTCTTCTCCCACTATGTACCTCACTCTCTCCCTCTCACCCGTTTCTCCTTGCACACTACAATCCCATATCTCGATCTTCTCTTCTCTACTAGTATCTAAATGTACAGGCAACCAGATAGGGGGTTCCCGATGGACCGAGCATTGGAAGCAAATAGAAGAGCAGAGGAGAGAAGCTAGGTCAAAGACTACAGATTATGTGGCATTCAATTATAGGATCTGGGTTCTCGGATAGTTTCTTTCTTCTAAAGAAGAAATAAATATGGAAACAGGTTCCCATTTAAATCTGCTACCAAAAAATCTTCCTATTTTTCTTAGCATGGAACATATTCAATTGGAATATTCTGTTACAGTCTTCCACTTCATTTTTTCATTCTCTTGATCATCCCACCATATTAGCACACCTTAAAGGATGGCGATATTCATTGTCATATATTATATACCACATTAGTCTTTTGTTTCTAGATTGGGCTTCATTTCCTTAAGGGTATATGAGTGTTATTCACTATTCTTAGATATATCACTCAACCTCTTTCCAGCTGTATTTACTGTGGTGAAGAGGTAGTGTTTCCATTCATGCAGATAGAGGCTTCATTTCCTTCTTGTGATGAAGATTCATTCATGCTACAACTACTTAATTTTATAGTTCTTCCTTGCTTTGTTTCAATAATGTTTCTAACAAATGGGTCAGGGATTATCTTCCTGTTAGGAAGTTGTACATCTATTCCTGCCATCAATGTCACCCACAAGATTATGGGACTAGCTGCGAAACTAATAATACTTTTCAGATTTATGCACAATCGGTTCACTCTGGACACATTGTGAGTGCCATGGAAATTATCAGTGCATTTGGTCAATTTGCTCTTGCATGCTACGAAGTAGACGTACTTTTTATGTAGTTTTTAAAACCCACTTTCTCTATTTTATGCTGATCTATTAATGTTGCCACTACTCTTGCTTATTTCTCCCCTCACCCATCATAATTTTCTAAATGAGGTATGTTTTTGTGAAGTAATTTATCTTTCATGTATTATATCCTAAGAGATTAGAACGTTGTTTATTTTGCAACAAGTTTTCCCATGTCCAAATCTGTGTCAATATCCCACCATATGAAATATTTTGGCCCTACTGGGATACCTAGATGAATTTATCCCTTGGTATAAGGAGGTAGCTCGATATTATGTCCAATTTAGTCTCATATCAAATTAAAAGCCCAGTTCGGTTGTTTTGTTATTTTTTGTTTGGGGTAATAGTGGTATTAGTGGGTTAAGTTTATGGTTCTTCTTTCCTTCTCTATACATTATTATTGTGTATTTTGATTGATTTTCTTATTGGTACATGGACCCATTTCAGTAATCTCACAATGTAACAAACTCATAATTTCTTTTTGTACAAATTAGTTAAGACCTTAGAATAATATGACTCAGGGTGGTCAACTTCTATTTGAGTCTTTTGAATCTTGTCAATTCGTTCACAGATTAATGATATGTATTATAGGGTTATAGTGGCTACTGTATATGTAATAAAAAATTTAGCCTTCTTTGGTCAAAACTCTTATTCCTTTTTTGTAATTTTTCTATAAGAGGGGAAATACAAGTGATCTGAGATTTACAATGAGGTGTAAGAAAATAAAAATAGTAAAACTTATACATATTCCCGAAGGCCATCAACTAAGGAACAAGAAAAATCAAAAGAAGATCAAAGGATAAGCCAATGCAGTTGTTTCTAAGGATCTGGACAGAAAGCCAAATGATCACAGTCACACCAGACTAGCAGGCTTTCTGGAAAATGTATGAGAACATAAGATATAGCTCACTAACTACAACAAAAAACAAAATCTTTTAACCATCTGAGTAAGAATCAACCCAAAGAGCATAAAGAGTCTTCCAGTATGTGAGAAAACCTCAATGATGTCCAGCTGAAGAGTAAACTCACATAAGAACAACCTTTTTCCAAAAAGACATGCACACCGAAGAAAAATCATAATAGAAGGTACAAAAAATATATATATTTGAAATTGGGTATCATATCAAGCTTTCAAACCACACTATCTCCATAAAAACTGAGCATATAAAACTTGGATGACTTAAACAATCACAACTTTCATGAACAACTATAAACATGGATCACTTAAAATATCACAACTTTCTCGAGAAACTATGTACATTGAAGAAAGTGCAGAATAGAAGATTTAGATATCCAAGAATCAAACCATGCTTCGAAACCAAGTAAAATTTTTTTTGGGTATAACCAAACCTGAGTACCTGATACTCAGATGCTCATTTTAGAAAAAAAGAAAATTTCATTTGACTTCCATAATAGAATCTGATAAATGTAGGGGAGTCTTTGACCTCCAAAACAAAGTTCATACTACAACTCACAGATGAGGAACTTATCAAATTTAAGTGTATCTTACCTACACTATTCATATTGTATGTATTGTGATAGGCTTGACTCTTGACAAAGGTTTCAGTTTCATTTTACCTCATTATTGATCTCGATTCATACAGAATTTACTTTTTACACATTGGATATGACCTTTGTCATTGCTCCATCTGAGAGCTTGAAGGCTACGTAAAGGCATTTAAATTCTAGAATATGCAAATCATTATTAAACTAACAAGTTGAAACCAGTCTGTAATATATTGTCAACCAAAATCAACACTGAGTGAACTGCGGTTGAATCTTGTCTAGCAGGAACTAATTAGTAAAAAATTGTACTTATTCAACTATATATTGTGCAGAAATTTTAATGTTTCTAAGTGGATATAGTGTTTCAGTTCCAAGTGAAACTTACATGCCATATTGAGTATAGTAAATGGCTCCGTTGGAAGAAAAGAGCCGTATCCGGCTCAAGTGAAACTTACATGCATATTTTTTTAATATAGTTTACGTTCATAAGATGTAAAGTGACTATAATTTGAAAAGGATTCTTGGAATATGAGACCTGTTGAGTTGGACACTTGATGTAAAATATGAAATTAAGGTAGATTTTTCATTACAACGCCTAACTATGATAGTTTCCATACAAACAAAAAATAGTTTATTATGTAAATCAGTTGGGTACGTATCTTGAACATTACCAATTGAAGAACTCACTCAAAATTCTAGTGACCTACTCAAAATTTACATCCCAAAATATGGTACGTGTTTCAGTTTGAACACCATGTTTACGATTTATGAATAGGGAGAAATTGGTTTCAAAGGAACTCATTTTTATAGTATCCAAACTGGGAAATATTATGAGATCTATAACTAGTTTGTATCTGTTGTTTCCAACTCTGCTAGAAATTTTTACCTATTTTTCAAAGAAGCCTAGAACCATAGAAATTAGTAGAGGTCAGCCTACACCACTTATTCATTCATGATGGGTACTACACCTATTTGTATCACAACAAGCATCAAAATTTCAGCTCACTCCTTCAGCTATCCGTGTCAAATTTCTTAATTATACAAACTCTCAACAATATTTTAACCCATAGATCATGTTAGGTGTGGTCCAAAACTAGATTCATAAACGAGGCCATTAGAGATTACTTTACAAATCTTAGTCACTTTGTAATTCAAGTATAGCTATGAGATATATGATTATAGCTACATAGACAAATTATAAAATTGTATAATGCAGAAAATGCGGACACACAAAATACACACAAAAAGTTGCATTGCCTCAAGGATAATAGTACACAAGTGTTTTGCAGATCACACCATGTTTTTTTTATAGAAGTTGAATATTTTATTATAAAGTGAACAATGATTGTTTTAGTTCCTTAAGGTGAGATCTTTAATTTCCAATCACAACTATGACAGATTATGCTATACTAAATAACCATTATAGCTTGACTTGGTCAAAATAGAGGTGTACCTCAACTCTCCTCTTTTCTAGTGTGTATGTGAATGGATCACAAGACAACATAACCCTTTTCTGTATCTGCGGATGTATTATAAATTGTTGAGTTTGAGAATTTCAAAATGGATTCTATCAAAAGTTTGGGCCAATGAGACATAAAATTATAATATCACGTCATGAATGGAAGGCAAAATATAGAACAATTGCTGCCCATTTTCACAATGGAACATCATATTGCAAAACCACACCGAGAACCCTCACTTGGAACAGCTAAGAAATTCATCTAAAATTAAAGAACGAAGAGCACACATCTTCTATTATATATGTATTCCAATAGCCAGTTACCACATATGGACGTCCGTAGGTAGAATTATCTGAATTTTGAAGTAACAAGATTAACCTAAGAAAAGTTATACTAGTACAATAATACACTAGAAGTAAGATATCTAAACCATGATTGAAATGGTTATGCTTATAAACAATTAACAATTAACAAAGAGTTGATGGAATATATTTTGGAAAATAGTTGCTTATAGGTTACCAAGATGTAAACAAGAATGTAAGCCATGATAAACAAAGAGGTCCTATGATCTTACCTCTCACCTTTCATGAGCAGATGATATGAACTGAATGACATTAGGTCCATCTAGAAGTTTGTTGGTCCGGGGCAATTTGTAAACAGAATAAATAGTTGGTTAGAAGATGAAACGAAGAGCAGTAAAATTAGCATTTTTGTCCACCATTTGTCACATTAATTACAATTATCTCATTATTTGACTCCCTCCCCTTTCCTTCTTTTCTTTGCTTGTGACTTTCTTAGTATCATTACCATGCTTGCACGCTGTTTTTGAAATAAACAATGAGAAATGACCAAAGACCATTAATGTAGTCTTCCATAGGAATGAGATATACTTGTACAATCTACCAATTAGATGTTTCTCGAGTCCATTTTTGTTTATAATTCATATGGATATACAATAGAAATACATGGAACACCCAACCATCTTATCAGAATTGGTCTATTCATACACTTAAATCTATAGAGTCTCGTCTTTACTAAATATCAAAATAGTCTAATTTGATAATCCATTTGACCTTCAGTGGTGGTAAAGGTGTTGGATTCAGATATTATGGGAAGTTTCCTTCTTGGGGTTGTGTTGGCAGGGACAATGGAATAGGAGGTGAGGGAAAGATGAAAATGCTGACTAGTTTGGTCTGTCACTAAAATTTCAAAAGTTCAGAAGGGAGCTAGAATCTCATGGTGTGATCCTACCTTCTGATATGTTATGTGTATGTCATGGTGGATATGTGGCTTCATGTGTTCATTTCTAAATCTAGATATTTATGTTCAGTGCATTGTTCCATGCAGTAGGTTCCCTACAATGCAAGTTCCATGCAGTAGGTTCCCTAAAATGCAAACTCATTGAATCTTCTTGTATTTTATGCACTCTCTGGTTCAAACTCATTGCTTAGTTTCTGCTGCAGATTCAACTAGTTTAGTAAATTTTTGGAGTTTGTGATGAGTTGATGAAAGTTGGTAAATTGCTATGTTTCATAAGCTCTTTATCGATTTGAAGCTTCTTCTACTACATTCATTGTGATTAGTAGGGCAGTTTGTTGATGAGGAAGTGATGGTTACACGAGAATTATGTTGATGGGTTTTGGTTTGCTATGCATGGGTTTTCTAAGAATATGTATCTATTACTATGGCTAAGGTTAGAAGCATGTGATTCAGACTTCTGATGCTATGTGTTTTTTCTTTGATTCTCAACTATATACCATTGAAAGTGGAACTCTTTCAAGTTAGGTCTATGGTTGCTATTTCTTAGTAGAAGGACTAAAGTTTATGAACAAGTGTTGAACTCATATCTTCTAGATATTTCTCTATTTCGATCATATGAAACTCTGAAGTCATTGACCTTTCTTATTTGTTTTGTGCAGTGGCCTAACTACTTGTCAAGCTTTGTCTCTTATATATCCACTCAAACTCCGTTTCATTCTTTATAGCCAACTCAGAACAAACATTTCTCTGTGGTTGTTGAAGCTAAGTCTATTCCTGATGAAATTAGATTGGCTGCTGCTTGTGAACAAGAAATGTCTGTTTTGAAATGGTAATTTTCTTATAGTCGTTGTCCTTTTCTTTACTTTGCATATTCATACTAAACTTCACTACATCGGGCACTAATCACTGAATTATACCAAGTCCACAAGAAATTTGTTCCTTCTTGAAACGTGGTTGAGGTATCACTCATAGTAAGCGATTCCATACTTACGGCTTAGTCACCTTTTCTAGGGAATCATTAACCATCTTAAAAATTTATAGAACTTATAAATTTAATTTGAAGGTTCAATAACCATGGAATGATGTGCTAAACTTGCTATTTTCATGAATATTTATGGTACTCCTTCCCCTTCATATGAGATATTAGAGAACCCATTATTCTTGTCTTCCACTCAAATATATGTTTCAATCTTCTAACGTTCTTTTCAGTCTTCTCTATTATCTAGATAAGTGGTTTATCTAGGATGTACATGTTCATAGGATTTCACAGGGTTTT
Source organism: Alisma plantago-aquatica (assembly GCA_963693085.1). NCBI lineage: Eukaryota > Viridiplantae > Streptophyta > Magnoliopsida > Alismatales > Alismataceae > Alisma > Alisma plantago-aquatica. The sequence goes on from OY856411.1 coordinate 680,434,604, forward strand.
GACCCAATGTCTCATATTTTTAAGCAGGTGGTTTTGATTTAAATTGAGATAATCTGGTCTGCATTTCTTGCCCATTTACTCTATTTTTGGTTGGTTGATGTGCCATGTTCATCATGTAACTATAAGACAAAGTTATTCCTACTGTTTTGGGACATTAATTAATATCCTTTAATGCGTGAGCTTAGGGCATTGTAGATTATCCAAGGGGTTTGCCTTGAACTAAGATACAATATTATTTTCTCATTAATTCAGAGTCTCACATTCATTATCAAGTGGACCAACTGCCAAGTAGCACCACCTTTATGATCTTCAACTATGATTTCTTCACATCAGTGCCATATCATATGATATTCATATTTACAACACTATATGAAAACTCCAATTTTCTTGATGATTTTTGATTGATAATTTGGTTGACGTGTCATTTGAAATTTCTGATATTCTAGATCTACAACCTATTAAGATGGATATTTTTTCCTTATAGTTAGATCTCCTTCTGAATTCATGAGGAGGTTAGTATGATTCCCTATAACTATTTTTACATTTAATTTTCATGTTTAAATATACTAAGAAGGTTGTTAACTTGTGTCAATGAGTAACAATTTATTTTCTGAATTGTAGAGTAGCCTTGCTTTGATATATTGCTAACAAAAACATTAATTCAAACAAGGACCACTAACTTAATCTTTAATTCATTAACTAGAGCCTCATTTCAATCCTTGAAATGAAATTACTAGTTCTTTTGATATGATTCAATGTGTTATTTGTCAGTTTCACAGTACTTTATCTATCTAAACATAGCTTGTTCTTAAACATAGCTTTGAACTTGTAAAGTATAATAGTAAAGTGGTACTTTGAGAATTCGTATTTCATTATTAGAGAAATTTAGATTAGTTAGAAATATAAATGTTTAACTCCAGAAGTAGAATTCAGGTTCTAATTCCAGTTCTGTACATATTCGTCTTTATATTTTATACTACTTTATAAACTCCCATAATTCTATCTGCAGTCAGCAAGCCTTTAGCTTCCAACAACAACAAGAGGACAAGGTGTGAATGGTATGATGATGATGTACGAATGGGGTAGATAATGCCATGATTGGGAAAGCGATGGTATAAATGTAGATTGGTCTCTATATATCCTGGAATGTGGAGATTGGTTCTTCTCATATAGTTGTGCATATTTACATTTGGCATAAATTTTAGCTATGGGATTCTCCATGATTTTAGAGATGGTTGCTTGTGTTGCCTGATGGATCAGGGCTCCTTTTGAAAAGGTTGATTGAGCGTTTCTTTATGCATGCAGTTTTTTGTTATTCTGGGAGTCAACTATACTAGACATAAGAGAATTAGAATAATTGCAAAATGGTTTAACTGGCCGGATTTTGGCATGCTAAAAGCAGTCAGTTATCAGAAAATTCAGATGTCAGGTCCATTGTCCAAATAATGTCTCATATATTTGAATCTTCATTTTAAAAGACTTTTGTCTTGTCCCATTATGCACAGGTGATAGTGGACTCAAGTCATTTCCTGCCTTTCTACATGAGGATTGTGATATGAATATTTTGAAGGCATCTCACTCTTGCAAAAAGATTTATTATTTAATATTATTACCTTATTGTTTAATGATTTGAGCTATTTTTTATGTTAAGGCTCTATTTTACAATATATGTGGGCTCTTTAATTTTTCACATCTCCTATCTTTTGGTTTTCCACTAGTTAGGGGTTTGTTTCTTTGACTCATGAAAGAGAAGTTATGTTTACTTTTCTTTTTCTTGAACTTGTCATGCATCTACTTTAGGAACCAACTATTAGGCCTGCACTTCTTTTGGTTGAATATAGTGACCTAATGATTACTATTTTTTTTGGATAAGGTTTATTGAACGTGTTGAATAAACTGCAGGTGTTGAAGACAAAAATTCCAGAAGATAAGTACATGAAGTGTTATATATATGTCCCTACAACAAAAACTTTTCTAAGGTTCATGTAAGTACTATTATCCCCCACCCCCCGATGAAACTTGAATTAGATATATGAAGATGTCTCCCTTTCAGATGTCAATTTGTTCAATAGTTAGATTTTGATATCCAAATGCAAGATACTGAAGTAGTTGATGTTAAGCACAAGTAAACTATAGTTATATCATGTTAGACCCAGAAAACTTCATTTTCGTCATGTTTACAACTTACTAAATTTAAGTTCCATACATGATCAATCTCCCATTTTCAAAATACTTCAATCTTAATAGCATCATAGGGAATGTCATAGGCATCATTGGGCCTTAATTTTTTCAAAAAAATATATTGAATCATACTTTATTAGACCTACATCTCTCGGTTTTCACACTAGTAATGTTGACCTAGTTCACAACTTTGGTATTTATCCCTTCTATTCTAGAGAATTTGCCTTTTGACAGAATAACTTTCACACGAGTTGCATACCGAACAATAAGGAGTCTTTGATACAGATCTAGAAAACAACAGGGATGTGAACAACCAACTTTGATTATGATTTTTCAAATTTATCGCAAATGATGTTCTTGGAAAATCAAACTTCTTATAAGCTAACTCACACAGGATCCCATGCAATGTCTCTATTGGTTTACCTTTATGTTTGTCAATATCTATTTTGTCTTCTCTTATACACCATTGGAGGTTGTAATACTTGGCTCGTTTATGTTACAAACCCTACCCATTTCAGGCTAATGATGTTAGTAGAAGATGTTTTCTTTTATCAGTAAGCATGCTTTTTTGTATTATTCCTTGAAATCAACATGTACACAAAAATGGAGATGCCTTAAGGTATGCAGATCATAGCATTTATATGCAGAGTACATACTCTCAGTTAGAACTACTGATGGGACTTGAAATGGATATGCCTTAAGGTATGTATTTCCTTTTATTTAACCATCTTAAGATAGAAGTCCTTCTATCTTGTAACCTTGTTGTACTTTGTGATTTTTTGTGCGTTGAAATTTCAAGTTTGATGGGATGAAATGTGTGATTTGGATTATGCGTTGGTTGAGGATGTTTTATCCATATTAAGGTGAGTTGCATGAAGGGGAAGCATGTGAGGTACTTCCTATTTTCTCTCCCTATTTCTCGGGGGATCACATTGGTCAACCTACTCAAGCCAGTACCCTGGTTTCCTATTTGTCAATGGAGTTTATTCCTTCACAGCGAAATTTGAGCATAGAGCCCCAAAGGTAGCCGTGAGTAGGTTGTTGTCCATCCGAGTGGGATATATTGAGGCTTAAAACTTGAAAATCACTTGAAATAAGGAGGTTGCAAACCCTCAGATCCAGTTTTTGGGCATGATACTTGAAACAAAAACATAGGTTCAGAGAGTGAATCTAACATGAGTTTATGAGACTAGGTAAGAATCATATTTATGGAGTTTTTCACAATTAATGACCTCTTGGTTAAAGAAATCTTCGTCTTCATAAACATATCTCTCTACCAAATGAGATAAGGGTGGTTTAAGAAAGCTTCCTCTTGAGCCGGTATTGGTTTTATGATATGAACATTGCTTCTTAGTAGGGGTCTGGTGGTGGGTGGTGTTCACATATTTCACACTAACCTATATTCCATTTAACACCCACTATTTTTGTTGTTGAATACAGTAGCTTCATTACCTTCAAAACATGAACCATGAAAAGATTTAAGGTGAATTGAAGTCTATAGGAAAATATCTTGGTTGTTTGCAGTTCTAATTATCTATTTCATTCCCATTTTAAGATTACCTTGAATAAATCATTCACCTAGTAACCTAAGTGATCTTGATAGTCACTGTCATTGTTTTGAGGTAATATTCATTGTCATTTAATTGTACACGATCTTACATTAATTTGGTAATCATATCTTGAGGCCTTGAACATGAGAAGTTTGATTTTGATGTTGCTACTTCAATGGCCAACAATATATACTCAAATTGCCAAACTCTTGAGTAGAATTTTTGAAAGATTAATCTAGGCTAGATTAATGGAAAGGAACAATATCATTGGGCTGACATAGTTATAAATCACATGCCTTTTCTATTACTATTATCATCTACAACTCTGTCATGATCATTTTAACTAGTATTGCATGCTGGGATCTACATTGGTTTTCTTCTTAATACTTTTTATGTATTGATCTTTTACATTGTGATATAAAACTTTGTAACTTGAAAAAGGTTATGATGTCTATGGATAGGAATAAAAAGCATCTCATTAGAAACCTGCAACCAATTTGAACTCAGTAGGGCTCCTCTTGAAACACTACACTAAACACATGCAACAACAAATTCCCTAATTTGTCAAAACATACATGGTAAAAGGTTACCAGTATATTATAGCAGCCATTGCAAATATAGTACAGGAGAACATTATTGTTCTTTGTTATCAAAATATAAACAACGGTCATGATTTAGTGTTGTTTTCCACCATTCTTGTATCATGTTCTTGATATATATGTTGTACTGTTTATATGAAAGCAAACTTTGTATGCATGTTCATATGAGTAACTTATATATTAACACCAACACATGTCATCCTATATCTGCAACGTAATGGTTGACCCCTCTTTACTCATCTTGTTCAAAAGGTTGTGACCTGCATATCCTAATGTTGTGTAAAGTGTCCTGTATTTCAGAATAAGAGTTGTGAGTATTGTTCTAAATTATTCAGTAACATTTATTATGTCGAGTTTTACTGAATCTCCAACCTAGACATTTGCATCTTATCATATGTCAGTATACATTTGTTTTCTTGCAGACCAATGATATATATCTAAAACTTGGAGTATTAGTATGTCTGTCATTTCGATCCAGACTGTCTTTTTAGATATACAAGGCTACATCTACATATCCATCACTTCTTCCCTATTCTCATCCTCATTCCTTCATAAATGTATATGATACAAGGCAAGTCAAATTTCTACCATTTTCTTGGTCTTATTATTTTTTGATGGATATAGTAATCTAGGTTCTCCTTTGAGGCTAGATTGGATAAGCCTACAGGCACCCTGATGTAAGCGTTTGACTCAGAAGGGAGCTTTGTATTTGTGCTTGATGGTTGCCATGACTAAAATCATTTCTATTTCCCTGTTGCAGTGTTAAGAAGATGGTATGATAGGTGTTCTATACCTTCTATACCATGCATCTATTATAGAGTTTTTTGCTTCTAAAACGTATGTGGTTCAGAAATGATTGTTTCACCTCTTTTCACATGTGATGAGGTTTGTTTGTGACTGAATTTGTCTCTTTTCATTTCTGTTGAGGTTTGTTTGGGAGGTTGTAAGTGGTGATTTCTGGTTGGAACGGGGCCCTGATTATTACTAGCAACATTGGCAGAGAATGACCCAATAACACTTGCTCCAAAAGCTACCTGTGTTCCATCATTTCTATGTGCTGCTGAAGATCTATGCCGAGGTATGTGATTTGGGGGTTTCACATGTCTTTTTCATCAAATATATATAGCATGAAACTAAATGTTTAACTCTGTTTCTAACCAAAGACCCTTTTTTATTAGCTGGGTGGAATCAATATGATGTTGGTAGTTAAGAGGTTAATGGGAATTCCGCTTGTTTATTTCTACTGATGATAGCATGTCTATTTGTAGAATGCTTTTTGTAAGTACCTGATCGATTGTATAGTTCATTTGGTTATCTCTATTGTTATATCATAACAAAAGTAGCTACTGAAATAATAAGGTTAGTTCCAATAATCAAGATCACCAACTTGTTGGTAGACAAGTTGAGAACATATGTAAGATAATAATCTTGCTGAAAAACATAAATTTTGTAAGCAACTATGTCCATTCTTAATAATTCTCTAAATATTTTTATGTATTACATAGTTGAACTAGAACTAAAGTGTTAGTAGTAGGTTGATGTCATAGAAATAAAGTTGACTTGATTGTTATTATGTATTGTTTGAGACAGGTCATCAATGAACATGGTCAATCTTAATATTGGATAACAAAGTAATGTAGATCAAAGCTATAGTGATGTTCATCTTTATTGAAGTGTTGATGCTTTGGTATGGTCTGTTGGTGTTCATCAATATTGGAGCATCTGTATCTTGACAAGATAGATTCATAACTCCAGCTGTCTAAGGCATCTGTCGTGTTGTTTGCCTGCTTGTCTTCTAGAATCTAGTTGTTGTTGCTCCTCCAAATTTATTCTCTATTAATGTAAGTGTTGTAGTTGTGCTTGATAGTTGTTGTGACTAAAATCAGTTATGCTTCCCTATTGCAGTGTTGAGAAGATCCTTTGATAGGTGTTCTATACCTTCTATACCATGCATCTATTATAGTGTCAAGAAGATGGAATGATAGTCTACAAATCACTCTTAGCTATGGTCATCTATCTTCAAGCATCATTGTGGTTGATTGCATAAGTCTAGAATTGCATCTTAATATGGAGGAACAAGTTGGATCATATCCGACAACAAATGAAGGTAGCCAAAAGAGGACATCAACATAGAATACAAGATCAAGCTAGCAAAGTCTTTGTGGATAAAACTTTGCTAAAGGTTGTTTCTAAAAGACATACTCTCAAACATTGTTATATTCTTTCTACTTGTTTGAAGTATGTTTTTTTATTTAAGGTCTTGGTGGATAAGAGTCCCCCATCTATTGCAATATTGTGAACATGTGCAATCTAAAAACTACCTATCAGAGGTGCACATGTTTCATATTGTGCTGCATAGCACACTACTCTGTGCTATATTGTTATTATAAGGTAAGATCCATGGATTAAAGGTATTTAAACAATTGCTTCTAACTTATGCACATATCAACACATGATCTCAATGTACCTAAAACCACTGAATGCTCATCCTCCTCTTTCATATTTTTTCACATATCAACACATGAGCCTTGACTACCCTTTCATAGCAAGCCTTCTGACATTCATTTACAGGTTTAAAGACATTCATGTACATGTTTGAACCAATTGAAATTTATGATAGGTAAAATTGTGTGTAGCATGGCCGTGTTGGGTTGCACGGATGTGGTGGGCAGTGGATAGCATGGACATGGTGGATGGGAGCAATCATGGTGGGAAAATGGAATGAACATGGGAATTTTGGGTTTCTGGAATCGGTAGCACGACCGAGCTGACTAGCACGAGCATGCTGGATACCACGGGTGTGCTGCACTCTGTCTACCACAGGTGTGTTGGGCTCTGGCTACCATGGGTGTGTTGGCTAGCACGGTCGTGCTGGGCTTTGGCTAGCATGGGCCTGCTGGCATTTTGGGTCATTTTTTGAAGTTACCATTAGTTATTTGTTTATATTATGCCAATTATTGTAATTTAGTATGATTATGATTTTTGCAAAGCACTACAAATATCATCCTCAATCGATATAGAAGCAATTTGAAGACTCTTATCTTTCAACTTGAAGGATTTTCTTGATTCAATTCATATCTTCTTTTACTGACTAGTTAGTAATCATTTAATTTCTTGCAGTTCACAAATTGTCGTCAGGGAAACTAGACTATATATTGAATTGTACAAAACTGAAGGCATGAAGCCCATTGATACTTCTCATTCACTTCATACTTCTCATTCACTGGGAGAAGACGGATTATGGAATAGGTAAGTTATGAGTAAGAGAAACTATGTTTGCTTGTTTCTTTTGTGAGCTATATCTCAAAACTTGTATGTTTCTTTGTAGGTATCCATGGTGGTTCGCATAAAGTGGATGCTACTATCAACTTGATGGCGCTTGAGATCCACAACAAAAAGAAGTAAAGAACGTATGGATTATGAGAAGAAATGCCAATATGTTTTGATCCAAGGGATTCTCCAACCAAAACTAACCATACATGAACCTCTACATGACGTTGCCAATAGGAAAGGATACAACTCTTGTGCTTAGTCCTATGTGTTGAGAGTTCTGGGAGTTGATGAGGACATGTCACATACCTTGTTTGGTATTGGAAGATTCACCACTAAATATGAGATTCATAGGGTTGTTGAACTCATTGTGAATTAGGTGAAGGAACTAAGGGAGATGAGCCCTCTTTATATTGTGCTTTGTAGTATGTAGTGGATAGATATAGTCAGAAAAAGATATTGTATACATGTGTCTTTTTCCATGCATACTGTAAAATAGGGGCCAGGTTAATATCCTCCCCACGTGTACTCATTGTTTAAATATAAATAAAAGTATCATTGTTGACATTGTAAGCACAACTCGATTTTAATTAACATTCATCTATTTTCTTATTGAAAACACCTCTATATTGGCAAGCGACTGACTGGATACATAATGTCTCTCACTACATATGTATGTATAGGACATGGTGTCTTTCACTACACACTAGCTATAATTACATGTGTAGCAAGTGCTAATTTTTGCTATACATGAACTATAAATACAAATTGTAACCAATGTCATCTATCCCTACATATAATAGGTACAAATTCAATTGTAGTCATACATTTGGCTACAATGGAAACTAGATATTTATGTGTAAGGACATTTTTTTACCTACAATTAGGGGTACATATGAATTTGTATCCAGAGGCATAACTAACTAAAAGTTTGAAAAATGTAGCCTAAACAATTAGCTACACATGTATTAGCTATATATTATAAATGTGAGGATAATTGTAGCCAAAGCTTTTGGCTACAAATTTTGGAGTTTTCGCTACAATTTTTTTTTGTAGTTAAAGACCATATTTTTCATAGTGCATGACATTTTCAATATGCTTCTTATAAGCAGCCTTGTCAGCCGTTAGTTCATTTTGAGGTGGTTCCTCTAGTTCTTGTGTTTCTAGGACACAAATCTTATGCTACTGTGTGAGAACAATTTTCAACATCATGAACCAATTGTGGAAGTTGTTCCCGGTCAATTTGTCCTTCTCAAAGACCAGTCATAGAGAAAAGTGATTGTTGTTTGTTGCCATTTGATTCTACAAAAGAATTTGCAGTTTTGTCAAAAAGTAATTTTTTATTTGATTTAATTTGATTTAATTTGATTAAATTTGGGAAATAGTAATTAGGTCTTTTATTCATTATCATTCTCATTATTTTTTTCGAATTGATAATCCTCAAGTATCAATTTGGAAAATTGTAGCGAATCAATTTTACACAAAATTTTATCTATATGTATTCCCATAATAGCAAGAACACGTCCACTACTCTGAAATAGGAAGGATGGTTTAATGAGTTATACCTAGTCTCAAAGCAAGTCCAGTGACAAAAACTCACTTCAATGCAACTATCAACTAGTTGCTCTTAGACGATGGCTGTGCAACTCCTAGTCATCACCATGAACAACAAATAGAATAGCTTCTGCAATGACTCCTGTGCTCTCTCCTTGGAATCCAGGCTGACTTTTCTCTCCTACCAACATCCAAATGACTCCTACATTTAGAGTAGTCCACACAGACAAACTAGAACTCCTATCATTCAACTCAAACAAACAGGAAATGTGTCCCTCCCTATGGCATACTAGTCACCAACTTGCTCTCCCATAACAACGATCCTCAGTTGTTCTCTCCCGTAGCTATCCCTCCCTTGTCGGGTAGGACTTGCTTGGGCCTCTCAGTTACCACAACCACAGATGACAACAATTGTCAGAGAAAGTGATTCTTAGTTGTATTGTTGTGTTTTGGGAAGCCCCCAATACCCCTCTATTTATAGGTAGGGTTAGGGCCAGGGTTCTCAGTCTATACATGATTTCTACGGGAATGGAAGGGATCAGAAAATCTTGAATTTTGCAACCTGTGAACTACGAGATGGTTGTCTGGTGAACTAGATGATGGACTGGTCACACGAGAAGGTCTTATCGTACTACCAAACATCTGTTTGGCAGTTTCCCAATCACATACAAATTGGTAATTTGATTCCCATTAATGTTAGACATTAATTTCTTACACCACAAATATTGTGTAATCAAAACAAGTTCAAGAAACATCCAAATCATTCATTCTGCCCAATAAATCCATTTCACACATGCAAGATTCCTATCTCACACATGTGAGATGTCGGTCCCATGCACCTAGACGGATGTCTAGTGAGCTTGAGTCGATTCATGTCAATTCAATAGATTGAAATGACCAATTCATTCCTCAATTGGGACATAACTTAGCCAATTCAATCTCTGATTAGCTTGATGACCCACACAACCATCTCAATACTTGAGACTCTTGTTTGGCTTCCCAAACAACCGTCTCAACACTTGAGATGGTCATTTGGTAGTTCAGTCAGCCAATCTATTACATGAATTGAATATGTAAACACTTTAGTATTCAATCCAATCATCATTCAAGATTAAACTCCTCTTCTAGATGAGTTCCTATGTGTGTGACCCTATAGGTCCCATATCATGTTAGTAGTGAATGCCCATAACTATCTTATGACATTGCAAGATAGGAGTGGTCCCTAGTCACACATCATTGCTACCCAAGTGAATAGAAAGTTGGAGAACAAATTTAACCTACAATATGTGTAAGGTATTGTAGTGACTGTATGATTCCTTTGTCTGTCATATCCAGGATGAACTCAAGGCATGGAATCGTCATCCTCTCAATAATCAATCCATATTCCTTGATCTAAGAGAAAACTGTTTGAGATAATGTGACCTCAATATCATATATTGATTCACATGTGCATGCACATGTTTTCTCTGTCTCTCTTATCAAGTGCCCATGATATCATACTATAGTAGGAGTGACAAATCCCATGTCTATGACTCACAGTTTACCCCATGTGTCAAAGTCACCCAATCATCACGTTATAACTACCCATGTTTCATAACTTTGTTTGATGATGTCAAAGTGCACCCAATGACATGTGAAGAGTGCAAATGATTTTAGGTCTAAGAATCACAATAATTGCTTTCACTATGAGAGACGACTAAGACCACCAAATATGGTTTCCATGTGTCACTCTCAAGGTGGGTCTGTCCCATCATTGTTCTTTAACATTTATCTATATTCCTTATTTGATATTGCCATATCATGACTAATGAGATTCTATCATCAACCAAGCCACACTCAAGTCTTATGTGATACTGGTGTCTATCTACCTTCCATATTAACAACCGATTAGGGACATAATGAGAATATGTATATGTAGTCTTCAAATCTATACGATCTCATTTTTCAAAGGCTAATACTTGAAGACATGCGTCATTGAGTAATTTTATTCTCTATACATTCGTAATATTTCCTCATTATCTCATAAGTGAATGAAATAGAATAAATTGGAAGCTTGCCTTTATGAGTACTAATGACATCCCTTATGGTTCATGCCATGTCAATCATCACATGATTACATCTCTAAGCACACCTTACCAACACGTACCACCCATTTCCACCATGAACCTAAAATTTCTCCTCCCAAAGAAAACTAAAATCCAAGTTGGAGGGTCAAATTTCACTGAGATCACTAGGCGGTACTAGTAACTCGAAAAAGGTTCAGCTAAAGGAAATGTCGATGATGGTTGGGGCCTTAAACAAAGGAGCTTCATGATGCACTCACTGATTGGGTGGTTGTGGAAACTCAAAGGGGATTTCTGGTAGATTAAAATGATATGAATTTTTGCCTCGTAATCCCTCTGATAAGTTCCACAAGTCTTCCTTCATTGGTAGAGGAAGTGTTGTCAATGCATGTGGATTAGGAGCAAAAGGCACATGATTGGAGTTGTACACATTGGATGTCTTCTTGGTTGAATCTTCAATAAAGACCTGTGGTGGATCACCTTTTCCAAGGTAGAAGGTGGTATAAGAGGAATATACTTTCTATAGTATCGCATCTGGTAGATCAGGAGGACAATCCGGCTCAAGTTTCTCCTTATCACCTAGATCTACATGTAGTAGACATGGTGTTATCATCTTGGTATAAATTTGTATGTAGTTTTGTGTCCTCCTCTATCATCCCTTCAATGTTAAGGTTAATGGAGGAATCAAGATCCTTTATAATGTTGATATGTTTCTCTTATTATTTCATGAAGCATATTTCCAACTCAATGGGCTCAAAAGGAACCACATTAGGATTGTCAACAAGATGATATAAAGGTGGAGGTATGTAAACTTCTTGTAGAGGAGGGATAACCTCATCATATACAACCTGGTTTGGAACAAAAGGTAGATGAGATGGAATATAGGTGTACACATCGCACGATGGCTGGATACTTAGTCTTTCCCAATTGTACTTGATCTAACATAGATGACATGAGGATCGTATTCATCAATCATAATCATCCTTGGCTGCTCCAACTTCCTTGAGGAGATCTTTAATTGACCCTCAAGGGACGTGTCTGGCTGAGAGAGTTGTGCCATCAGTTTAGATACCATCATATCTAGGGCATTAAGTTTCTCCTCTACAACATGCTTCTTGTTGAGGTGAATATTGGTTTTCACAATGAGGTTCTTCACTATACCCCCATGATAATGGTGTTCATAGGACCTATCCTTAGGATATTGATTTGTGATGCATTGTTCCTTACAATGGACTCCATCAAATTGTAGATTATAACTTGCATTGTACCCATAATGATATGAAGGCTTGAAATCCTACTCAACAACAATCTTACAAAGTGCTATCCTGACTTGGGCCTCTTGTTCAACAACCGTAGCTTCTCTTTTCTCAGCTCCTATGACCTTTCTTTGTACGAAAAGGGATAGTTATATCAGATAGTTGACTTGTATCTTGTCCATCCTTCTAATAAGATTTCTTGAGAAATAATGAATTTCACTATTAGGCTCAAATAGATTTTTGATATATCCAAGGAAATTACAAAAAAATAAGATAGAAACAAAATTCTAAGTGGGTATAACATATGTGATGAAGATAAAAACTATAAAACAAACAAACAAATAATTTATGAAACAAAACTAAACCAATTAAAGTTACAAAAAAATACAAAGAAGAAATCCTACTTATTTGTAGCAATTGGGTTCAAAAGGAACTGTATTGGTCCCGAAAATGGTGTCAAAATTTGATGTGTGTCGTCTACAACACAAATTCACCAGAGAAATTTGTTCCCTAGAGTTAACCTTTAAAGTGGCAACCAACTCACTTGCAAGTGAATAAATTAATTTTTAGTATAGAAAGGTATTGATTCCATTGAAAGACATGTTTAAGAGTTTATATGAACCAATTTCTATGAGTAGTATTTAAAATTCATTTTTTATATAATGATTATAACTAAAACATGAATTTAAGATTGGAGATCACAAGCTAATAAAATCTAAGATTCAATCAATTATTAAGAGATACTAGGGTCCATGGGTTCCAACACCATATACCACAAATTTACTTTTAATCAAGTCAACTCCTTAATTTTTATTAATTAGATTAGGAGCATGTGGATTTGTGTCCTTATAGAACATAAATATGGTAAGAGTCACACTTTCCCACAAACTTGGGATCTTGATGTTTGTGGATCCTTGTTCAACTATTAAGTGAGCTCTATCAGGGATCTCGTCGATAGTTTATGAATTTCAATCAATGTTTTAACTTATGTATATGTGATCTCATCATCAATAATTATAACCAACTAGATAATATATATAGAACAATCATAGAGCTCCATCAGTTGATTTTGTTAGGAAACTATGGGTTCATACAATGTTGGGATCCCTGATATCATCACCCAACAAAGGTATAACTGATCTAAGCATAAAAAAAGTACATAATCAGAAGAAAGATATATAATGAATAGAATCTTGAAGTGAAATGCAACTAAAATACAATATGGGCTAAAGGCCTACTCCCCATGCCCTAGTATGAAGATTTTACTCAGACATAATAGAAATAAACACAAAAGTACAAATAGGGATAGAAAAAGTTATATTTCTAGTTTTGAGCAACAATAAAGCAATCTTCATGAGGATGGATGTGGCTCCTTTTCTTCCTTCCTTTCTCCATTCACCCAAGGGGGTCTCTAAGACTATTGAGTATGAGATGTCTTGTATATGTCATATCCCCCTCCTTTATAGGGAAGGAATGTGACCCCAAATCCTAAAAATTCTCTTGGCAGCGAATGAGAATATGTGGTCTATTGCACCAGTCAGTCGACCAAAGGCCCACTTGATTATTTGGTGTTGAGTAGATGCACATATTTTATGCATGTCAATAAGATGATTGGGGATCAACCGGTCAATTGGGTGGTAGATGCTTCAGCCTAAAGGCAGGTTTGTTGACTGATTTGAGGAGAGTCAGTTGGTTTGTCTATGCTAATGAGCCTTCCTAATTTGGGTTCAGTCGGTCGACTGGGTGACCGGTTGATCGCGTATCCAATCATCCAGTTAATGATTTTAGTTCTAATTAATTCTTTCCAATGAGTCAAATGACTGGGACTTCAGTTGATCAATTGAGATTTTGGACTTGACCAATTCTTGTATGTGAGTCAACCAACCAGGTGTGTTACCCAACCGACTAGAGTGTATGGGGGCCAAAGATGGGTAATTGTAGCCTCTGATTCTTGGCTTTTGGAGTGATTGGGCCATTTTCCTGCAACAACTGGAAAAAACTTATAAAAACTCAAATTTAAAAGGGAAAAGTTAAACCAAGACAATTAGTTCTAAAACTAATCCATAATAAACAAGATTCTCCAAATGAATTATCTAAAGGGATGCAATAAAAATGGATAAATATGCATTCATCACTATCCTATAGAAAAGCATGGCAAGGAGGCATATCTAATAACAAATCATATTGTTTTGACATGGTTAAGTAGAAGTACCATCTCCCCAATGATGATAGGGCTAAATCTCTTCTCCTATCTCAATGTAACAAATATATCAACATATGTCTTGTTACCTATCAATTTAACCTTAATGACATTTCTCAATTATTCACCACCACACTCCTCCATAAAGTGCTCCTTATCTTTGTTGGAGATGAGCTACAAATATTTCAGTCTGTAAAGCTTATAAATTCACATCCGGGCCTAGACACCATGTTTGATACAAATTCTATAGAATTAGATGTCCATACAAATTTCATATTCTCATTTGGTTGTTTGGACACAAGCATCTACTTATTGGTGCATTGACACTATAAATGTGTCTATGGTCCATACCAATACTAAATGTTGCAATACAACCCAAAAGAATGCTCACACTTGTTCTTGACTTGTCCCTTTACTAAAATTTTGTTCACACTACTTATATAATGACAAATCTTACAATGATATTGGCATATGGACATATCAAACAAAATTAACAACTCCACATGTAACAACTCTTTCCAAAAGCATTCCATGATTGCTTGTTATATCTTCTTTTTTTAGAAAAGGAGAAGCCTTGTATTTACCTATCGATCCAAATAAGATCAGGAGAACTACAATGCATGGAGCTTAAAATAAAGTAAATTTTATTATCAAATTATCTAAGACATCTGATATGATAATACCTAATATTGGTATAATACATTATCTTGATAGAATATACCCAAGATAAAATGAATAGTGTAGATATGCTACTTCCATATCTTCCTTTTTTGAGGTGGACCTATTTTCTTGCACTTTCCAAGTTTGGATGCAAGTTAAATAAGACGATGACTTAATTTTGCCTTTAGTAATCCTTGTCTCCCTCCCTATTTTACCTAAATGAAAATGAGGATTTTTGATATAGGGTGGTGGAGGGACTGGTTGGGATTTATAGTGTGGTTGATTCTCATGTAGAGTAGAAGAGCATGCTACATCTGATTCAGAAGTGTGAAATGTGACCTCATCCACCTCTATATCCACAACTATATAGATGGAGTGTTTTGTCTTTTTTGTATTCTTATATAACATCTGAAGAAATAGAAATATCAAGAAAGGGAGAAGACGCATCAGAGACAACATTATTTCAATTGTGGATGAGTGTGCTCAACATCCTTTGCAACTTGTTTAGTAGTCATTGTAGAGGTGAGATTCGTAGCCCTTGTTTCATATTGTTGCTTCCTTTTATGGGCCCGTGTCATTTGTGTTGTCTAAGGTGGTTTATGTGTTTGCAAGTCAGAGTAAATATATATATCCACTTCTTCAATCAGGCTGTAATCATTGTCCAATGTAGAAAAATATTGATATCTTCATATGTGTAATACATGTTGAGGATGATGGCCTAGGTTCTTTTTTGTGTGATCTCTTTATATGGATATTTTTATCATAAAATACTTTCCATCATTCATCTTCTTGGTTTCTGGATACATCAGCATGAGTAGGCACATCAATTGAAATTTCTTCTTCTAAAGAAATCTTTGTGTTGGTGTACAATTCCTCTTCATGCCCCATGATCCCATAGATTTATCATAGTGGAAGTAGTGTTCCACATTCAATATTGTAATCGTTCCCATTTGTAATGACCTCCAGTTGCACTGGTTTGGATGAATCCAATTCTAAAGCAATTTTAGAAAACTTACTTATATTGTGTTCATCTATGCATAATAATTTACCCAAAGTAGTCCCAATATTGTCAAAAATAAAATTATTGTAAAGGTGGATTGGGAAATCCAAGATGTATGCCTATGTGATTATAGGTAGTGGTATGCCAATAGTCGGTAGAAACTTTTCAATCCAATGTCTCATTGTGAGACTACAAACAAAAATGGACCATGATCCATTTGTGAAGGCATTGAGGCAGTCAATTTCACATGTCAGTTGGACAAAATAATTGTTAAGACTAAGTTCTTAGACCTTCCAACATGAAATTGGCCCCCACAATGATTTGTCGCTTTCACAAAGAGTCATGCAACCAATTGATTTTCCATCATTGTGAAATAGTTTGTGTAGAAGGCAGGGTTGTAGCTAGGGGGTTTCCAGGGCATATCCCCCCTCCACATAAAAAATACCCTCATATATATGCATGTATATATATGTATATATATATATATATAAATTAATATGAATATGAATATAAATACATTGAATACATGACTCTTAACAACGAAAGTAGGTATCTTCAATGGTAGACGTCTTGTTTACTAAGGGTAGTGGTGCAGGCACAACTCCCAATGGTCACATTTTTTAACTCAGTCGCTCCATGTGGTATAACAAAACTACATTTACAAATGCATTGATTGCAACCCCCTCATGTAATTTCTTCAATCCATCACTGGTAGAAAGCTATATGCTTTAGGGGCGATGAATAGTTTGTTGAAGCTGCATTCATCAGTGATGGATATGTAATCAAGATCTATACTCCTTTGTTCACCATCATCAATAAAGTGGGAATATGTTGCAATTGATGCCCCAAACAATTATATATCTAAAATTGAGTCTGGGCACCATATCTACATGCATCTCTTCTACATTCACATATACAAGAGTGTCTAAGATTTCCATAGCTGCCAAAACTTTTTGAGGAATGTCAACCACTTCTATAGTAGGAATGTCAGTGTCATCATCTTTAGTTAGAGAATAGGTTACACCACACATAAAAAAATAAACCAAGTTGAGACCTACCTCTTGAATTTGCAATGATGATCGGTCACTAGACTGACTATCAACATTTCCCACAATGTCATGTTAGCCCTTGAAAGGAGCACTATGAAATCGGAGAAGGCCTCCTCACCCTCTCCTCTGGATGACATATCCCTAATCATGCTTTAGCAATCACCATATATGACATCTCCAGTAGTGATTTTGTCCACCTCCTCTTTTGAGTCAGGTGGCCTTCTATGAGGACAACCATGACTCATGGGTTGATTATTGACACAATGTTCATATTTTTGGCAACCATCACCATCATTTAGAACACCCCTACATTCACTGTTACACCTGTGGTTCTCTAGAAAGATGTGTCACATTGTGTCCAATTGACAACTATTCTAACAATATATTCGTAGTATCTTCTCATATCATCTGAATGAAAGAAATGCACTTGTTTTTGGATATCTTATTAATTACATTTTCAGTTCTTTTCCTTAAGTCATAGATTTATATCTTGCAATTATCTACATCACGGTCAATGTAAATTTAGTTATATAGGAGCATGATCAAGGGTGTTACATCCTTGTATCTTAAATGATGATGATCATTGCCTACCAAGGGGCTTTTTTTGAGTCACTTCTGGATGCAGCTAAAGCAGAAGGATAACATTGGTTCATAAGTTATATGTTTAATTTATGTTTTCTTATCTTTATTTTGTGAGGCTTGTTCTATTGGGTACCCCTTGTTTACTCTGTGGTATTCATATACCTTCTATTTTTATTTGAATGATTAGAGCTTCTTTTTCCTACCTTTTCCTCATTTCAGTCTATGCTACTTTTCACTTCCCAACTACTTCCACCAACATAAAGTCTTTTGTGGTTTATTTTACCCTCTGAGCTTCTATTATTTATACTTAGATAAACATCTACAAAAATTATAATGACATAGGATTACTTGAAATGATTTCAAGGAATAATGTCAAACAAGTGCTTTCTTTATGTTACAATGTAACAATGCATACTACCATTTGTTTTTGTCCTTCCTATCAGGGGAATTGCTTCTTTCACTATCATGGTTGCTTTTTGTTTCATCACACTTGCAAGTGGTAACAAATTTATGATATATCTATGCATAACATTGGACCCTCATTATTACAATCCATTAAAGAATATAAATAGAATAAAATGAATAAGTGTAAAGAAAAACAACCCATTCACCTAACAATTACATGATAGAAGAGGAAAATCATGAATACACATTACTTATATACCCAAGTTCGAAGTCAAATTTAGAAGCTACAACAAGTTTTAACTTACAAAAGATGATGTTCACATGTATCTTCTTGGGAGCCTGGACACCATGTTTGATACAAATTTACATCCATACTTGGACAATATGTTCGATATCGATTTTGGAGCATTAGATGTCCATCCAATTTACATATTCACATTTGGTTGTTTGGACACAACCATCTACTTATTGGATCATTGACACTCAAGACATTTTTGTGGTTCATACCAATGCTTAATGTGTCAATACAACCCAAAAGATTTCTCACACTTGTTCTTTACTTGTACCTTTACTAATATTTTGTTCATAGTTTCTTCGTGATGATGAATCTTAAAATAATATACCCATATAAACACATCAACATTTTTTAACAACTCCATATGTAACAAATCTTTTCAACAAAATTTCATCCTTGCTTGTTGTGTCTTATTTTTTTCTAGAAAAAGAGAACATTTTATTTGTTTACTGAAGATAATAAGATAAGGAGCATTATATTGCATGGAGTTTAATATAAAGTAAATGTCATTGTCAAAATTAGATAAGACATCTAATGCAGTAATACCTAAATCAACTTTGGTATAATACAATATCTTGGAAGAAAATACCCAAGATAATAGTTAAGAGTGTAGATTAGATCCTTCCATATCTTCCTTTATTGTGTTAGACCTATCTTCTTGTGGTTTCCAGGTATGGTTTTGAGATGGGTAAGGTGATGATTTAATTTTTCCTTCAATACTCCTTGTCGCCCTCACTATTTTACCCAAATGAAAATGAATATTTTCGGTATTGGGAGCTGGAGGGACTAATTGGAATTTGTTGAGTGGTTGATACTCATGTAGAGAAAAAGAGCATGCTACATCTTATTTAGAAGTGTGGAATATGACCTCGTCAACCTCTAGATCAACAACTGTATGAATGGAGTGTTTGTCTTGATTTTGTTCTTGTATAACATCTGAAGAAATAGAATATCAAGTGAGGACAAAGATGCATCTGAGGCCGCTACTAGTACATATACTACCTTTAACCTCGGTCAAAATGGAATTTTAATGTCGGTTTCAAAGAGAAAACCAAGTGGGTGATAGTAAAGGTAGAATCCTACGACGTCGATTCCAAAACTAATGATAGAGATCCGGTCCCAATTGTAACTGAAAAAGAACTGACATCGGTAGGAACCATAGTTGTTGGTTATGTAAATGAAATCGACACCTATCCCAACACATTGTTGTCGGTGAATTATGTAAAACCGATGACTGATCTTTCCAAACAAAAAGTGTTTGGTTCATAGTCGTCGCTTCTGTGTAAAATCGGTAATACATACACAAATTGTCATCGGTTATGGTTCATAAAACAATGCCTATGTTAAGACATAGTCGTCAGTTTCTTAAAGAAAACCAATGACGTATACTTTCATTGACAATTATTATAAATAGCCGATGACTAAGTTCCATTTTTATAAATACCATCTTGCAGGGCTGTTGTCCATCTGGTCAGCAGGATGCAGAACCTATCGTTCAGTTCTAAACTATAGGTTTACAACATCCTATGATTTCATCCTAACAATAGGCCACAAACTCAAAATAACAAGATGATCAAGACTATATATATACATCACATGATTCACACACATGTAGAAACACAATTAATTCATTCACATGATTCATACACATGTAGAAACTTGCAGTTACAATCATCCATTCATATTCACATTCACACACATGTAAAAACCTACAGTTCCATTCATTTCATCCATTTTCACATTCACACACATGTATAAGAATATTCATTCATTCATCTTCACATTCACACACATGTATATAGATCAAATTTCAATAAGATAATTAAAAAAAAGTCATTCACAAATGTATATATAACCACCATATACATAAAGAAATAATGACACTAAAGTTTAGAAATGTAATTTTTTATCATCAATATCCCAATCATAATAAAAAATTTCCTCCCTTTCAAAGGCTTTTGTCCATCGTTCTCTTATGTCATCTAATTGTTCTATCGTATAGAGTATATGTACATCTAAAAAATTTTCCTCTGTATTGGAGTCACTAGTTTTAAACACCTACAAAGAGAATTACATATATATAATTAATAAGTTTGATATTTTCATATTATCTAATGAGATTATACTTATGATGATCAAGACAATGTCTTACCTATTGTATGTTTTCGATGTCTTGTGCATCATATATGACAATCATGTCTATGTATTGTATCACGTAGTACCCACATGCCCAACCGTTGTTTTGTATACCATACTATAAACTTCAACATACAGAATGTTAATAAATAAAAATAAGCATAGTTCACATAAATAAAATATGCATTGGATTCAAGAAACTACATCCACATTCTTCAAAACTATCACTTTCTTTTTCTTGTCCATATATCCTCCAACATTTTTGAAATCTTTTAAAGTCCTATACGTTAATGTTACACATTGAGTTGCATTAGTAAATAGTCTTGTAATAATAGATGTTAACATATATAAATATAAAAATTTCTCACGTGTATAATGGCCTTTTCAGACCGTGTCCCAAACAGTCTAATTTGTTCCCCTTAGAATCTAGATAATAAACATCGTCTCGGGGACAACAACCAGTAACTCCCAATACTTACCTCTTGTGATAAAAAAGTAAAAAATATATAACTCAAAATTCATAATGAAATGTAATTTTCTTAATTCAATAATATAAGAAGAGTAAACTTACCCAACATTATATGGAGTTATTATCACACTCTTTTTCTTTTCACCAAAATATTTAAAAGCGATAGACCAATTTAAGGTAACAGATGTAAGGTCTTCATTTACAAGACTGATCAAGGATGGAACAAGAAATCTCACATGAGTCATTTAAAAATCTTTACAAAACCTATATTAGTGGCTGCAAAATATATATTATGTATGAATTAATATATAAGAAAACATATCACCATATATAAAATTAGGTATATAGATACATAAATAAGATCTCACCATATCCATAGTTCTATCATAGATGAATTCAGCTAAGCATAATGAAAAAACTCTAAAATATCTTATAGAAATATATTATTATCGTATGATTGGTGTATATTATCCTCCTCCATAGAAACAATAATAGGTGAAGTTTCAGAATGTTCACCTATCCATATTGCCATACCCCTGCATTGAGGATATATCGAGTCACATAGGTCCTTTGGAATCCAACTAGGTACTTGATGAAGAGGTGGAGGTGGAGGAGGACGAGCTGTAGTGGGTTTCTCCACTTTATCCTGCATATATAATTTCACTTCAATTGGCATGTATATACATATACCAATTAATGTAATGTAAATATACCATACATGATCAGTATAGATGACTCCTTCTTCGAGCCACAAGACCACTCCGCCTTCTGCTTCACCAAGTGTGTCAGCATCTAGGTGGGCAAATGGAAATGGATGATGACTCCAAGTAGGGAAGACAACCCTCGAGCTCACACAAATCACACCATCAAGTACTGGAGTGCCATGAATCGTGTACCCTGGAAGGTGTGGGTAAGCCTCACCCTATGTAATGATGAATTCTTTCAATTTTAGATGACATTTCTACAACCCCTATAAAATTACATAGAGTATGTTATATACATACATAAACATATCATCTTGAAAAGACTAGCTACTAGTGAATTAAAAAACGGCCCAGGCGGCCGCTTAAGCGGCCAAGACCCCCGGCCGCTTAATTTTTCCATTAATCGCCCGCTTAACCATTTTGAACAAAATCACCCGCTTTTTGCCCGGCTCACCCGCTTTTTCCCGCTTTTTTCCCGCTTTTTGCCCGCTTTTTTCCCGCTTTTTTCCCGCTTTTGTTTAAAAATCCTAATGTAAGCATTAAATATATGAAACTTATATACATTAAATGTTCCTTGATATAGCTAGTCCTAATTTAGAATGCATACTTTGTGTGTAAGCTGTAATAATTGGGTATTGTTGTAATGCATCTAAGTAAATATCCTACTGCTCTATTATACTAGTAATACATGATTAGTTTTACTGATTTCCTTGCTGCTTTCAGTGATTAATGATTGGTACTACTGGTTACTATTACTTTAGTGATTACTTTAATTCAACAATTCATAGTTTGTTATTTAAATTACTGATCTGCTTGCTGATTTTAGTTATTAGAGATACTGATTAATAGTAAGTATTGATGAATACTTAGTTAATTACTGATTTGCTGATTAGATATGTATAGAAGTTCCTTATAAATATATTTTTTATATACACATACATGTAATTTTATATAAAAAATATAAAATTTAGACACCCGCTTTTTCAAAAATCGCCTGCTTAATCGCCCGCCTACCGCTTAATCGGTTGCAGGGTGCTGTCCGCACGCCTCCCGCTTCCCGCTTTCTAATACATTGCTAGCTACTATTCCATAAAAATACTTACGGCGGATGTGCTAGGTTGTGGGTATACATGATTACTCCCAACCACCTCTACAGGATCACTCCCAACCACCTCTATCGTAAGGGAAGAGCAGAACGCCACATGTACTATCTAAGTGGCAGCCTGAGATGTCTACCACTTGCTCATTGCTTCCTAGACTCTCTTTTCAATTAACTCATATACCTATACATGGCCAAAAGAAACATGTTTTGATTCTTGAATTCCCTTTGCAATTACATTCTCAAAAAATAATAGGTTACCTTAGCTTTTGAAAATCCCCTTTTTGGACATGTTTGCACTGTGATGGTCCAAAGAACACTCTTAGGCCCACACCAGTGCCTATAGCCCTAACACCTCTAGGATTCTCTAGGTTACTAAGAGCAACTGTCAATTATCCCTTCTGCCCTCAAGGATGAACGAGCCTTGCTTCCTCTGCTCGTGAAGCTCCCGCTAATCATCATCAATAAAAAATGGTAAGTAAACATAACAATCATCAATACTAATTGCTCTGAGAGTTGGATTTTACCATTTTTGCAGCTGCATTAGCTGTTGCAGGGTTAGTTATGTCTCCTTTTCTATTTTTGCCTCCCAACTATCCACACATCATGGCAATGCATAGGTGAGGGAGTAGTAGAGGACTCAACAGTCTCAGTAGTAGGAGCACTAGGCTTCTGAATGGAAGACGTCTGTAGTTTTTGGCAAAGGGTTGCATAGCCACCTAAACCCATCATGTGGTCATGCACATTTAGTGTATGCCTTGCTCTTTGAGAATCACTATTAGCCTTGTTAGTAAGCTCATTGAATTGTTTAGTAACAATCAAGGTCAATCATGAATAGGTGAAATCATAAGAATACATATTAATTAAAGTGGGAGTGATGCTTAATAACTTGAATTCTTCAGTATCTCTCTTGGCAACAAATGCCTCCCACTCAGTCGGGTCTAGGTAGTTCCATTGCACAAGGAATAACTTCTTCCTCTTATCAGCCTCTCATATGCATTGTCGGTTGAGAGTTGTCCTATAGTTCCTTAGGACCCTCCCATAGTGTTGCATCACCTTTTTATGATGTAGTCTTTCATCCAATTCAAATATACTTTGCATAATTGTATATATTTAATAGAGTATTATAAAAAATAAAATTGTAAGTAACTTAAAAAATAGAATTGCAAATGATAAATATCTCACATATAGTTCTTTCCATACTAAGTCTTTCTTCCCTTTAGGAATTATATGCCAAGATTCCACATTTCCACTACAATGGCTATGAGTAAGAACCCCAAGATATGAAACAAATGAGTTGCAGTTCATTCCAACTGGATTTCCCACATGACTAAAATCCACAACCAATTTTGGTCCATTGCCCTTTTGTTGTAGTAACTTGTTCATCATAGTGATGCCCCTGAGTTTTTCAATTTTATATGCTGCTCATCAAGTGTCACAAGGTTTTCAGGGGGTACATCCTCAACCTAAAAATTGACAAACAAAACATATAGGATATAACTTGTAAATGGACATATAGCTAGATGTATTGTAAAACTTACATTGTGACGTAGTGCCTCACCCTCATGGTAATCATCATCATGATCAACATACTCATGATCAGCCATGTTTAAAAGTGTCATATAAAAAAATCAAACATTTAAAATTTAATGAAATTAATATAACATTATTAAGTTCACATCGATCTAACATTCAGAAAAATTAAATCATTTTAAAAAATAAAAACATGCCTCTAACAGTGAGATCTTTTATCAATTAACATTTGTTCGATGTGATCTCCACTCACATATAAGCCATCATTAGATTCAATATTTGGTGTTGGCAAGCCAACTGAGAATGGACTGGAGTCATCATACTTATCATAGTACTCTTCTTCATCTATAGGATCTTCAATGAACTGTCTTTTACCATGAAGAACAACCGACCAATTTTCATTTGCACGATCATCGATATAAAATACTTGTTTCTCCTATGATGTCAATATGAATGGTTCACCCTTCTCACCAATCTTTTCAAAATTTACTAATGTGAAACCCAATTCATCCAATATAACTCCTTTGGTGTTATTAACCCAATTACACTTAAAGAGCATAATTCTAAAATCTACATAGTCAAACTCCCATATTTCTTCAATGACACCCTAATATGACATTTTAGCTTCACGTGGACTCTTATCTTTCACACTAGAAAAAACAATGAAGATGCTTGAAGGGTGACCCCACTGTTTTAGACGACACTCCTATCATTTTGATGTTTTGTGTACTATGAGAATCCATTTATGTCAAACCCTTCATAAGAGATAACATTCATTTTTGGTTTAAAGGCAAAGCATTTGATATTTTCAGCAATATTATTTGGTGTTTGAGATAGTTGATGTAAGACTTTATCTTCAAATCACTTAATAAATGTCTTATTATCCTCTCTAGCAAGCCACATTAAATTGGCTCGAGGATATTGTTTCTTGATGAAATTGGTATCTTCCGTGACATAAACACTCACTTAGTTGATGTTTTGTAAAATTTACAAGTGAGCGTGTTCTTACAGCTCATTGCTGGTTACTTTCATTCGTGCTCCTATAGTCCCTTTACCAGAATAGTCCTCAATATTCTTATCATTTACAGGAGCATCATTACCACTCATAAAGTCATTGCAAAAATCCATAACCTCTCTTGCCACATAACCCTCAATAATACTCCCTTCAGGAAGATAACAGTTTTGAACATCACCTTTAAAAACATTTTTTTTATCGTTAAAGGATACATCCAATGAAAGAAAACTGGTCCCAATATTTTCACTTCCCTAGTCAAGTGGAGAACAAGATGTACCATGATAGAAAAGAGTGAAGGAGAAAAATACATCTCATGTTGACATAGGGTAACAACCACTTCTCTTTGCAACTTATTGAGATTCTCAGGATCAATAACTTTTCTACATAGACTATTGAATAAGAAATAAAGTCTGGTGATTTCAAACCTTACATGATTCGACAATATAGATCAAATTACTACAGAAAATATTTGTTGCATTAGAGTGTGAAAATCATGAGATTTAAGACCTATCCACTTTAGATCTTTCATTGATACTAATCTATGTATGTTGTAAGAGTAACCAGGTGGTACATTGAAATTAACCCAACTCTCGCACAAGGCTTTCTTCTCCTTTCTAGATAATGTGTAACAAGAAAGAGGTAAATATGTTCTTCGATCACTATTATCTATTTTTGTTAATTTTTTCCTTATTCCCATTTCACATAGGTCCATTCTGGATTTGATGCCATCTTTGGTCTTACCTGGTATATTCAACAGAGTACCAATGTGTTGTCATTGACATTTTTCTCAACATGCATGACATTGATACAATGCCTAACTGCCAAAGAAATCAAATAAGGAAGATCCCAAAATATTGACTTCTTCTTGAATAAAGATTTTTCATTTTGTGTGGGAATGGTACATTGTGATCTCTTACCAAATTCATTAGCAAAGTATTTTACTCTTTCATAAACAATATCCCCTGGTATAGGTTTAGGGGCACTCTGTTCCTCATTCCATCCATTGAGTGCTTTCTGCAACCTTCAATATAGATGGAATTTTGGAAGAAACCTTTGATGACCAAGATATACAGTCTTGCCACCATGCTTTAGTCATATTGAATCATTATTCTCTTCACATATAGGGCATGCTTTGGATCCTTTTACACTATATCCAGACAAATTCTCATATGTTGTAAAGTCATTAATAGTGCAAAACAACATAGCCTGCAAATGAAATGTCTCTCTACATGAAGCATCATAGGTCATCACACCTTCACCCCAGAGTTTCTTTAAGGCATAAATTAGAGGTTCAAGGCAAATGTCAATATCATTTCGAGGTTGTTTAGGGCCCGATATCAACAACGACAGCATAACATACTTCTTTTTCATACACAACTAGGGAGGAAGATTGTATATAATAAACATAATTGGCCAAGTGCTATGTTGGCTGCTCAATGTATTGTACAGATTCATCCCATCAGTACAAATCCCAAGTCTTAGATTCCTAACTTCTTCACCAAATTCAGGGCACAATAAATCAATCTTCTTCCACTATGGGGAATCAGACGCATGTAGTAGGATCCCATCATTATTTTTCTTAACCCCTACATGCCACCTTAAATTCTCCACATATATCGAATTGGCAAACAAACATTGAAACCGTGGTATTATAGGTAGATACCACATCACCTTGGTAGGAGAGATAGTTTTGGACTTCCCTGAAGTTGTCATTTTATACTTTGACACCCCACATTTTGGACAATCTTTCAAATCCACATAGTCCTTTTGAAATAATACACAATCATTTCAGCATGCAAGTATCTTCTTAGCCTCCATTCCCATTGGGCATAATATTTTATTTAACTCGTATGTTGAGATTGGAAGCTAGTTTCCTTTAGGGAGAATTTCTTTCAACAAAGAAAACAACTATGTGAAGCTTTTGTCGCTCCATCTATTGCTAGCCTTCAGATTATACAATCTCAACACAACGCTCAATTTCGTAAACTTAGTACAACCTATGTATGATAGTTTCTCAGCATCATGCATAATGTTCCTAAACAAGGAAGGTCGATCAATGTGCTCTACCCCACAATTATCCAACATCACATTAATGATGTTTATCAGAATTGGTTCGTCTACATCTACGTAATCGGCGGAAATTTCTTGTTCAACACAAGCTCTGCTATTGACATCTACTGATCTCAGGTTTGAAATCTCCATACCAGTACCATTCTATATAGCCTTGTACAATCTCAATTCACATGACATGACTTTTGATTTTGTCACTAGTGCTAACTTTCAAGTTGTTACCGCAATGCCTACATGGACTATAGAACCTATCTCCAGGTTATTTCCTATGTTCCTCTATAAATCTAATAAACTGACCAAGACCAATAATAAACTCTGGGATGCAATGATTTGGAATGGACATCCATGATCTATCCATTCTATGATCAAAGAGAAAACAAGTATTAGGGTTTATGGTTTACATATTAAGTTAAGGATTTACAGATAGATTACAGTATATTGTTTTAGATTTAGGGATAAGGATTTAAAGATTAGGGTTTAGGGTTAAAAGATTAGGGTTTAGGGTTTAGTAATGAATGTGTGTACCACCTATCCCACTCTTGAACACTTAATCTCACTAGTAAGTGTATAATGTGTATTTGGTTTTTAAGACAATTTCGGAAGCATTTTCCCATAGTTCTCCAAGTACACTGATTTACATGAGCAAATACCCACCAACATATGTACTTATAGAACAAATGGGGAAGTGTTGATGAAACATCATAAAATTGAATATACATTATACACTTACATCCTAAGTGATATTAAGTGTTCAAGAACAGTCACAAACTGGGGACTATCTAGGATTTACTCCTAATGAGTAAATTTCATATGGGTTTCTAGGCAAACAAAATACATGTATGTTGTCATTCCTATACCTACGATCCTAGTTTCATCATTCATATCTTAGGTTTTATGTAACATCATTTAATTCAATTCAATCTTCCATTTGGATTAGTTAATCAAGAGAGAAGGAAAACATTAATATTAATAAAGAGAACTAGATTAGGCACCTTGATTTGAGTTGATTTACAACAACAACATCTAGTAATCTCAATCATACCCTAGTCTAGGTACCATATTAGATAACATTGATTTCAGCATATACAATGTACATGCATGTTCATCATCAAGGAATAAGTTATTCATGACCTAGGGAGGGAGAGATGACCTAAGGTAAACTAAAAATTAAGGTTAACAAACTAAGGAAAGAAGGAAAATTATAATAACTAAGATATAGCAATCCTAATTAATATTAATCAATGCAAGAGCAATAAGTAACTAACCATAAAAAAGTGATTCACTTTCAATAAGGTAACTACAATATTGGGCTGTTTGGGGGATATGTAACCTTAAACATGTTTATTGGCCATATTCATGAACATACATCCAACAGTTAAGCTATGAAACAAAACAACAAGGAGTAATGTAGAAAGTGAATGACATTGTATTTGTTGGCCATTAGTGACATGGTGGCATAAGGGAGCTCTATTACCTAGAAGTAGGGGAAGCAAGCACCTAATCTCACTAGTAGAAGATCCAACCCAAGCTCACTAGGTGGTGGCAGATAGCTCAAGCCCAAACTAGCTCGCGTCATGCCCCTCTTAAACTAATAGCAACAACTCCTCTGATGATGGGGGAAGAATGGCAGTAGCGATTGGAGGAATAACGGAAGCAGTGAGTGGAGGAAGAAGGATAGTGGCGCCGAGTGTTGAGCAGTGGCGAGTGGAGGAAGAACGGTAGCAGTAGCAGAAAAATCACCAGAATCGCTAGAGAACTAGGTAGAAATTTCGATGAAACGTAGAGTGGGGAAAAGTTTGTTTTGCACGAGTGCTATTAAACCATTAGTCACCAGTTGCTAAAGATAAACCAACGACTAAATCCTAAACCAAAAAAAAGTCTGACATAGTCATCGGTTACCAATGGCAAAACTGACGTCTAATGTTAGACCATAGTTGTCGGTTGTGCAATAAAAATTGGTGATGAAGGAGTAAATTGGGGGGGGGTGATATTTTTGTGGGGAGAAGGCATGAAATCACCTAGTGGTCGGTTTCTAGTAAAAAACTGACGCTATAGACCTATCCCCTTAAAAAAGTTTGTCACATGAAGAGTGATTAGTCTTTGGTTTTTTGGAATAGCAGATGATTAATTAGGGGATAAATTTTTTTGCGGAGACATGGTGCGAAACACGTGTCAATGGTTTGAGGAAAAATGACGTCGTATTGAAAATTTTGGAGGCAAATATTTTCCCCTAGAAAATTGTGTTTTGTGGGAAAATTTAGACGTCGATTTCTATTATATGAAACTGACGTTGAAGTAAAAGTGATACACACATCTTTTCTAAATCGGTAGGACTTCACATATGGTGACGGTTGTCTCATATAGTTAATATCGTTTTACTGTGTCGTTGGTTTTTTTTGTTAACCAACGTCATCAAAGGTGACGTTATATGTCATTTTTGTACTAGTGTGCCCTATATTTCATCAGAGGTTGGTGATGCATTTAGATCTTGTATAACTTGTTTGGTAGTCATTATAGAGGTGAGATTAGAAGCCCTTATTTTGGATTGTTGTTTCCTTTTACGGGTCCAAATCTCCTGTGTTGTCTTGGAGGTTTCAATGTTTGTAAGTCAAAGTGAATATGTAAATCCTCTT
Source organism: Alisma plantago-aquatica (assembly GCA_963693085.1). NCBI lineage: Eukaryota > Viridiplantae > Streptophyta > Magnoliopsida > Alismatales > Alismataceae > Alisma > Alisma plantago-aquatica. The sequence goes on from OY856411.1 coordinate 680,464,927, forward strand.
CTTCCATCACATCTTCAACATTGTGGAAATCATATTTCCCGTTGATATTAGTAGATGCCATAGGTATTGAGGATGGCAAACTAGATTCTTTTCGACATGGGCATCGTGTTTGATTATTTTTATCATAAAGCAATTGCCTTCATGGTTCTAGGATACACCAGTGTGAGTAGGCACATCGGTAAAAATATCTTCTTCCAAAGTTGTGTTGGTACATGATTCATGTTCATGCCCCCAAGTGTAAGGAAATATGGGCGCAGAGTAGGAAGCAAAAACAATATTTTTATCTATCCATATTCCCTAGAATAGCAAGATAGTGTCAACTATAATGAAATGGAAATGATGGTTTAGCGAGTTTATACCTGGTCCTGGAGCAAGTTTAGTGACTATAATTCAATGTGATAGTTGTGCACTCCTAGTTGCATTGGGACTCATTTGTAGCAACTGCTATACTCCAACATAGACAACAGACTCAAACAATGACTGCAATAGCTCCTCGTATGATTGTAGGCTGATGTTGTCCTCCTAGCGGGAAAAGTATCCATGCCTCTAGAGAAAGTCCACACTGACCACCTAGAACCCATGTCGTCTTGTTAGAATGGATAGGCAGGAGTTGTTCCCTTCTGTTGGCATACACATTCTATCTTTTCATGAAAGCACCCTTTCTCCAGAATAAGTAGTGACTCCTACCACACAAGACAAATGGAGCGGTCCTCATTGGGATTTGTGACAGACTGAGCTACTCTTGATACGTTGACTGATCGAGCATCAACTACATGGTTGGGTTTTCTAAAATTCTTTCTCTTGATCATTTGTTCAAAACAACTCTACTCCTATCTTTCTTTCTCTAGGCCTCTGGAAACAACATTGTATTGAACATCCTAGGTAAATGGATTTTGTGGCACCAGCCTACTCTCCCAAAATTATTCTCAATTGTTTTCTCCCTCTCTATCTATCCCTAGTTGGGTAGGACTTTCTTGGACTCTCTTGGTTACCACAACCAGAGAGGATAAGAATTGTCAAAGAAGCTAATTCTCAATTGTGTGTGTTAGGATGCCCCATGTACCCCTCTATTTATAGAAGGGGTTAGGGTCTTGGTTCCCAGTATGTGTGGGAGTAGAAGGGTCTGAAATTTCCATGACTTTCATATCTTGCAATAGGTGAATCGATCGACTAATACAATGAGTTGATAGGTTCACTTAGTGAGCCGATCATTTCACTTGTTTCCAAATCACAATTTAATTTGCAACTAATTTCTTATTAATGTCCAACATTCATTCCCCACACCAATCAAATTGAACAAGTGAAATGATCAACTATTCTCATGAATAGAAAAAACACTAGAATCTTCAGTTGGAAGGATCGAGCTGCGGTTCACTAGATGAACTGGTCCTCTCACCAACCCTCAGCCAATCAGTTCACCCAATGAGCCAATCAGTTGGTGTCCTAACTCATGTAGAATTTAGCCAATTCATATTTCTAATCAACATGACACTTCAACCAACCAATCCAACACTTGAACATGATGGTTATGAGTCCAGTAAGTTAATTGGTTGTTTAATTAAATACGTAAACATCTTTAATAATCAACTTAAACAACATCCACAGAGAAACTCCTCTTCTATATGAATTCCTACATGTGTGATCCTCTAGGTCCCATATCACATTGGCAGTAAAGGTCCAAAACTAGTTTACGACTTCACAAGCAAAGAGTGGTGCCTTGTCAAACATCAGTGCTACCAAGTGAATGGAAAGTTGGAGAACAACTTTGACCTACAATATGTGTATTGCATTACAATGATTGTATAATTCCTTTGTCTCTGATATCTGGAATGAACTCGAGGCATGGAATCATCATCCTCTCAATGTTCAATCCATGTTCCTTGAACCTAGAGCAGGATGTCTGAGATATATGTAACCTCAATGTCATATAATGATTCACATGTGCATGTGCATTTGTTTCTCAGTCTCTCCTATCAAGTGGATAGGATATCACACTCCAATAGGAGGAAAAAATCTCATCTACATCACTCACAGTCATCCCCATGTGTCACAACACATCTGATCCTCACCTTTATAGAAACCCTTATTCAGGATCACGGTGGGTGATGTTAAAACATACCGAATGACATGTGATGAGTGTAGTGATTTCAAGTCTAAGAATCACAATCACCACCTTCACTATGAGAAATGACTATGACCACCAAGTATGGTTTCCATGTGTCACTCTCAAGGTGGGTGTATCTGATACATTGTTCTCTAACATGTATCTGTGTGCTTGGTTTTATATACCATATCATTACTAATGAGATTATATCATCAACCAACACATACTCTAGTCTTATGTGTTATTGTTGTCTATCTTCCATCCCTAATAACATCCAACCAGGGACATAATAAGAATGTACATACTCTTAACATCCTTATGATCTCATTGTTCAAGTCATGTACTTGAAGAAATATGTCATTTAGTAATTGTCATTCTTCAGACATTCATTATGTTTTCTCATTATCTCTTAAATGAGTGAAACAGAATGAATTAGAAGCTTGCCTTCATTATTATTAATGAAATCCTTTTTTAATATGCCATCACAATCATCATATGATTGACTATCTGGGAATACATACCAACAAACTCCCACTAGAACTTAGAGACAATCCCATGGATATTATCCTTAGTGATCCAAACAAGTCCACCATGTTTATACTGTGCAAGTGCTAATCCAGCGGGTTAATAACACTTTGCTTAAGTCTGTATATTGCATGTTCCTTATCTCTTTGTTGTACGGTCTCTTGTATGATATGGAACTTCCATAATATGCTATATGATACTCCTTACCTAGTAAGGAGCTCCATTTATGTCACTGTATCACTACTATGTCATCAATGGTTGGAACATCTTTTGGTTCATCCATATGAACTTCTAGATCCATATAGTATCCACTCTTGTATTCATAACACTAGGATACTCAACGTCAATTGTAGAATATAAATTAATGGTCTTTTAGTTTGGGACTATTTCCAACTAATAATACTTCTGTTAAGATTAAACACACAACTTTTGACATTGTGATTATTTTCTATCATTTCTGAAGCTTGCATCAGTGAAACTCTTTACACTGAACTCTTCTTTGTTTTTATCGTCTAGAAACTTATCCATTAGTGCTTCTCAAGTACCAATGGATCTCTTTAAATGACATTCCAATGAACCAAATTGGAAACAAATATCATCTTGTCATGTCCAATACATACAAGAATATGGGATGAGTACATTTTTGTAGCATGCATGTTAGATCCAATTACTAGTTCATATTGTATCTTGCTCATTTTTTTCCATTCTTCAAAAGAATCAAAACATAGATTTCATGAGAGACTAATACCATGTAAAATGGACATATTCTCTCTCTTTTAATCCTTCATATTAAACTCTTTCAATATATATCTATTATATGTGCTCATACTTTAGTTTAGAAACTTTTCTGATCTATCTCTATATATCTTAATCCCTATCTCATAGTATGTTTCATCTAATCCTTCATTGTTGAATGTGTTTTCTATGCCAAATCTCAATATTCATAGTGTTTAGATGTTTTTCCCCATCATTATGTGTAATATGCATATATGCTCCCATTAAATATTTTGTAATCATATATTTCATCTTTTCTTGATTCATGTCAAACTCTTTGACCATCTTGTCAAGTGAAAAGAACCCATCTCTGAGATGCTTGTTTCAATCTCTACATTGAATCTTGTAGATTATAGACTTTATTTGCATTAATGAAGTTATAAAACCTTTAGGTTGTGTCACGTACACCTCCTTTCTTTTATTACTTTTAAGAAATATGGTTTTAATCTTCATTTTCCAAATCTCATAATCTATACCAGCTGCAACAATTAGCATGAAAATTGGTTAAGGAATTTCTTCTTGTTCATCCAATTGAATTTATATGAAAACCCTTATAACCAATTTGTCCTTTTATGTTATCCATGTAGGAGTTTTAGTTGAAAAACCCAACTTCACCTTTTGGGTTTTACCCCTTCAGATAGTACTACCAAAGTCATACCTTGTTGTTTACATGGACTCCATAATGGCTTCAAGACATTTCTCATATTCTGATTCTCAATAGTTTTAGTTGACTTGTTGTCTCATCCTATTATGACCAACCTATATGAGTTGTTGGATTCATAATCTTTCAATCTCAGATTTGTTCTACTAGAACGATGAGGTTTTGTGTTACATGATGAACTTGATATTACACAACAATTTGTGATTCTCACTTATTCTCATTGTATCTCTATGTTGACATTCTCTGGAGTGAAGGGAGCAGGCATTCGAGGGGCAATCGCAAGGGCTTCTCCTTGGCTGATCGGATTCGAAGGAACGTGATGCACTGTAAGGCTCTAAGATCGAGGTTCGGATTTCAGCGGTCATCCTGTTGACTCCATTCTTCTCCAGAGTGGCGGATGGAGAGGGTCATTCCCTTTCAGATCAGGAGCATGTACGGCTGCTTCGACTTCACCTGGTGTTGGACGGGGTGGTTTCCCTCTCCTCATAGTCATCTTCTTCTTCTCCATCGGCCGGGGCAGTTACTGGCTTGCCCAGGGAAGGTCCCTCGACCACAACCTTGACGCGGAGCTTCGCGGCGTGTTGGCACATGTGTTCTCCAATCAGGCCTGGTGACGCTTCCATCACCACCAGGAGCTGCGTCCTGGCGACATTTCCCTGCTCTGGGACTCTAACCACAATGCAGCAGAAGACCCAAGGGGAGCTGTAGTCGATTGGCTATTGCTCTCAGATGCTGCATCCAAGGTGTTCGATGGTATGCCTGTGGATTGTTGTTCTCTTCCACAAGCTTACCAGGGTTCAGTCGATCTGGCTCTGGGTACTAGTTGATGATGAAGGTTGCTTGGCCATTGTCTTCTCTCTTTCACTCTTTGTGGGTCGTCTAATGCTAGTGGAGGAGGTTTCAAAGTCGGTCAACCTGATTCACCACCTCTTCAACCGAGTAAGTGAAATGACTGTTTCCTTGTTATAGCTTAGATGCTAGGATGCATAGATGATTGGATTTTGCATGGTTCTTTGGAGTCCTAGGACTCATCAAGGGGTACCCAGGTGGATGTTTCATCCAGCTAGGAACCTGATGCTAAAGAATTTGGTGAAGATCAGAAGCTTTCAAGATAAGTCCTGGAAGGTTTCCTAGAGGATGCCTGGGGTAGAGTTGTTTTTACCTTTTGTGGGTGGGCTTAATGCATGTATTTACTTCTCTTAACTGGATTCCTCCTAGAAGGTTTGTTCGGGCTTAGCTTGAGGCGTTCGTCTGATCTCCTTTTTCTTTCTGGTTTCTTTGTCCTGAGTTTTTGTAAATACCTCCTGTGTGGGGTACCTGGTCCTAGAGTGAGCTTTTAAAGCTTTTGGGTTTGTATTGGGGTACTTTGTGCCCAAAGTTTTTGGTATATAGTAACACGCTTTTTGACCAACAAAAAAAAACTATACAACCATGGCACATGACAAAACCTCATATCGATCACATAACCACAAGACATTTCAAAAGAAAAAAACCCTAACCACAAAAAATTTCAAAAGAAAAACACCCCAAGGACTTGATTGTATAGGGATGACTCTAGGACTCTAACACCAAAGGACTAGCATCACATCCAACCTTATAAGCTACTACTCTTTCTACTTCTCTTCCTCAGCTGCACTACCTCTACCTCTTGGTGTACAGTCACCTAAAAGATGTGGAAACCCATGGGGTGAGACCAAACATCCCAGCGAGAGATATAACTCTCCATCAACACTATTAAAGCATAAGTAAACTAAGTAGGTAAAACAACATACTAGCAGATTGAGTAGATTCAACTAAATGATATGTATATAGCAGGTAAAGTGGATTAAGAAACTAAGTAGCTACCATAGAACAATAGATCAAGTTATATTCTAAAATGGAATATGAAGAACATGTATAACAGTTGACTTCTCTTATTGTCTTATAATTCAATAAATCACTAAAAAGATAAGGCACATGCTCAACCAATTTGAGACGTATGCCACCCTAAGCATATAAAATAAACGGCTGTATTATGTCTTTTACTATACCCCAAGGATTTGAGTCGCATAAAATCCCTATCTCATCAACTTCTTAGCTACCACACTGACACCAAATAGGTAGGAAGAATCTTCCTATCACCTTGTAAGATCTATGACACACCACCACCTACGAATATAGCCACCTTAGGCCTACAGTCCAAGACCACATGATACTTCTCTAAGGTGTCCATTCCAAGGATCACATCAAATCCATGTATATCAAGTGGTGAGAGATCCACTTGAATGCTATGTTATGAGGAAGAAAAGACACCGGAAGATACACCTCTCGCAACTCTGCCTAACCAACTAATGGGGGTTTCTAAATGAAGACTATATCTTCTACCGCTAATAGGAAAAGAGAAAGAATCAATCACTTCTCAAGTGACAAAAGAGTGTGTCACACCTGAGTCAACCAAAATAGATATAAAGCAAGAAGAAGACAGATTAGAGTGAAATAACTCCAACTTTCCTATCAATACTCGTTGGTTGACCACTCCTTTAGGCTGACTCATAGCACAAAATCTAGTCGTCCCTTGTTGCTGCCTCTTCCTCTACTGGCTTGCCCTGAAAAACTAGCTTGAGACACTTATCCACATCCCACTCCACTGGCATTGAACTATTTTCTTTGGATACCCTACTGTCTCTACCTCGATTGCTGGGTCACTTCCTCATATTTCATAGGGCAAAACAACTTTGTATGCCCAACCTATCCACACTTGTAGTAGGTCTTGCTCTCATACCATGGCCTATACGGCCCTATCACCGAAGTTGATGCTATACTCTAAGATCCTACTGGTGGAAAATTGCATCCTCTATCCTTACTGGGTGACCACTGGATCTGTGCACTGGACCTCAACTGTGTTGGCGGTACATAAAACCTAGTCTTCTTAAAGCCTCCCGACAACTTCCCTTGGGTTGTGTTAGCTTCTTATTAGCACTCCTCTCCCACTTCTCAACCATAGATTGTTTGATCCTCCTGATGGACTCCACAAATATTGCAAACTTCGTACGATTCTCGAGCACTGTCATTGCCGTCGTCATCTCACTATTCACACCCTTCTCGAAACGTCGAATTCTATGCTCATCCATTGATTCCATGGGAGGAAAAAACCTCAACAACTCCATAAACTTTGCTTCATACTAATTGATCGACATGGATCCCTGTCAGATCTGCTCAAACTAACTAATCTCATCATTCAAATAGGTACATAAAAATTACCTACTCGCAAACTCTCTTATAAACTCCTCCGAACCGTTATCAACACATGGTCATTTCTCCTCTTTAATGTCCCACCAATGGCCAACACTCCCTTTCAGAAGATACACTACGAGCTTCACCTTATCGGCCTTGGGGATATTAATGATCTTGAAAGCCCTTTCGAACTCTATCCACCACAGATCAACATCTGCTAGATCAGACATGCCAACATACTATACAGAACCAACATGTCTCAGCCTCGCAATAGTCTTCCCAACTCCTGGAGATTCGGCACTAGGAACAGCTAACCTAGGCTGAGGGGTAGGTATCCTGTCTTCCATGTATGTCATCATCACCATAAACTACCTGAACAGAGACTAGAAGGCAGGTTTCTTTACCACAGCTGGGTTAAATTGGGGCTCATTAGGCACCCGATCTTCTCTTTCTTGAGCCTCACACTACCAGTGGGTGCAGAAACACTGCTCTCTATACCATGTTCTTCATTTTCTCCAACCATCTTTTCTACTCTTCTTCTTATTATGCATAAGCAGAAGTTACTATAAGACAAACTAGAGGATACTAGACTAGACACAACCCTAGTCCTAGGTCCATGTAGACTCAAAAAACCTAAAGCTCTAATACCAACCAAACTTTGACACCCCAACGTGCCATGAGAGAGATTACTCAAAATCAAAATTAGAACCAACACTAAGCAAGCAAATCACCCGAACACATAGGAAACTAAAACTAATTTCATTAAAGTACCATAACCCAAAAACTTATTACATGTGAGTTCACAAAGCCTACCACATGCAGCACATATCATGTCACGTGGTGCTTACATCACTATAGATAAACGTTCCTACCATCGACCTGTTACATAAGATACTAGTTCCACATATACAAGTACAATAGTAATAAATTTACAACCATGGCACACCGTCCAAAGCCTTGTATGGATCACATAACCGAAAAACATCTCAAAAGAAAAACACCCTAAGGACCTGAGTGTATAGGGATGACTCTAGGACCCTAACACCAAAAGACTAGCAGCACATCCAACCTTATCAGTTGTTTCTCTTGCTGCTACTCTTCCTCAAATGAACGACCTCTACCTCTTTGTGCACGATCACCTAAAAGATGTGGAAACCCATAGGGTGAGACCAAATATCCCAACGAGTGATATAACTCTCTACAGACTCTATTAAAGCACATGTAAGCTAAGCAAGTAAAAAAACATACTAGTAGATTGAGCAGATTCAGCTAAATGATATGTATATAGCAGGTAAAGTGGATTAAGTAGGACTAAGTAGCTACCACTGAACAATAGATTAAGCTATATTCTAAAAAGGAATATGAAAAACATGTATAATAGTTGACTTCTATTACCATCTTATAATTCAAGAAATCACTAAAAAGATAAGGCAAAGGCTCAACCAATGTGAGACGTATGTCACCCTAAGCATATACACTACACGACTATATTATGTATTTATTGTACCTCGAGGATTTGAGTCGTACCACCCAAATCCAAATAATCACTACCAAGTCAAAATCAGTGCCATATAATGCCCATGGAAGAGCCTGAATCCACACCCTCTCCAACTCCTCTTGGTCATCACAAGAGAACACCATAGAGACATAATAGTCAACTGGAAAATGTTACGTATAGTCAGCACAAGGATTGGCTCATGCATGGCCTTCCATATATAAATACTTAGCCCACCTTGATACAGATAACGATGCTAGAAGAATAGGCTCATGCATGTCCATTCTTAAAAGAAGAAGTGGCTCATGCATGACCATCCATATCACAAGGAGATCAACACACACATTTCCATCTCACACAACCTGTATTTATTGATGTAAGGAGATACTTGACTTGCATCTCAGATATTTAAAAATATGTGCTCTGAGATAAACACGTTTCTCCAATCCAATACTTTAAGATGATACTAGAATGGTTCTATGTCATAGGGCAAACTACATGATTAGGATTCATTGGATTAGTTAGCCAATTGGGTGACTTTTAGCATCAATCAAGTTACAACGTATAAAGCTAAAAAAACTCTACAAGAATAAGGGTGTGTTGCAACTTTAGAAGATATAAAACATATAAGGTGTGAATTTGTCACACAATCACCACATGATACTCATTGCTCTATAATTCACCAATCGATCAAAAAGGCCACGTATCACCATGGGATATCAATCCCTTAATCACATCACTTGAGGATATCACCTCTGGATAGGCATCAAGCCATCACTAGGTCATAGGACCTATCACATTAAACCCTACATATTTATCACCACATTATTCCTCATCGATGTGCATAAGCACCACCCTGTATCACATAATCACCACCATAGCATACACAATCCATGGCATACATATCACCTAAAAGGTTAGGGGCTTATAAACAAGAGAGATAAGCATTACATCAAGATGAACATCTCATGAGAGAGAAAGAAAACACATTACAGAACTCCACATTGGGATTAGGGCTCCAAGATTAGACAATTAAGGTTTTGTAGTATGTATACAAACAATAATCCCTAGGTAGGAAATCTTCCACTTTCTTGGAATACTTTAGAGTTAGGGATCATCATAAGGGTTAAGAAACCACTGTCCACATAGCATTACATGTGGCTTATACATTACCTTATAGGTGTGCATCAATTAGGTATGCAAGCATGTAATACAACCATACTTCAACCGTGTCCTGACCACCACCACCACCTTGGGGTTTCAACTGTAGCCAACCCCATGATGTTGTGACCGTGATACACCAAGGAGGAACATGTCTCGACCCACCAAACAGCCAAGTCATGACCTTAAGAACAAAAACTCGTCTCAACCAATGACATGGACATGTCTCGACCTCAAGACCCAACCATGTCGCGACCAACCAAGGGAGAAGGAAACATTTTGACCAAACTAGGGTGTGTCTTGATCCTCTAGGAAGTAGGTGGCGTGGCCTATTATTGAACTAAAAAACTCACCCAGGGCTGAAATCCCTGAGTTTTACCAAAACCTTATGCAATAATACCACTTGCAAGCGGACGGGTCTTATCACAGTATAGTTGAGGATCGAATCCCAAGGGACAATGTTTTTAAGAATCTTTTACTAGTCAAATTTAGTTGAATCAAGACTAATATTTTAAAAAAAGTTTGGTTTGAGGTTACTTAAACTAAATGCGACGAAAGTAAAGAGTAGGATTAAAAATTTATTAAAGATTAATGATGGGGATCGCTGGGATGGTCTCGGGTTTCACCACTACTACACATGCAAACATATCCAAACACAAACATCCAGGCTAGATATAACCATCCAAATAGAACTACTGCAAACCCTCCCGAAAGGATGTTTAGGTTCGTGTAAGCATCACCTTAGGCATTTGATTTCTCATCGCCATTCAGATCATGCACTTACAGTTCCAAAGATACAGATATCCAACTGAAGTTGTGGCCCTATGTTAGGATGTTTAGGCACAAAGAAGCATCAATGTGGGCTAGATGGCTTGTCCCCTCATGGATCACACACTTACGACCTCAGGGAATCCCATCTGATTTCTCATCAGGGAGTCAACCGCGTCAATCAACATTCAAATCCTACATATTGAAGTTCTCGCAACATAGGAACAAACAAGATAAGTGCAATCAGGTGATCAATCTACAAGCACACATCGACGATTAACAACGAAATGAAAAGTTATATACAAGCCATGGAATGTTTAATATTTGAACATGTAAGCATGAGCAGCGGGGCTAGTCCCTGCACCCCAACGAAAGGAAACTAATCACTCATGGTGAGATAAACAAGAAGAACAAGAGAGAGAGAAGATTCTACCATGAGCATGGTGAAGAAGATGATCACATCTCAGTGGAGAAATAATCTTCTACACAACATCGGGGCAGATCTAGATGAGGAGGGAAGAACACCATGGCAGACAGGGCAGATTTTCTCTCTCCACCTTCTCTCTCTTCTTGTAGCCCTTGCTCGCAGCAGGAGGAGTAGCTCGTGGATGCTATGACAACGTAGGCATGACGTAGATGCAACAGATCTAGATCTGGATGGAGTGGTTTGTAGATATGGCTTTCCACCTCTGATCTAGATGAACGGGGGCGCAAGACCACCACAGAGGCGGGCTCTTATCTGTGGAGATCGTCTCCTTATGCCCAGGATAGACCTGTAGCCTAACAATGTCTAGAGAGGATTCCCAAATGGTTAGGGTCATGTTCTATTTATAGGCAGACTGGGCAACGCCTTACTTTCACGACCCCGTTATTTGTAGTAGGTCGCAATTGTCTGGTCACGGTTCTTTTTTCGTGATGGTTGAAATTGTTGCCATGGTCGTGATATATGGCGAGGGAGGAAGCGATCACGATTTGTGGAACCACAGACAAGTGCCTACAGTTGTTAGGCTTTTCACCGACCACATTCTTCTCTGTGCTCCATCAGTTGTGGGGTTTGAAAGTGGAGAAGCCACATGCACAAGGATATCTGGTCGCGGACATGGTCTAAGCAGAGGGAGAGAGAAGCGGAAGGCAGAGGTGCAAGCCACCATGATCACGCTGTAGCTGGGAGGGGGCGCGGGTGCTAATCGTGAGCATGAGGGGGGAAGGTTGAGCCTTGGCATCGCGGCAGGAGGCATTGAGGTTGCAGACATCACTAGAGAAGGGAGGTCGCGATTGTGTGTGCTAGGTCACGGTTCTTGGAGCACAGACGATCGAGGTTAAGAGGAAGCAGGTGTAGTATGACGATTGATCACGGTGTGTAGGCTACCCACTGCGAGCGTGGTTAGGGCAAAGTTTTGGCGAGATGATTGTTGAGCACATTGCGACCTGGAGATGATGGCGCTGTGCATGGAAGAGAGGAGAAGCAGTGACCTTAGGCACATATAGTGGAATCGTGGGTCGCGGTGTTAGGAGGGAAACCACAGGCAGGGAGAAGAGAATTGCGATCATAGTCTGGTGCAGGTAGGTGTGGATGCAACAGGTCGAGGTGAAGGCGTGAGGCGATCGCGACCTAGGAATCGCGAACAGGTGTCTGTGGTTCTTGGGCTGGTCGTGATTGAGGGTAGATGAGGGGGAGAGATTGCGGGAGTTGCATGAGGCAGAGAGATCGTGGATAGCTGTCTGCGGTTAGGGCAACCGAGTTGGTGGGGGAAAGAAGGGAGCTACTTACTGTTGCTTGCCCAAGCAGGCTCAAATAGACCAAGGCCCCAAATGGAGTATTGAGCCGAGAATAAAAGGGCCACCTTCCCAAAATGACCTACACAAAGGTGCAAAAAAATCCATAAAAATAGGGATAATTCTGATTAAACCAAAACAAGTCAAATGTTAGAAGATATGGTCAATAAATGCGAGAATGTAAGCAAAACTGGGCCAGACGAGGCAACTAAACCCTAATGAATGCACATTCATCAAAACACCCCGAACTTAAATGTTTCTCATCCTCGAGTAATGCAAAATCTGAAACAGTTGCCAAACGAATACTTTCACTCGTGTGATTGCCTCATCTTCACATCACGATTGTTTCTTCTCTATTCTGTATGAAAAAGCATCTCAACTTCCTGAGACCACTGAACACATCTTACCATATCTTTGTTCCTGAGTTTGTTTTCCAACATCACTTCCTCCCTACTTTTTTCAACATTAAGCATGTCTAAGAGTTTAAGTAAGAGTCCAGAGACACTCATAGAACAACAAGTGTGCACCTGATCTGACACTGGTGTTTTTCAAGATATTGGCAAAAGTATGCATTTATTGTGCCATTAGGTGGAAAAGGGAGTGAAGGGGGGTATGGAAGGAATAAATAAATCTCTCCTCTATTCGACTTGAGATTTTTATTATATGTTTGCAGTTTCATTTACTGCAACTTGTTATATATATATATATATATATATATATATATATATATATATATAGTGCGAATCTCTCCTCTATTCAATTTGAGATTGTATTTTTGTGTGTGCATTGGCATCTTTTCTTGGTGGTACACCCCTATTACATAGCGAGGGGTATGGAAGAAGCGAATAAAGAGAGAGAGGGTGTGCTACCCCAAACTTAGGGTTTGACACTGTATTGGCTATTTTTATTTCTTTTTGATGGACAGAGGGGTAAGAAGATGATAGAAGAAGTGTAGAAGAGAGTTCAGATCAGAATGCAACTTGATTTATGATTCAGTGCACTGCGTCATTCTCCTTATCATACTCTGCTCAAATAATGACTTGATGAGGATCTGGTGGAGTTTCCATGATATTGTTCCACTAGTCAGTTAGGAAGCACAATGTGTTTGATCCCTCTCAGTTCGACAGATACTTTCCATTTTCACTGATCATGAGGTGAGGATTCATAAGCTTCACACAGTGATTTCTAACCATTGTCTAGTTGCAGAAATTGTCCCCCTTGAGGCTTTGCTTCAAATAAGAAGGGTATAATGATTCAAAACTGCATGGAAAAATAGGATAGCCAACTAGATAAAGGGTTTGATTGAAAAAAAATTGTCAAAGCTTCATCAAGTTTCTATACAAACTACTTTGAAACTTCACAATTTTTGAAAATTTTGAAAAATTTTGCTCAAAATTGCAACGATGAAATCTTAAGTCTGAAATAGATATGAGTGGGTGGAAAGTAAAGTACGTACCACCCAACCTCCACCCCTAACTTAGATATTTGCTCGTCCTGAGTTAAATCTAAATCCGAGATGGAGGGGAAAGTTTGTGCGGTTGGTCCACCAGATGTGGTTGCGTTCCAATCAGTACACGTCCTCCATCTAAAAATCTCAAAATGAAGACTAATCAGAACTTAAGATAGCATCTTGCGATGCGATATTTGTTAAGTGCAAATTTTTCCAAATAGTAAAAACAAAATTAAGGAAATTTTCTATTTCAAAATTAAAAGTAAAAATGAAATATTTGATCGGGTTGCCTCCCGACAAGCGCCTTTGTTTTATGTTGTTGGTTTGACATGCTTCCTTCAATTGACGGGTAGATAATTTGGTTTGGAAAGATTAAACATTGCTTCAGTGCCTATGTCGACTATGGTGAGATATCTCTTCAAGCGTTGGCCCTTTGCCACAAATTCTCTTGAATTTTCACTCCATAAAATTAAGGCACCACGTGGGTAGATTCTTTTGACAATGTATGGTCCAGACCATCGAGAATAGAGTTTCCCTGGGAATAACCTCAGTCTTGAGTTGAACAGTAGAACTTGGTCTCCCACTTGGATGTCCTTCCTTTTTAGATGACCATCGTGCCACCACTTTGTGCGTTCTTTATAGATTCTGGCATTCTCATAAGCTGTCATCTGGAGTTCATCCAGCTCCTGAAGTTGCAACATCCTAGCTTGGACAACTTTCTTCATGTCAAAATTCAGCTATTTGATCGCCCACCAAGCTTTGTGTTCGAGTTATACGGGCAGGTGGCATGATTTTTTATAGATGAGTCTGAAGGGTGTTATTCCAAGAGGAGTCTTGAAAGCAATTTGGTAGGCCTACAAGGCATCATTGATTTTTACTGACCAATCCTTTTGGTTGTGTCCAACTGTCTTGTCTAGGATAGCTTTGAGTTGACGGTTCGAAACCTCTACCTTCCCACTTGTTTGTGGGTGGTAGGGGAAGCTACCTTGTGCGTTACACAATATTTTCTTAACAACGCTTCAAAGCTTCTTTCAAGAAAATGAGAACCTCCGTCAGATATCACAATGTGTGGGACTCCAAAACGGGGGAATATAATGTTTTTGATCATTTTGATTACAGATTTTGAATCACTAGTGACTGTTTCTATGGCCTCTACCCATTTAGAGACATAATCCACTGTGACTAGAATGTAGCAAAATCCATGCGAGGATGGGAATGGGCCCATGTAGTCCACTCCCCAAACATCAAAAATCTCTACTTCTTGCCATAGCTTAAGTGGCATCTCATCTCTTTTCATAATTTTACCCGTTCTCTGACACTTGTCACATGATAGAACAAAGTTGTAGGCATCTCTGGATATGTTTGGCTAAAAGAAACCACATTGCAAAACCTTCAAAGCAGTTTTCTTAGAACTCATATGGCCTTCAACTGGGCATGAGTGGCATTGCTCTAAAACAAGTTGGGCTTCTTCCTCTGCAATACAACATCTGTAGAGATCATCAACACAAAGCTTGAAGATGTGCAATTCATCCCAGTGATATTGCCTCACATCATGCATGAATTTCTTCAGTGAATTTTTGGTACATTCAGGGTGGATGACACCGGCGGTGAGGTAGTTCACATAGTCTGAGTACCAAGGAGTAGCTTCTGAGACTTTCATGAGATGGTCATTTGGAAGAGAAACGTTAACTGGGATCTTTTCAGTGTCCAGGGTGTGGATAAGACTCAAATGGTCTTCCACAACATTCTCTGTTCCTTTCTTATCTCTTATCTCCATATCAAATTCTTGCAAGAGGAGAATCCATCTGATCAGCCTGGGTTTTGCATCTTTCTTTTTCAAGAGGTAATGAATAGCAGCATGATCTGTATAAACAACGACCTTCAAACCAATGAGGTAGGATCTGAACTTGTCAAAGGCATACACAACTGCTAAGAGTTCCTTCTCGGTAGTTGCATAATTCCTCTGAGCTTCGTTAAGGATCTTCCATGCATAGTAGATGACATGATGTTTCTTCTCTATACATTGGCCTAAATCGGCACCGACTGCGTAATCACTGGCATCACATATAATTTCAAATGGGTGCCCCCAATCTAGAGCTCAGATATTGGGTGTTTTTGTAAGAGCATGCTTCCAGTTGTTGAAACTTTTGATGCATTCTTCATCAAAATGGAAATCAACATCCTTTAGTAACAAGTTGGTCATAGGCCTGGTTATCTTGGAGAATCTTTGATAAATCTTCTGTAAAAGCCTGCATGACCAAGGAACGCACAAACCTCTCTTACATTGGTTGGGATAGAGAGATTGGAAATCACTTTAATCTTCACCTTGTCCACTTCAATTCCTCGATTACTGACCCTATGGCCAAGGACTATGCCTTCTTTTACTATAAAGTGACACTTCTCCCAATTTAGCACTAGATGTGCTTCTTCACATTGTTTGAGGACCAGAGAGAGGTTTTTCAGGAATGAGTCATATGAATCCCCATATATAGAAAAATCATCCATGAAAACTTCCATAATAGTTTTGGTAAGACCATCAAATATGGTTGTCATGCAGCGTTGGAAGGTTGTAGGCGCATTACATAGCTTGAATGGCATCCTTCAAAAGGCGTATGTTCCAAAGGGGCAAGTGTTAGTTTTCTCTTGGTCATCTGGATGTATATGTATTTGATAAAGTCCAAAGTAACCATCGAGATAGAAGAAATATTCCTAGTGAGCAATTCTCTCTAGAACTTGGTCTAAAAAAGGCATCGGGAAGTGATCCTTACAAGTTGCCTTATTCAACTTCCTATAATCGATACACATCCTCCACCCAGTAACTGTTCGAGTGGGGATGAGTTCATTATCTTCATTTCATATCATAGTAGTGCTACCTTTCTTTGGGACAACATGTACAGGGCTCACCCATGGCGAGTCAGATATAGGATAGACGATCCCTGTAGTGAGCAATTTAACGACTTCAAGGCGAAGAAC
Organism: Alisma plantago-aquatica; assembly: GCA_963693085.1. Taxonomy (NCBI): domain Eukaryota; kingdom Viridiplantae; phylum Streptophyta; class Magnoliopsida; order Alismatales; family Alismataceae; genus Alisma; species Alisma plantago-aquatica. Next base: position 680,481,827 of record OY856411.1, read on the forward strand.
TTCTTTCATATTAGGATTCATCTTCCTTTGATGTTCAACATTCGGCTTGTGGTCTTCCACCATTGGGATTTCATTCATGCAAAGTGCTTGACTAACCCCAGTGAGATCACTCATTTTGTAGATGATAGCTTTCCTTCTTTCTTTTAATTATTTCATGAGCTTATCTTCTTGTTCAGTCATTAGATCAGAATTTATAATAACTAGGCAGACCTTGAGATCATCTAGAAACATGTACTTTAGTCCCTCGGGTAGGGGCTTCATTTTAGGAGCTTCCGATTTCTCACATAGGTATTTAGCTACATTCACAGCCTTGAGTTCCTCAAATTTAGCTTCAGGACCTTCTTCAGTTGTGTTGAGGGTGAGAACACAATTCTTCACTTGTTCGTCAATGGAGTTATCAGCAGATGGGTTTGTTAGAGCCACTTCTAAAGGATCGTCTTGTTCAAAATCCTCTTGTGTAAGGAGTGACATTTTCTCTATGTAGTCAATCAAGTAGACTTCTTCTTACATGCTTGGTCTTCGCATAATTTCAAAAACCTTGAACTCGAGGGTTTCTTTACCTAGTATGAGGAGCAAGGTTCCTGCTTCAACATCAATCAGAGCTCTCACAGTGGCAAGGAATGGATGTCCAAATATAAGAGGGTATATGGAGTCCTCTTTTATGTCCATGATGACAAAATCACATGGGACATAAGAGTCTTTTCCTACCTTGACTGGGACATCCTCGATGATTCCTAAAGGGAGAGTCATAGAATTGTCAGCAAGTTGTACGGTCATGCCAGTTGGAAGCAGTTATGCAAACCCTAGCCTCTTGCAAAGGCTACGTGGAATGATAGAGATTATATCTCCAAGATCGGCCAAACCCTTCTTACATGAAGAGTCACTGATATGTCATGAAATCCCAAAGGATCCTGGGTCTTTTAGCTTCTTAGGAATCTTGCTCTAGATGATATCGGAAGTTCTTGTTGCTAACTTGACTATCTCATATTGTTCAATTATATACTTCCTTGTGGGGAGAGACTTTAAGTACTTTGTCTAAGCCGGTATTTCAGCCAGCGCATCAAGAAAGGGTATATCAACATGAAGCTTCTTCATTGCTTCCTTGAATGTGTTGAAATGTGTGTCAAGCTTTGTCTGCTTCAACCGAGTTGGGAAAGGAGGATGAGGCTTGTACACTGGAACCTATGGCTCAGGTGTGTTTTCTACTTCTATAACAATAGGTTCTTCTGAACTTACTTTGTCTATCTTGTCAGTGGTTGGTGGCTCTTTTGGTTGAGATTCATGTACTGTAGAGTCTTGGGCAATCACAAGATCATCATCGTCTGTAATAACCATGGGTGTCTTGATAGGAGGATCAAAATAGTCTTTTCCAGACCTGGTAGTGACAACCTTCAGTTGCTCAGGATGTTTAGGTTTGTTCTCTGGTCAGCCAGCGAAAGCTCCAGTAGGTGGCTTAAGGCTAGCCGGCAGTTGAGCCAGTTGAGATTCAATAGCCTTCTGATGGACTTGCTGGTTTTCTATCATTGTTTGTTGTGACTGCAACATCTTCTCAATGGTTGAGAGTTTGCCATCAGGAGAGATGGGATTGGCTTGTTGTCCTTGTTATTGATAAGGGACTTGGTTTGGATTTTGGAAATGAGAATTGTTCTGATAATTGTTGTAGTTTCTATTCTAGAAGTTACCTCGAAAGTTCCCTTGATTCTCAAAATTTTGTTGTTGGTTATATTGGAATCCTGGAGGGCCTCGTTGTTGATTATTTGAACCAAGTTGTCACGAGTTTTCCGCTCCTGAAGGATTTCCATATTGAAAACCTAGATGGTTCCTATTCTGATTCGGATTATAATACCCCTGTCTAGGGATAGTGTTGACAACATTCAGATTTTCCATTTGACCATTATCTCCTTGGGCACAAGTATTGCCCAGAACAACATTATAGAGGATATTACAGGCTAGCGTAGAATGATCGATGCCTTTACATGCTTCACAGAATAGTGAAGCTGACTTGACTTGTTCTTGTTGTCAAGGGGGTGGACATCTTCTTTCATAGGCGGAAAAAGATGATTCATGTTGGTCTTGCTTGGCAACGAGAAGCTTAAGAGACTCGGCAATATACTTGTACTCAGGAGTAGCTTCTACCATAGAAACTTTCAACACTCCTTTACTTACGAGTCTACCCCAGTTGGCTTGATTTTCAGATCCAATGGAGCCTCCATGCACTATCATAGCTCTAACGCATGAAGTTTCCCCCAGATGAGGAGTCTAAGAACTTCTTGATGTCATCATCCACACCCCTATAAAAGATTTCGATAAGTTGATTCTTAGGAATGCCATGATGTGGACATTTGTGTAGGATCTCTTTGTATCTTTCCCATGCCTATGCAAGGGTTTCACCTGGGACCTGAGTGAACTGTGTTATTCGACCCCTAATTTCATAAGTTAGAGAAGGAGGATAGAATTTTTCTAGGAAGACATTTTGAAGTTGCTCCCATGTGGTGATGGGTTCACACTGCAAAGAGTTGAACCAACTCATGGATCTATCAGTAAGAGAGTATTTGAAAAGACAGAGTTTGATGGCACCAACTATGACTCCATTTTACTTTGTCATAGCACATAGATCTATAAACCTCAGAAGATGTTCTTGACTATCTTCTCCTTACTTACCATAGAAAGGGATATTCTGGAGCAGCATGACTCAATGGGCTCTGATCTCAAAATTCAATGCCTTGATGGGAGGAGGTTGTACTGGGTGGTGAACACTAGCAACTTTAGGGATTGAGAATTCTCAAAGGTCTTTTTGTAACATAGCTTGTTGAGCTGCTGCTTGAGCTACTTGGATTTCTTCTTGAACTGCAGCTTGGGCTTCTTGCATGAGCCTTTCTCTTTGTGCTTTAAGGGCTTGAGCTACCCTTCATGCAATTTCCTCCTCTTGTGTCATCCTAGCTTGGTTCTCTCTACTCTAACGATAAAAGGTTCTTTCTATCTCAGGGTCAAAGCTAGCAGTAGGGTCGGAACTGTGTGAGCGGTGCATGCACTAGTCTTTGAGGGTACCTAGGATGGAAAGATCTTTTGGCAGTAAGGTGGATGGAGTAGAGTCATATTCAAGTACATGCTCGATTGTATCAAAATTAAAAGAAAAATCCTAAATTAGCCTTAATAGAACTAGATTTAACTAGATGATTTTGTTGTCCCTGGCAACGACACCAGAATTTGATGTGGCCTATTATCGCACTAACAAACTCACCCAGGACTGAAATCCCTGAGTTTTACCAAAACCTTGTGCAATAATACCACCCGCAAGCAGACGGGTCTTATCGCAGTATAATTGAGGATTGAATCCCAAGAACAACATTTTAAAGAATCTTTTACTAGTCAAATCTAGTTGAATCAAGACTAATATTTAGAACAAAGGTTGGTTTGAGGTTACTTAAGCTAAATGTGAGGAAATTAAAGAGCAAGATTAAAAGTTGATTAAAGGGATCATTGGGATGGTCCCGGGTTTCACCACCGCTACACATACAAACATATCCAAACACAAACATCCAAGCTAGATATAACCATCCAAATAGAATTACTGCAAACTCTCTCGGAAGGATGTTTAGGTTTGTGTAAGAATCACCTTAGGCATTAGATTTCTTGTTGCCATTCAGATTGTACACTTATAGTTCTGAAGATACAGATATCCAACTGAAGCTTTGGCCCTCTGTTAGGATTTTTAGGCACACAGAAGTGTCACCGTGGGCTAGATGGCTCGTCCCCTCACAGATCACACACTTACGACCTCAGGGAATCCCATCCAATTTCTCATCAGGGAGTCAATCACGTCAATCGACATTCAAACCCTACATATTGAAGCTCTCACAACATAGGAACAAAAAAGATAAATGCAAAAAGGTGATAAATCCACAAGCACACATCGATGATTAACAATGAAATGAAAAGTTATATACAAGCCATGAAATGTTTAATATTTAAACATGTAAGCATGGGCAGTGGGGCTAGTCCACACCCCAGCAAAAGGAAAACTACTCACTCATGGTGAGAGAAACAAGAAGAACAAGAGAGAGAGAAGATTCTGCCATGAGCATGGTGAAGAAGATGATCACAGCTCGGTGGAGAAACGGTCTTCTACACAACTTCGGGGTAAATCTGGACGAGGAGGGAATAACACCATGGAAGACGGGGCAGATCTTCTCTCTCCACCTTCTCTCTCTTCTCATAGTCCTTGCTCGCAGTAGGAGGAGCAGCTCATGGACATGATGGTAGCGTAGGCACGACGTAGATGCAACAGATCTAGATCTGGATGGAGTGGTTTGCAGGTCTAGGTTTCCACCTCAGATCTGGATGAACAGGGGCACAAGACCACCACAGAGGAAGGCTCTTGGATATGGATATCGTCTCCTTAGGCCCAGGACAGACCTGCAGCCTAACGACATCTGGAGAGGATGCCCAAATGATTAGGGGTCGCATTCTATTTATAGGCAGACTGGACACCGCCTTACTTTCATAACCTAGTTATTTGTAGCAGGTCACGATTTTCTGGTTGTGGTTCTTTAGTCACAATGGTTGAAAGTGTTGCCGCGGTCATGATCTATGGTGAGCAAGGAGGCGATCGTGATTTGTGGAATTGCAGACAGGTGCCTACGGTTGCTAGGCTTTTCATCTATTACAGTTCTTCTCTGTGCTCCATCAGTCGTGACATTTGAATGTGGAGAAGCCATGGGTGCGAGGACATCTGGTCGTGGACATGGGATAAATAGGGGGAGAGGGAAGCGATAGTTGGAGGTGCAAGATACCGACATTGCGGTGTAGCTGGGAGGGGGACCGCGAGTGCTGATCGCGAGCGTGAGGGGGGGGAGGTTGTTCCTTGGCATCGCGGTAGGAGGCATTGAGGTTGCAAACATTAGTAGAGAAGGGAGGTCACAATTGTGTGTGCTAGGTCACGGTTCTTGGAGCACATACAATCGAGGTGAAGAGGCAGTAGGTGTAGCACGGTGATTGATCACGGTGTGTAGGATACCCACCACGAGTGTGGTTAGGGAAAAGTGTTGGTGAGATGATTGCCAAGCACACCGTGACTTGGAGACGATGGCGTTGTGCATGGAAGAGAGGAGAAGTAGAGACCTCAGGCGTGGATAGTGGAACTTCGGGTCGCGATGTTAGGAGGGAAACAGCAGGCAGGGAGAAGAGAACCACGATCGCGGTCTGGTATAGGTGGGCGTGGATGCAACAAGTCGAGGTGAAGGCGTGAGGTAATCGCAATCTAGGAATCGCAGATAGGTGTTCGTGGTTCTTGGGCTGGTCGCGATTGAGGGTAGCTGAAGGGGAGAGATCATGGGCATTGCATGAGGCAGAGAGATTGTGGACATCTGCCCACAGTTAGAGCAACCGAGTTGGTGGGGGGAAGATGGGAGCCTCCGACTGTTGCTTGCCCAAGAAGGCTTGTAAAGACCAAGGCCCCGAATGGAGTATTGGGATGAGAAGACAAGGCCCACCTACCCAAAATGACATGCATAAAGGTGCAAAAAATTCCATAAAAATAGGGATAATTCTGATTAAACCAAAACAAGTCAAATGCTAGAAGATATGGTCAATAAATGCGAGAATGTAAGCAAAACTGGGCTAGACGAGGTGACTAAACCCTGATGAATGCACATTCATCAGTGGGTGCCATGACCATCAAGGATGTGGATGTCATGACCTCCACAAAGTCAGCTAACTTGACCTGAAACCAAGAAGCCAAGAGATGTCGTGACCCAAGACAAAAACAAGGCATAATAACCACTAAGGGTCAAGCCTCCACAAAAACTATAGACTGACTCCAACCCAAGATTAACCAAGGTCAAAAAAGAGATAAACCACAGCTAAAAAGGAGACAAAACAAGGAAAACTTGTCATCTTCATGAAGGAAAAGCATCATGCAAAATGGTCATCCAACCCTAAAACAAACTTAATGAAACCATCATGAAAAGGAACTTCAATAGGAAGAGAAACCAAGATCACCACCACCAAAACCGAACCAAAACTTCATAGAACATAGAAACACTCGATCATCATGCATGCAACTCAAGACAAGGTCAAGAAAGGAAGTAAAACCACCATGCACCACAAACACCAAAATTGGGTACAAAGGAAATTAGGGTTTTATATTACATTCAACCCAAGCATGATCTCAACATCATCCAAGTTCTAAGGTCTATCACCATTCACTAGCATGTTAAGGAAACATTTAGGGAGAGAAAACAACAACATGCATGTAAGAAAGATACATGAATGGAGAAGGTTAAGAGTTATATAACCCGACCTAAGGAAGATCACTCCAAAGAAGGCAAGATCCAAGCACAAGATCGCTAAGGATGATCAAACTCCACCAAAAGCTACACTCTTTGGCCATAAGAACACCTCAATAAAGAGAAGGCACCATAGTCAAAGATAATACCAGAAAAAGAGAGACAAAAAGCTCTAGGTTGAGCCAAAAGAGAAAGGGAGAAAGAGAGAAGAAACCCTCCTCACACTTGGATCTACCATGTCAAAACATGGTCTATGACCCTTGTGGTGTGGATCTTACTCTCAAGAACCACCACCATGGAGGAACCATGGTCTAGGGATGAGAGAAAGGATTATGTGGGGTGCAAGATCCAAGGGAAACACCAAAGAGAAAAGATAAACACTCACAAAGGTTGAAGATGACCAAGGATTACCACAACTCCACATGCAAGGTTGAACCACCTCCAAAGCACTAAGAACAACTTCTTCGTGCTCCACCAATCTCCAAAGATGAGCACAAGGGAAGGAAGGAAGAAGATGGCCAAAAGAGATCACTTGCATTGAGAAAAGAGGGTTTATATAGAAAAGGAGGATAGAGGTAGGGCAAGGAGATGAGGTGTCAACAAGTTAGGGTTCTAAAGGGACACTTGTCCACCCAAGAAACTAACATGCAACCACATAAAACCCACATGCATGACATGGTAATACACTCTAGGTTGGATCTCGACCACCCAGCACATATTCCGCAGTCGTGACCCACCAAGGGAACCACCCATTGTCGTGACACACTACTCAACACAACAAGGTCACGACAAGGGGTCACCAAAATCTCTCGGTCGAGAAACTCCACTAATAAAGGCAACCATCTTGACCAAAGATCACCCAAGAACATCTTGGTCATGACAAACACACCTAGGGGAGGTGTCTCAATGTGACACCCTCCAACCAAGCCATAGGTTGCAGCAACCTAGGTCGAGACAAACCAACAAGGGTCACAAGGTCAATGCACAACAACCCTAGAAACCTTAATCACCACTAGGGGTGACACTACTCAACCAAGGGTCAAACAAGGCGCCCCAAAGAAAAACACTCTCTTTCATAAATATAAGAGAGATAATGAACACTCTAGAGGTGGAAATTTACAAGAATACCCACACAAATGGGTAAATTGCAAATTGCCCCAAAATAAGCACACAAGGCACAAACAACATCCAAACAAGCTCAAACTTGAGAATTAATCTCTCCACAAGCTCTAAGATCATCTCAAAGGATTAGAATAAGGTTCTAAGAACATCATCAAGCCAAAGAAAATAGGATTAATGCAAAACACAAGTCAGGGGTCTTACACACACAGATATATATATATATATATATATATATATATATATATATATATATATATATATATATATATATATATTAGTTTGGGATTATATGTGGTCTTTGATCAGATATGTGCATTAAGCAATTTAAATATTTGCATCATATGTAATAAATATATGATGCAAACCAAAAATTTGATCATATCGATTATCCCAAAACATAATAAATTGATGTGGCTCTGATACCACTGTCGGGAAATATAGGCTCAAAGTAGGAAATGGAAACAAAAAAATATCTATCTATATTCCCTAGAATAGCAAGATTGTATCAACTATTATTCAATGTAATGGATGGTTTATCGAGTTTATACCTAGTCCTAGAGAAAGTCCATGACTATAACTTGTTGCAGTAGTTGTGTACACCTAGTTGCACTAGGACTCATCTACCGCAGCTCCTGGCCTCCACCACAGATAGCATACTCGAATGGTGTCTGTAGCAACTTTTCCTCAGACTGTAGGCCTCCTAGCGGGAAAAGTATCCACACCTCTAGAGAGTCCATAGGACCACCAAAAACTCTTGTTGTCCTGCTAGAATGAACAAGAAGGAGTTGTCCCATTATGTTGATGTACTATTCACCAACTTGCTCTCCTACAATTATTCTCAGTTGTTCTCTCCCTCACTATCCCTCCCTAGTCGGGTAGGACTTGCTTGAGATCTCTTGGTTACCACAACTAGAGAGCAAAATAATCATTATAGATATTTATTATCAACTTTGTGTGTTGGGAAGACCCTATTACCCCTATATTTATAGGAGGGTGAGGGTCTGAGTTCCCGGTATGTGTGGGAGTATAAGGGTCTAAAATTTCCATGAATTTCACATCCTACGATAGGTGAACTGGTCAGTTCATTGGTGAACTAGTCAGCTGGTGCATTGGGATGATTGGTTCACTCAGTGAGCTGATTGTTTCACTTGTTTCTAAATCAAAATTTAATTTACAATTCATTTCCAATTTATATCCAACATTAATTCCTTGTACCAATCAAATTGAACAAGTGAAATGGTCAACTATTCTCATGAATTGAGAAAATCACGTGAATCTTTAGTTGGCATGACCGAGCTGATCGGTTCATTAGGTGAACATGTCATCTGACCAACCCTCAATCGATCGGTTCACCCACTGAGCTGATCGGTTGGTAACCTGACTCATGCATAATTTAGCTAACTCAATTTCCAATCAACCTAACACTTCAACCAGCCAGTCCAACACTTGAAGTTGATGGTTCTAAGTCTAGTTAGTTAATTGGTTCTTTAATTGAATACCTCAACATCTCTAGTAATCAACTTAAACATCATTCATGGATAAACTCCTCTTCTAGATAAATTTGTATGTGTGTGACCCTAGAGGTCCCATATCACATTGGCAGTAAATGTGCATAACTAGTTTACGACATCACAAACAAAGATTGGTGCCTAGTCACACATCAGTTCTCACCAAGTGAATGGAAAGTTAGAGAACAACTTCAACCTACAATCTGTGTAAGGTGTTACAGTGATTGTATAATTCCTTTGTCTCTGATATCTGGAATGATCTCAAGTCATGGGATCATCATCCTCTAAATGTTCAATCTATGTTCCTTGAACCTAGAGCAGACTATATGAGATATGTGACCTCAATATGAGATATTGATTCACATGTGCATGAGCATGCATTTTTCATTCTTTCCTATAAAGTGGGAAGGATGTGAAACTTTGGTAGGAGGTACAGTCCCATCTACATCACTCACAGTCATCCCCATGTGTCACAAAACATCTGATCATCACCTTTATAGCAACCCTTATTTAGGATCATGGTGGATGATGTCAAAATATACCAAAAGACATATGATGAGTTTAGTGATTTCAGGTCTAAGAATCACAATCACCACCTCCATTGTGAGAGATGATTATGATCACAAAGTATGGTCTCCATGTATCACTCTCAAAGTGGGTCTATCTGATACACTATTCTCTAACATGTATCTATGTGCTTTGTTTAATATACCATATCCTGACTAATGAGATTATGTCATCAACCAACACACACTCTTATCTTATGTGTTATTGTTGTCTATCTCCCTTCCACAATAACAGCCAACCAGGGACATAACAAGAATGTACATATTCTTAACATCTGTATGATCTCATTGTTCAAGTCACATACTTGAAGACATACGTCATTGAGTAATTGTCATTCTTTAGACATTCAATATGTTTCCTCATTATCTCATAAATGAGTGAAACATAATGAATTGGAGGGTTTCCTTCTTATTATTAATCAAATCCTTTTATAATATTCAATCACAATCATCATATGATTGGCTCTTTTGGGCATACATACTAACACCATGATCCCACAGAGGCAACATAACGTAGGTAGAGTTCCATATTTGAACATGTAATCTATCCCATTTATAATGGTTTTCTAGTAAATTGGTTTGGATGAATCCAATTTTAAAGAAACTCTCTCGAGGAATCCATATTTAGCATGATATTCAGTTTCCATCTTGGGCACAATTCCACTCAATACTTTCCTTTCATCTCCTAAATCTTGCAAAATGCAATACTTCTTAATTGATTTAACTATCAAGATTATTAACTAGGTTTATATGAATTTCATGCAAATCATGCATGTTACAATGAGGTTGAATCTTCAAATAGGGCCCACCTTCACTCAATCCTAAATTCACCTTTATCAAACACCCTTTATCTACTTAACCTTCCATCATAACCACCATCAACACCTTGGTGTGCTTCACCATCACCTTCCACCTCCATCTTTATCAACATCCTCCTTCTACCTTCACCATTCCTACCACCTCCACTGTCAACCATCTCCCCTTCGTCTGATCGTAGATCAACGACCAACCTTAGTCTTGACCTCTCAATATTGCCCTAGCGGTCTTGACCTCTCGGTCTTGCCCTAGCAGTCTTGACCTCTCTGTCTTGCCCTAGCAGTCTTGACCTCTCGGTCTTGCCCTAGAGGTCTTGACCTCTCGGTCTTACCCTAGCGGTCTTGACCGCTCGGTCTTGTCCATTCGGTTTGCTCCTCTCACAGTCTTGGTTCACCCATCCCCTGCACAGTCTTGCACCTACTCCTCACAGTCCCAAAACCATGTAGTGGCTTCTCCCAAGACCGTGAGGGATCCTTCTCAAAGATCGTGTGACACGTGCAACAACAACGACTTCCTCCGCAATCGCCGCTCACCTACAACGCCTCCTCATAGTCTCCTTCTTTCTCCATCTTCTCCTCCACATCCTCGCAGTTTGCAACCTTGACCTGCACAATCCGTTCTCAGGACTGCGGGCACTCTAGCGGTTTCGAGACCGCATGGACGATGAAGACCGGTGAAGCTAAAGACTGATTGGAGGTCAGGGACCAATTGGAAGTGCGAGACCAAAAGGAACGTGAGACCGTGAGGCTATGAGCATTCTTCCAAACTGTGAGAGCATTGAAACTGTGTGGACGGAAAACCGAGAGGATGGAAACTGAAGTTCCAAACTACGAGGAGGATCTAGTCTTCAAGAACAATTGGAGGCAGTGAAGACCGTGAGACCGAAGAAGCAAAACTGAGAGAAATATAATCAATTTCTAAACTGATTAGAAGACCCTAGCAGTCTTGGAAGCTGAAACTTAACGGTTTCTAAAACCATGAGGCTAGTCCCTGAGCACCAATGCCTATAAATAAGACCAGAAGGGTCCTCATTTGGGGGATCGGATCTGGGACACCGCCAGGCTGCTCCTTTCCAAGCTCAACCCCTGCTCCCTTCGATCTAAAACAAAAACTCCATCACCAGGATGTACCTAGTGTGCTCCACCCCTAGGAAAGCTCCTCCACCTCCGTTTCTCCTCATCCTCCACTCCACCACAAGGATGTGCCTAAGAAGCACTCGACCCCTAGTGGAGGATGATTTCCACAGCCAAGCTGAGTGGTAGGCTTGCACATCCGCCCGTCATCCACTCCACCTACGCATCCACAACCTGCTCCTCCCGCTACGAGCAAGGAGGTCAAGACGAGAAGGAAGGTAGAGAGAGAAGGTCTACCCCGTCTGCCATGGTGTCCCTTACTCGTCATTCATATCTGATCCAAAATGGCGTAGAAGATCGTATCTTCACTGAACTATGACTTTCTTCTGAATCATGATCATGGCGGAATCTTACCTCTTTCTTAATCTTTTTGTTCCCCACATCATGAGCGAGTAGTTCCATTTTGCTGGGGTGCGGGGCTAACGTTGTCCATGATTAAATGTCTTTACATTAAACATTCCATGGCATGTATATAACTTTTCATTTCATTGTTAATCATCGATGTGTGCTTGTGGATTGATCACCTGCTTGCATTTATCTTGTTCGTTCCTATGTTCTGAGAACTTCTATATGTAGGATTTGAATGTCGATTAACACGATTGACTCCCTGATGAGAAATTGGATGGGATTCCCTGAGGTCTTAAGTGTGTGATCCATGAGGGGACGAGCCATCTAGCCCACAGTGACGCTTCTGTGTGCCTAGACATCCTAACAGAGGGCCACAACTTTAGTTATATATTTGTATCTTCAGAGTCGTAAGGACATGATCTGGATGGCGACAAGAAATTTGATGCCTAAGGTGATGCTTACGCAAACCTAAACATCCTAATGGAGGGTTTGTAACATATCTATTTGGATAGTTAGATCTTGCCTAGATATTTGTGATTGGATATGTTTGCATGTGTAGTGGTGGTGAAACCCTGGACCACCCCAACGATCTTCATCATTAATCTAGATTCAACTTTAATCTTGTACTTTACTTTTCATGCACTTAGTTTAGTTAAACTCAAACCAATCTTTGTTCTAAATATTATCCTTACTTGAAATAGACTAGACTAGAAACAATTATTAAAAACGTTGTCCCTTGGGATTCGATCCTTGACTATACTACGATAAGACCCGTCTGCTTGCGGGTGGTATTATTGCATAGGTTTTGGTTAAAAACTCTGGGATTTCTACCCCGAGTGAATTTGTTAGTGCAATAATAGACCATGTCATCTCCCTAACTTTATTGATGTATGTTTAGTAGTGTGTTCATTGTGGCATAATAATTTCCCCAAAGAAGTCCCAATCTTCTAAAAAAGGACTTTATTATAAAGGTGGACTAGGAGATCCAAGATGTCTTCCCATGTGATTACAACTGATGATATGCTTGTAGTCAGTAGAAAGCTTTCAATCCAATGTCTAACCATGAGACTACAACAAAAAATCAACCATGGCCTATTCATGAGGGCATTGGGGAAATCTATTTCACATGTCAATGGGAAAACATAATTGGTAAGACTATGTTCATAGACTTTCCAACACGAGATCGTCCGCCACAAGGATGTGATTATGTCATAAAGAGACATGTAACCAATGGATTTGCCCACCACTTTGACAACAAATGTATAGAAAAAAAATGTATAGAAGTCAGGGGAATAGACAAGGGCTGTCAGGCATAAGCTCACCCCTCCAACCAAAAAGTTCTCATATACATAATTTAGTATAAAAACATGAATATGTATATATATACATTGAACCCATAACTATTAACAAAGAAAGCAGGTAGATGTAGTGGTGGATTTCTTGTTTACCAAAGCTAGTGGTGTAGGATAAACTCCTAATGGTCATAATTTGTTGAACTCAGCTCCTCCTTGTGGTAAAATAAAACTACATATACATATACATTGATTTCCTCCCTCATGCAATTTCCTTGATCCACCACTGGTTGAAGGCTATATGATTTAGGGGCAATGAATAATCCATTGAAAGAGCGTCCATCGATGACGGATATTTCATTAGGATCTATAGTTGTTTGTTCATCATCATCCAAAAAGTGGGAATCTATTGTAGTTGACAATGTACTAGTTATGTCTCTAAAATTGAATATGGGAACCATAACTACGCACATCTCTTCTTATATATTCACGTATCTTAGAGTATCTAAGATTTTTGTGGTTGCTGAAAACTTTTTGATGAACTTTGAGAACTTTTATATAAGGAACATCGATACCATAATCTTCAGTCTGAGAACATGTCCCACCACACATACAATAATAAACCAAGTTGTGACCTAACTCTTGAATTTGCAATGATGATCTATTAATGATATGACAATCTACATTTCCCACAATGTCTCATCTATCCCAACTAAGACCATTGTGGAATCATCCAAGGTTCCTCACCCTCCCCTTATGGATGACATATCCTTAATTACTTTTTTGCAATCACCATCTATGGAATCTCTAGCATCAATTTCCTCCATCTCCATTTTTGAGTATGGTGTCCTACAATGAGGACAACCATCACCCCTAGGCTGATCAATGGCATGATCTCCCACTCTGTGGCAACTGTTGTCAAACTTCATGTGTTCATCATTTCCCCCCCCCCCCCAATTTTCCAAAAAGCTGCATCACAATGTGTCGTAGTGACTACTAGTCAAACTATATACTTGTCGTGTCTTCTAACTATTTTGAATGAAATAAATTCACTTGTTTTGGTATAGATTATCAATTACTTTTTAGATATTAGTGCTCCAATCACTAGCTTATATCATGCAATTTCTATAGTTCACATTTGATTTAATTTGGTTCTTTGGGAGCAAGATCGATGGTGCTAATGTCCTTGTATGTTATGTGATGATGGTAATTGATCTACCAAGGGACCTTTTTTCGAGACACTTCTAGAAGTATCTGAAGAAAAAGGATGACATTCAATCATAAATTTTATTTTTTTATGCTTGTTTATCTTACTTTATGAGGCTTGTCCTATAAGGTGCCTCCCCCTGTACAATATTACAATGGCCTTATGTTCTTATTCGAATGATTGGAATTTCTTGTGCCTTCCTCTTCTCCATTTCCAGTCTAGCATGCTTTTCACTTCCCAATAGCTTGCACCACCATAGGATCTTTTCTAGTTTACTTTATTCTCTAAGCTACTGTTGGTTATACTTAGGTAGACAACTACAAAGATTATAATGATGTAGGTACTTGAAATGATTTCTAAGAATAATTCAAATATGTGTTTTCTATATGTGAAAACATAATAATGCATACTACCATTTTGTTTTTTCCTTCCTATCAGAGGACTTGCTTCTTTTACTACCATGGTTGTTTTTTGGTTCACCTCACTCACAAGTGGTAACAAATATCATGTATCTATGCATTTCCTTTGACCACATAATACTCAATTACTACAATCCATAAAAAAAATCTAAAATGGAATAAAATGAAAGAGTGTAAGGAAAGAAACCCCTTTAGTAGATAATTACAAGAGAGAGGAGAAACAAACAACAATGACACATCACTTATAAAACCTAGTACAAATTCAAACTTAGCAGCTTCAGCATGCTACAACTTACAACAGATAATATTGGTTGGATATAGGGCTCTAGAGGGGGGTGAATAGAGCTTCAAAATTCTCACAAGATAGATTAGACCTTCAAATTATATCAATAAAAACCAATAGCTTAAGTGCAATTTGAATTCCTAACTAACAAGCTTAGCAAGGATGAGAGGAATTGAAAGAAAGCACTTGGCAAGGTCGTTTAGAGTGGTTCCACTCTCCAAACTAGGAGAGGGTCAGTCCACTACCTAGAGAGGTCAACCTCTAGGACTTTGCAAGTGATTTTATCTATATATTCACCAATAAGAGTTACAACACAAGACCACCAAAGGACTTACCCATCCAAACACAAAGAGTCTTCCACCTTACCAAGGACTTACCCACTTTGCAAGAATCTTCCTCCTTCTTCCAAGGACTTACCTACTCCTGCACAAATCTTCAGCCTTCACGGGATTTATTGACTCTTCTTGGATCTTCAACCTTTGCCTTATCATTCACTTAGAGAAGATATTCACCTCTTCTTCAAGCTTTAAGAAAATAGCAACATCTCCACCTTCACTCGGAGTAGCTTGCTTCACCTTTTCTTCATGGAGGAAAGGGATAGGGAAGATGGAATGGAATGAGAGATTTACAAGAACAAGGAAGTAGCTCTCTTACAACTGGTCTATCTCACTCATAATCATGAAATGAAGTGTAAAATAGAGAGAGAAAGGGGCTCAAGGAGTTCCAACACACTCAACTATAGTAAGAAATTTGAATAGCATGATTGAGCAAACTTGGAATGAACTCCAAGGGGTCCTATTTATTGCTGGGGGTGTTCCCTTGAGTGTGGTATAGCTTGAGGTCGAAATATAGACATTTTCCAAGTAGCAACAGATCTATTCTCACCCAAAACAACTCACCAACAGTTATAATCACCTTTTCTATATTTTTCATACAATACATTCAAATAAGTTTCAATATAGTTAACTCAACCGATCCACTAAATGACAAAGCTAATTTTCAAACTATCGGTTGAGTTTTTTCTGGGAAACTCGACAAATGAGCTAAAATAAGTTTTTCTCAGTGAGTCAGTCGGTCGAGTTTTGTGAGTGTGCAACTCACTAATGGGTCATATTCAAAACATCCATCATAGGATCAGTTGAGTTTCCAACTTGATCGATAAACAACCTATGATAAAATTTCTAAATTGACATTTGAGTGATTAAACCTTAGAATTAAGTGTCCCTGATATTTTTTCATCTTAGTTGCAAGTCATATCATCAAATAAGTGATTATCAAAATTATCTAAGGTCATTGGGAGTAATTTCCCAAAATGCACACTTGCATTGCATTTGACTTGAACTTGAACATGATAGGGCTTGTATAATTTGATCCTTTTCATGTACCTAAATCCTGAAATCAGTGTTGAACAAGCATATTAGATACATAGGAATGGAATGGTTAAGTTATTATGAAAATATGGGCAATGTATAACTCTCAGTCAACATTTCCCCCTCTTTGACAATGACAAACCATTCCTCAATCATATTGAGAAGGATATCAAAGTTACACCTTTTCCTTGTGAATTACAAGGGGATTCAGGATTTAAACAATGTGAATTTCTCCCGCTCAATATATGCTTACTCTTTCCTACAT
This sequence comes from Alisma plantago-aquatica, assembly GCA_963693085.1. Lineage (NCBI taxonomy): Eukaryota > Viridiplantae > Streptophyta > Magnoliopsida > Alismatales > Alismataceae > Alisma > Alisma plantago-aquatica. Next base: position 680,498,443 of record OY856411.1, read on the forward strand.
TGTTAGTCTATCTACACAACACAACATGACATATATGTACTATATGATCCTTTGGCAAGTCACACGATAAAACATATAATGAACAAGAAAAGGTTCACATAGATAATAAAAACAACATGGTGGAGCTTTAAAATTGTAACACCCATGGCCTGGGTTATGACCTGACCCTAGATGTTTTGCTTGAGTAAGTTTCTTACAATCTTGATCTCATCTTTTAAAAAAGTAATTAAGGCCTTTGTGAAGTTTATTTTTGAATTTGAGCTTATATGCAAAGCTATGTGTGCATTATATGGTAATCTAAGTGAAAAATGTAATTTACCTAAGATGAGGGGTTATGTTGCAAATGTTGCATAATGAATGAATTCTAAGTGTTTTGTATGTCATGAAAGAGAATATTATGCTAAGTGGTGGCATGTGCAAAGCCTAAACTCTAAATGAGAACTTGTGTAAATAATGCTAAGTGCATGATGCATCAATTGTGGTACATTTGCAATATATACATAATAGAGGGTAAATGTGTAATTTACCTCCTATAGATTGTTTTTACTCTTATATATGTTATATAGAGGAAAGAGAGAGAAACAAGGAAACAATATTTGTGAATGATCCTAAGGTAGTACTCTTAATAATAATGAAACCAAGTAAAAGAATAAGTTGAAAGCTATGTGCATGAGCCACATTGAATTGTAGATTTGAGATTAGGAGTCCCTATCAGCCATAGATCCATAAGGAGAGCCTCCTATCAGTTTGTGACTTACCCATGACGTCCAAGGCACATCAAGGAAGAAGTGGAGCATCGACTTGCATCTTGTTTTGGAAAAAATGGAGAAGAATATTATATTAAGATAGTGGGGGAAAAGCTTGTTGTAGAGGACAACTCAAGAGCCGATCCTTGTCTTCCATTTTACCCTTGGACTTTTATTTTTGCATGGCTAAATAATAAGTGGCAAGCATGAAAGATAATGTTTCGAATTTGCATGGCTAGGTGGCATGAAGTACCTTAAGCAAATGACACCTATTACACTCTTTTCTATAAACCTCAAGTATAAATACCTTGACCTACATTTGTTGACAAAATTTTCAGATCTAGCAAGTACCCTTCCTCTTGTATCATGCAACACCTTCCCTTATGTCGCCCATAGTAGAGAGAGTAGAAAGGTGAGGCTTGGTATCGGCCAAGAAGGAGTGATATCGGCCAAAGAAGGTTGAAGCAGCCAAGTGAGGTGATATCGCCCAAGGTGACTTGGAGATATCATGCAAGGGTTGGAGTTCAAGTCTTAGAGCTTGAAGAAGGCTCATCTTCAACCTTGTAACGTGAGTAGTAAACATTGAAGCTTGGAAGCCCTTCAAAAGGTGGGTTATACAACTTAAACCCTTCAATATTATTATCCTTTTTCAATGTTGTTTTACTTGTTAAATAATTGCAAATTAGGGTTTTCTTATAATCAATGGATATAGTCAGGGGTTCCAAAGTGTAATTAGGACTGTTATTTATAGTTTTGAGAAAGATTAATAACTCAAGGTTAATGATGATGACATCATCATTAGATACCTGATAGGGGTTGATCACTCTTGAACAACCTGATATGATTGAAGACCTTGCAATCCAGTATGGATTGAAAGCTTGTGGAACCGATATGGGACCCAACATGAAGGCTTGACGATATGAAAAGGGGTTACACTTTGTAAGACATAGTTCCATGAATGATATAGAGGATTCCTAACCACCACCATGTACATGATACTAGGGTGGAATATTACTCTTTCCTGATATGACAAAAACCCTAGAATTGGGGATGGGAACCCGATATGCTAATGTCCTTAGAATCATGATACTCTCACCTTACTTTGTGTCAAGTTAATGAACAACTTGGTGTCTATCTTGTCCCATTTTGAGTTCAAGGTTTTTACCATGGGTGGCCACACGATATGGAAATCAAGTACCACCTTATTTGGATACTCGATATGGTGAGTCCATTGGGCAAACCGATATGATGCCTGATATACATGAACGATATGCATGGGCGATGTGGTGTCCGTCATGTATATAATCCAGCATGATATCTAATGTAATAAAAATGATATGATGGATGGCATGGAGACACAATATGACAATCATGATTTCACTTAAGATAGGATGACATCCAAATAGGGATACACGATATGGTGAACTAAGATGGTGCCTGATATGGGAAGCGAAGAGACTACCAAATAAGTTAAGAGTCCTACATGGAAGTTTAACTAAGAATGAATATGACCAACTAAGGGGAAGAACAAAAATAATATCGTTGTATGGATTATAATATAACCATGAATGTATACCCGATATGGTGTACCCTAGTATACGATATGAGAATAATGATCTAATCCATACATAGTGTGAAGTTCACCTAAGACCAAGAGAAGACTAAGTGATACCTAAACCTATATGGTTACTCAATATGGTGTTAAGGGATATGTCCTATACCCGATATGAGGGTGTGGTTCACCACATGATTAATTGAAAACTTGTTAAGGTGATAAATGCATCTACAAATACAATAGAATAATGTTATCAATCATGCTACTTGATATGGTAGACATCTTCTTATTAATTAAGCTTGTGTAAGAGATGAATATGTTTTAATGCAATATTGAAATTCAAAATGTTTGACTCAACTTCATGATGATAAGTGGTAGACCTTAAGGATGAGAATTAAGTAATCTACACCTTAGTGAGGATAAGGGAGAAAATAAGACTTGAGATATAAGCATATAAATAGCATACACTGATACTCCTAAGATGGGTGGAGTATGAGTTAGGACTTAATTTTGTCTAGTGTAATCATGAAACCCTAATCGATTTATCATAATCCTAATTCAATAGGGAGAATATGTTCCTTAGTATTTTCATGGTTAATACATGTGTTGAAAGTGTTGGTGACCTGATGTAATAATCATGCAAGTATCTTAAGGTAATAAACATGGCTAGTAAGAGCTATGTCGCTATGTGATATAAATCTAATAAGCTATGTGGACTATGTGAATAAATATCTGGGTCTGATGACCGAGAGGTAATGATCATATGCTAAGTGGTACTAAGTGATGACAATCCTCAGTGATGAATGAAGGGTTTAAATACCCAATTAAGATGATGATAAGAGTTGGAGATTCTAAGTGAACTATGTGACTCAGTGAATATGAAAGTATCTAATAAGTGCAATTATACTTTTCTTTGAAGCGTTTGATGTAGACCTTGTTTGTAACTTGATTGATGCTAAAATATACAGTAATGTACTTAACTAAGCAAGATGAATATTATCATGTAGTTTCCCAGACCATTGATCCATTCAGTGTCAGCATTTGCTGAATGGGGAAACGAGTCTTTACTCGGAACGCATATTTTTAAATATGTGATAATATAAGCGTGCTCAGTGGACTCCCAAACTAAAATATGGGTGCTTAGTGGACTCCCCAAATACATCAGGTTGCTTAGTGTACTTCCTGATAATATCAACACAGGATCTCTCAGTGGTCATCCTGATAATCTGGGAAAGCTAAGTGGTCTTCTCCCGAAGAGATTACATGCTATGGCCATAACTCTATAGCGAATATGTGGTTATACCACGACATAGCTAATTACAGTAGACACAATATGTCATGCTAAACCTAAGTGTTACCTAAGTGTTCTTGAGCTGATCGAGAAAGGTGAGGTCTTGACAGCTGGCTCTGCCATTGACCTTGTATGGTACCGATTTCGATTTACTAGTGGTCAGTTGGAGCATGAGTGGTATATCTCATATCCTTTGGGCATAAATGTAAATGTGAACATGTAATCAGCAGTGTAGCTTGCTTGTTTAAGGATCAAATACAGAAACATTGGTTGATGTCTTATTACTTTTATATGTCTGAGTTGATAAATGTTATGCATGTTCTTCATATTCCTTTTCAAGAAAAAGAAGATTGATAGATTTGTTATTAATATTTATACTTTGCACTCAAAGATATACCTGTTAATCAGTGAAATACCTACAGTTCAATTTTCATATTATTTTTTGTGATAATAATGTTGTTGGAAGAGAGTTATATCTCTCGCTGGGATAATAGTCTCACCCCGTCAGATCTACAAATTTTTTTAGGTGGTCGCGGATGAGGGACAATAAACCAGGCTGTAGAAGAAGGATCGTGTCAGCAAGAACATCAATAGATTTATCAGGTTAAGCACTCTGTCAGTCAGGGTTTTGTAGATAGATGTCTATGTGTCATCTTTTTACTCTTAGGTACTTGGGAGATTGTCCTTAGTGGTTTTCACGAACGACTTGAGATTTTGGTTTGTTTATCTTGAGGTTTTTTATAATGTTGTTGTATACATCAGAGTCAAGTAACTAATACTTGTTATCCTCAAGAAGAGTTAGCATACTGAATGTATGACATGAACTGCGTGTATATAAATCTTTGGTCCTTTGTGTAAAATCTTATGGAATAGGGATCTATATGCAAAGATGGTTTTAATTTTTTTAGTGGTTTTTGTTAACTCTATTATTTGCAATAACTCCATGTTTTTACTAGTGATGGCTTGATTTGTAATTAGGTTGTCCCAAAGTTTTGGTATTAGAGCCTAAGGTTTGCTGAGTGTATAGAGACATAGGACTAAGTTTATTGAGTCTGTTCTAGTGTCCTCTAGTATATCTTATAGTAAAATTCTCCTTCTATAGGAGAATAAGTAGGAACCAAAGATGTCTGGAGCGCATGAAGAACATGTTGCTGAGAGCAGTGTTACTACACCCGGAGGTGGTGCAAAGGATCAGAATAGAGATAAACCAATGCCTGCGAATCCTCAGCCGGACCAAACTCTGTTAGAAAGCCCAGCATTTCAAGCTCTTTTAAGACAAATTATGAATATGGTGATGCATATGGATGACCGGATACCTGTACCAGCCCAAAGGACATCATGATCTAGTAAGACTTTTAAATTGTTGCGTCGGGTAGGAGCCATTGAGAACGTTGGCACAACAGACCAAACAGATGCAGATTTATGGCTTCTGAGATATAGAAAGCCTTTAAGATCCTTGATATTCCAGAAGATGATAAGGTTAAGCATGTTGTATACCTTCCGATGGGAAGTGCTGGACATTGGTGGGCCATAGAGGAAGAGAATCGACCGGGTGTTGAGGTCGGATGGCAGGAATTCCGACAAGAGTTTGTCAATAGATACATCCCCAAGACCTATCTTGATGAGAAGATTTCATAGTTTGAGCGAATTCGACAGGGGACGATGAAGGTTAATGAGTATGAAGCTAAGTTTATGGAGCTTCTATGGTTTTGTCCGCACATGGCCACCACAAATGAAGAGAAAATTCGGCGATTCAAGAAAGGTTTGAATGATGAATTGACCACACATGTATCTGCCTTGGAGAATAGGGAGAGGTTTGCTACCTTTGTGGAGTCAGTTAGATGGGTATAGAGGTCCGTAACAGAGAAACGAGAGGTGAACAGTAGGAAAACGCTTGCACAATTTCAGAACTAGAGGTCTGGCGGTTTTAAGAAAACAAGGTTTTCAGCACCTGTGGAACCACAAAGGTTCAATACTCAGACACTATGGACATATAACTGAGGTAGATGCCATAGTTTTCCCTCAAGAAGAGCTCAGAGTTCAGCATCAATGTCAGTGACAGGACCACCTAGGTCATAGTGGGATAATAAAGTTTTTTTATAGGTGTAGACAGACAGGGCATTTGATAAAGGATTGTCCAGCTAGGGATGTGGAAGTGACCCAGCCATTGAGGCAGAACCAGTAGGGTTCTCAGAGGTAGTAGTTCAGTAGTGGCTCTAAGGGACATGGACAAGCATCTCAGGTAGGATCATCTACACCAGCCAGTAGAGGACGAGGTCGGCAGCAAGCGACGATGAGATTCTATGTCATGAATCAACCAGAGGAAGTAGTTAACCCACGTGTTGTGACGGGTCAGATGGAATTATTTCATTATGATATGTCTTCTTCATGTTATGTATCTATTTTAATTGATTTGGCCACTACACATTCTTTTATCACTTGAGAAGTGATTCATGATTGTAATATGGTTGCAATCCTAGAAAGGATAATATGTTACTAAAAACTTCGTTAGAAGGATCTGCAATGTTGCGGGAGGTATGTTCTCCCTGTGATCTTTCTTTCTCAGAACACAACATTCAAGTGGATCTTATACCACTTGAAATGCATGGGTTTGATGTAATTCTCGGAATGGACACCTTAGAGAAGTATAAAGTTGTCTTGGATTGTGGGTCCAAGCAGGTTGTGTTCACATATGGTGTTAAGACATGGGTTTTTCAGGAAGATAGAAAGATTCTCCCAACATGCTTAGTGTCAGATATGGTAGCAGATAAGTTAATGAGACAAGCATGCTTCACATTCTTGTCACATGTGGTGGATATGAGAATAAAGGGCCCTAGTCTCTCTGAAGTTGCGGTTGTTAAGGAATTTGAGGACGTGTTTCCTGAGGAATTACCAGGTATTCCTCCACCTCGAGAGATTGATTTCGAGATCAATCTTGTTCCTAATACACAACCTATAGCCCAAACCCCTTATAGGATGGCACCAGCTGAGATGGAAGAACTTAAGACATAGTTGCAAGATTTGCTTGAAAAAGGCTTCATACGACCAAGTACTTTGCCATGGGGTGCTCCAGTTCTTTATGTTAAAAAGAAGGATTGGTCTATGAGTCTATGTATATATTACACACAGCTCAACAAGGTGACTATTAGGAACAAATATCCCTTACCAAGGATCGATGATTTGTTTGATCAGTTGCCTGGTGCAACAATGTTTTCTAAGATTGATCTAAGATTAGGATACCATCAGTTGTGTATCAAGGAGAGTGACATACCTAAGTCATCCTTTAGGATGAGGTATGGTCATTATGAGTTCGTAGTTATGTCATTTGGACTAACTATTGCACCAACTACATTTATGGAGTTGATGAATAGAATCTTTTGGCCTTTCCTTGATCAGTTTGTAGTGATTTTCATAGATGACATCTTGATATACATTAGAGACAGACAACATCATGAACAGCATCTTTGTCAAGCTTTAACCTTGTTGAGACAGCTTAAGTTATATGCCAAGTTTAGCAAGTGTGAGTTCTAGTTATCAGAAGTACCTTTTCTTAGACACGTCATATCTGGTTCAAGTATATGTGTTGATCCTAAGAAAGTAGAATCTATTGTGGAGTGGGAACAACCTAAGACACTGACTGAGGTTCACAGTTTCCTAGGCCTGGTAGGATATTACAGGAGGTTTATTAAAGATTTCAGTTCTATAGCATTATCCTTAACCAGGTTGACCAGGAAAGAAGTTCCTTTTGTCTAGAATGACAAGTGTCAACATTCTTTCCAGATGTTGAAAGAAAGGTTGACTAGTGCACCTGTGTTAGTTTTACATGTGTAGGGAAAGGGATATGTTGTTTTTTGTGATGCTTCTAAGAATGGACTAGGTTGTGTGTTGATGTAGAGTGATCATGTAGTTTCTTTTGCTTCTCGACAGCTTAAGAAACATGAGGAGAATTATCCCACACATGATCTAGAACTAGCTGCAGTACTTCATGCATTGAAGATCTGGAGGCATTATCTTTATGGAGAAACGTGCCAGATCTTCACAGATCATAAAAACTTAAAATACATCTTCTCTTAGCATGAGCTGAATATGAGACAATGTCGTTGGATGGAGTTAATCAAGGACTATGATTGTACAATTGATTATCATCAAGGAAAAGCCAATATAGTGGCTGATGCACTCAGTAGAAAATCCTCATCTTCACCCTCAGACAATGCACAGCTGAATTATTTAATATGCGGTAAGTGAAATATGCTTGTCTCTTTGAGACAAATGAATGTGCAATTAGAAGTATCTTTGTTAGTAGGGTTGTTAGCTGAGATGCATGTGAAACCCACTCTGAAAGAACAAATCAAAGAGGCACAACAGGATGATACTGTGATTCAGCAGATTAAGTCAGAATTGGGCAGTGAGAAACAAGATGGTTTCCATGAGTCAGAGGATGGGGTAGTTTGTTACCATGGAAGGATGATAGTTCCTAATAATAATAACTTGAGAAAGGTAGTTATAGAGGAAGCTCACTCATCTATGTATGCAATGCATCCAGGGAGAACCAAAATGTACCATAGCCTAAAAGACATGTATTGGTGGCCCAGTCTTAAGAAGGATATAGTTGAGTTTTTTATGAAGTGTCTAATGTGTCAATAGGTTAAAGCAGAACACCAGAAGCCTGCAGGAATGTTACAACCCCTACCTATACCTCAGTGGAAATGGGATCACGTGACAATGGACTTTGTGGTTGGTCTGCCTAGGACAGACAAAAGTTATGATTCCATTTGGGTAATAGTTGATAGGATAACTAATTTGACACATTTTCTTCCTGTCAAAACAACCTATATTGCGTAGAAGCTTGCACATATCTATATAGATGAGATAGTATGGTTTCATAGAGTCCTAGCTACAATTGTATCTGATAGAGGTCCCCAGTTTACGAGTCATTTTTGGGAATGATTACATAAAGCTCTTGGTATACAATTAAAGTTTATTACAACCTTTCATCCTCAAATAGATGGACAGTCTGAAAGGACCATACAGATCTTGGGGGACTTGCTTAGGGCATGTGTCCTTTAGTTTGTGGGAAGTTGGAACCTACACTAAAGCTTGATTGAATGTGCTTATAACAATAGTTACCAGACCAATATTGATATGGCACCATATGAAGCATTATATGGTAGACGCTATAGATCCCCATTATGTTGGTTTGAACCCAGTGAATACCAACTTCTAGGTCCTGAGTTAGTGCAACAAACAACTGAAAAGATTAAAGTTATACAACAACAATTGAAGGCTACACAAGATAGACAGAAGTCTTATGCTCATAAATGTCATAGACCTTTCGAATTTCAAGTTGGAGATATAGTGTATCTCAAAGTTTCTCCTTGGAAAGGTGTTCTTAGATTTGGGAAGAAAGGTAAGTTAGCCCCTAGACTTATGGGACCTTACCCAATGATAGAACGGATTGGGAAAGTAGCATATAGGCTGGAGTTGCCTCCTGAGCTACATAGACTACATCTAGTGTTTCATGAGTCCATGCTGAGGAAGTGTCATCCCGATACAGAAATGGTGCTGCAACCTGTAGAGGTTGAATTGAATGAAGATATATCCTATGTGGAAGGCCCTATGATGATTCTTGACAGAAGAGTCAAGAAGTTGTAGAAGAAAGATATAGTTCTTGTAAAATTTCTCTAACATCACTGTGGCATTGAAGAAGCCACATGGGAATTAGAGGAAGAGATGAGGAAGAAGTACCCTTCTCTTTTCTCTTGAGTTTTCAAGGAAGAAATTCTTCTTTAGGGGTTGATAATTATAACACCCTTGACCTGGGTTATGACCTGACCCTAGATGTTTTTCTTAAGTAAGTTGCTTACAGTCTTGATCTCATATTTTAAAAAAGTAATTAAGGCCTTTGTGAAGTTTATTTTTGAATTTGAGCTTATATGCAAAGCTATGTGTGCATTATATGGTAATCTAAGTGAAAAATGTAATTTACCCAAGATGAGGGTTTATGTTGCAAATGTTGCATAATGAATGAATTCTAAGTGTTTTGTATGTCATGAAAGAGAATATGATGCTAAGTGGTGGCATGTGCAAAGCCTAAAATCTAAATGAGAACTTGTGTAAATAATGCTAAGTGCATGATGCATCAATTGTGGTACATTTGCAATATATACATAATAGAGGGTAAATGTGTAATTTACCTCCTATAGATTGTTTTTACTCTTATATAGTGTTATATAGAGGAAAGAGAGAGAAACAAGGAAACAATATTTCTGAATGATCCTAAGGTAGTACTCTTAATAATAATGAAACCAAGTAAAAGAATAAGTTGAAAGCTATGTGCATGAGCTACATTGAATTGTAGATTTGAGATTAGGAGTCCCTATCAGCCATAGATCCATAAGGAGAGCCTCCTATCAGTTTGTGACTTACCCATGACGTCCAAGGCACATCAAGGAAGAAGTGGAGCATCAACTTGCATCTTGTTTTGGAAAAAATGGAGAAGAATATTATATTAAGATAGTGGGGGAAAAGCTTGTTGTAGAGGACAACTCAAGAGCCGATCCTTGTCTTCCATTTTACCCTTGGACTTTTATTTTTTCATGGCTAAATAATAAGTGGCAAGCATGAAAGAGCATGTGTCAACTTTGCATGGCTAGGTGGCATGAAGTACCTTAAGAAAATGACACCTATAACACTCTTTTCTATAAACCTCAAGTATAAATACCTTGACCTTCATTTGTTGGCAAGATTTTCGGATCTAGCAAGTACCCTTACTCTTGTATCATGAAACACCTTCCCTTGTGTCACCCATAGTAGAGAGAGTATAAAGGTGAGGCTTGGTATCAGCCAAGAAGGAGTGATATTGGCCAAAGAAGGTTGAAGCAGCCAAGTGAGGTGATATCGCCCAAGGTGACTTGGAGATATCGTCCAAGGGCTTGGAGTTCAAGTCTTGGAGCTTGAAGAAGGCTCATATTCAACCTTGGAACGTGAAGAGTAAATCTTGAATCTTGGAAGAACTTTATAAGGTGAGTTATATAACTTAAACCCTTCAATATTATTATCCTTCTTCAATGTTGTTTAACTTGTTGAATAATTGCAAAATAGGGTTTTCTTATAATCAATTGATATAATCATGGGTTCTAAAGTGTAATTAGGATTATTATTTATAGTTTTGAGAAAGATTAATAACTCAAGGTTAATGATGATGACATCATCATTGGATAGCCGATAGGGGTTGATCGCTCTTGAGCAACCCGATTTGATTGAAGACCTTGCAATCCAGTATGGGTTGAAAGATTTGGGAACCAATATGGGACCCAACATGAAGACTTGTCAATATGAAAAGGGGTTAAACTTTGTAATACATAGTTCCAAGAAAGATATAGAGGATTCCTAACCACCACCATGTACACGATACTGAGATGGAATATTACTCTTGGCCGATATGAGCAAAACCTTAGAATAGGGGATGGGAACCCTATATGTTAATGTACTTAGAATCATGATACTCTATCCTTACTTTGTGTCAATTTAATGAACAACTTGGTGTCTATCTTGTCCCATTTTGAGTTCAAGGTTTTTACCATGGGTGGCCACACAATATGGAAATTAGGTACCACCTTATTTGGATACCTGATATGGTGAGTCCATAGGGCAAACTGATATGATGCCTGATATACATGACCGATATGCATGGGCGATATGGTGCCCGTCATGTATATAATCCAACATGATATCTAATGTAAGTAAAATGATATGATGGATGGCATGGAGATACAATATCACAATCATGATTTCACTTAAGATAGGATGACATCCAAATAGGGATACACAATATGGTGAACCAAGATAGTGCCCAAATGGGAAGCCAAGAGACTACCTGATAAAATAAGAGACCTATATGGAAGTTTAACTAAGAATGAATATGACCAACTAAGGGAAAGAACAAAAATAATATTGTTGTATGGATTATAATATAACTTTAAAGGTATACCCGATATGGTGTACCCTAGTACACACTATGAGAATAATGATCTAATCCATATATAGTGTGAAGTTGACCTAAGACCAAGAGAAGACGAAGTGATACCTAACCCTATATGGTTACTCAATATGGTGTTAAGGGATATGTCTTATACCCGATATGAGGGTGTGGTTCACCACATGATCAATTGAATACTTGTTAAGGTGATAAATGCATCTACAAATACAATAGAATAATGTTATCAATCATGCTACTTAATATGGTAGACATGTTCTTATTCAATAAGCTTGTCTAAGAGATGAATATGTTTTAATGCAATATTGAAATGCAAAATGTTTGACTCAACTTCATGATGATAAGTGGTAGACCTTAAGGATGATAATTAAGTAATCTACACCTTAGTGAGGATAAGGGAGAAAGTAAGAGTTGAGATATAAGAATATAAATAGCATACAATGATACTCCTAAGATGGGTGGAGTATGAGTTAGGACTTAATTTTGGTTAGTGTAATCATGAAACCCTAATTGATTGATCATAATCCTAATTCAATAGGGATAATATGTTCCTTAGTGTTTTCATGGTTAAGACATGTGTTGAAAGTGTTGGTGACATGATGTATAATCATGCAAGTATCTTAAGGTAATAAACATGTATAGTAAGAGCTATGTGGCTATGTGATATAAATCTAATAAGCTACGTGGACTATGTGAATAAATATCTGGGTCTGATGACCTAGAGGTAATGATCATCTGCTAAGTGGTTCTAAGTGATGATAGTCCTCAGTGATGAATGAAGGGTTTAAATACCCAAGTAAGATGATGATAAGAGTTGGAGATTCTAGGTGAACTATGTGACTCAGTGAATATGAAAGTATCTGATAAGTGCAATTATACTTTTCTTTGTAGCGTTTGATGTAGACCTTGTTTGTAACTTGATTGATGCTTAAAGATACATTAATGTACTTAACGAAGCAAGATGAATATTATCATGTCGTTGCGCAGACCATTGATCCATTCAGTTTCAGCATTTGCTGAATGGTGAAACGAGTCTTTACTCAAAACACATATTTTTGAATATGTGATAATATAAGGGTGCTCACTGGACTCCCAAACTAAAATAAGGGTGCTTAGTGGACTCCCCAAATACATCAGGTTGCTCTGTGTACTTCCTGATAAAATCAACACAGGATATCTTAGTGGTCATCTTGATAATCCGGGAAAAGGTAAGTGGTCTTCTCCTGAAGAGAGTACATGCTACAGCAGTAACTCTATAGCGAAGATGTCCTTATACCACGACATAGCTAATTACATTAGACACAAGATGTCATGCTAAACCTAAGTGTTCTCGAGCTGACTGATAAAGGAGAGGTCTTGACAGTCGGCTCTGTCATTGACCTTTTTTGGTACCAATTTCGACTTACTAGTGGTCGGTTGGAGCATGAGCGGTATATCTCATCTCCTCTGGGCATAAATGTAAATGTGAACATGTAATCAGCCGTGTAGCTTGCTTGTTTAAGGATCAAATACAGAAAGATTGGTTGATGCCTTATTACTTTCATATGTCTGAGTAGATAAATGTTATGCATGTTCTTCATATTCCTTTTCAAGAAAAAGATGATTATAGATTTGTTATTAATATATATACTTTGCACTCAAAGATATACTTGTTAATCAATGAAATACATGGAGTTCAATTGTTATATTATTTTTTGTGATAATAATATTGCTGGCAGAGAGTTATATCTCTCGCTGGGACAATAGTCACACCCAGTGGGATCCACAAATTTTTTTAGGTGGTCGCGGATGAGAGACTAGAAACCAGGTTGCAGAAGAAGGATTATGTCAGCAAGAACAACAATAGCTTTATCAGGTCGAGCACTCTGACAGTCAGGGTTTTGTAGATAGATGTTTATTTGTCGTCTCTGCACTCTCAGGTCCTTGGGAGATAGTCCTTAGTGGTTTTCACAAATGACTTGAGATTTTGGTTTGTTTATCTTGAGGTTTTTACAATGTTGTTGTATACTAACAGAGTCAAGTAACTGATACTTGTTATCCTCAAGAAGAGTCCACATACTGAATGTATGACATGAAATGTGTGTATATAAAACTTTGGTTCTTTGTGTAAAAGCTTATTGAACATGGATCTATGTGCAAATATGGTTTTAATTTTTTTAGTGGAATTTGTTAACTATGTTATTTGTGACAACTCCGTGTTTTTACTGGTGATGGATTGATTTGTAATCGGGTTGTCACAAAAATATTGAACTTCTCTCCCACTTTTGACATTATCAAAAAGGAAGGGGGTAGAAGAGCACAAAAATAGGTATTCTCCAAGAACAACCAAAACATACAACCACAACATGCAATCTCAAAGCATACACAAAATAGAGATGAGAGAAACTTACAATCTAAGTCATAATCAAAATATGGTAAAACATGGCACCAACTCATGAGATATAGTAAATCAAAGAGTAAGTGTATAAAGGTTAAGATTACAACCCAAAAATCAAGTTCTCAAAAAACAACTACAAGCCAAATTGATCAAAGCTAAATGATAAAATAGTACATCTCAAAACATGTGCCCAGATGTTTTTAATACAATATAGCCTAAAAAGATAGATATGAGCAACATCTAGACTAAAAACTAGAAAAAATAAACATATGTAGGTCCTCTATGTCTGCATCATCCACAACATCATCAACATTGGAGGCTTCGGGCTCATAGTCATCATCTCCGTCTAAAGGTGCAACATCATCACCCTCATCACCAGAGTCACCAACAAAGCTATCAGATCCATCATCAGAAGCATCACCATCATCCTCATCAACCTCCTCATTAGTAGCATCCTCACCAGCCTGGTCTGGCAACTCTTCATTAGCAGAGGGACTGAAACCACCACTGAGCCAATGTGCATTCTTCTCATCCCAAGACATACTAAGATCATGGATTTCATTGGCTTATGGGAAGGAAGGAGCAAAACTACTGAGGCTAGCAAGTAGAGTGGATAAGGGGCCAGCTGTCAGAGGAAACACACCAGTGGTAGATCCACCAACAGCAGAGGGTGTAGCAGTATAAGGAGTAGGTGGAGGGGTAGGGTAAAAGTGATCATATGCAAAGTATGCATAGTCACCTCTTGGGTAGGGATGGTAGGAAGGGTAGGGGTGTGCACATGACATGTTCATATTGGACATGATGGAACAAAGATCCTGATGTAGGTGCTCCTGAATGTAAAGGTTGTATGCATGTTGATGCATCATGTGGCCCATAAGGGTTTCATTAGATACATGGAACGAGGCATGGGAAGGTCGGGTAGGCTGAGGTGGTGGAGGTGTTTGGGTAGAGGCACCAGGTGTGGTAGAGAATAGGATGGGCACTAACTTCTAAAGAGTGGTCTCACTGATGCAAACTACTTTCTGGATAGGTTTGTAGTGAAGGTCATGGAAAAGAGATTTTCCAGTGGCAAGCTAGAATAGACCACATATCAAGGTTGGGTAGGGTGGGTGGGTGCCATAGGTGTTCTTTCCTGAGTCAAAGAAGTTCAATATGATGGAGAACATATCTCGACCGCTTGACTCCGATGTTCTTCAAGAGACAATACATGATCACCGTAGTGTTTTCTGCAATCTTAGTCTAATTCTTCTTTGAGTGAATATTTCAATTAACGACTAGGGAAAGGATGCGTCTCTTGAGTTCCAAGGTAGAGGAGGGAAGGGTGCACTTCTTCCTATATGGTAATTTAGTCTTCTTCAAGAACTTATGAATATCAGGGAGAGTATATCATATTACTTGTAGAAGGCCTTAGGCTCAACTAGGTCAAAATACTCTAGGTTGTCCTTACGCCACTTGTCAGTCACTTCAGTATATGAAAAGAATATGTTTAGGGTATCTTTAGAGATATTGAAATTACTTCCTAGATATCATAGATGTCAGGACTACTTGAGTATTAATCAGGGGTACGAGGGTGTCATAATTTCAATGCAAATTTGCATAGAATTTGTGAACTGCTTTGGTGCTTGTGATGGAATTGTTATAGCACGCGCGTTCAACACCCAAGGATGAGAGATGATGATCATAAAGCAACTCTACTACTAGATCTTTGACCTCTTGTCTTCGTGGTCTAGGCTCAAATAGGGCACAAAAAGGGAAAGGGTTCCTAAGAAGGAGCTCCTTATACCTATTTAGAGCCTCATTTGAGACAAAGAAGGTGTCAATAAATGGAATCAAGTGGGAGTTGGACAAAGATGAAGGTTCATTAGCTGGGGCGACCCTCTTCCTCCTATTAGATGCCATGGTGACAAAAAGGAGAGGAATGAGAAAGAAAAAGCTAAAGAATCACCACCAAAACTCATTCATAGACCTAGGTTAGCAAGGGGAAGGTCAAGGGAGGTCGACCTAGGTTGAACTAGAGTTGGGGAGAGGAAGGTCAGGTCTAGGGTTAAGACCTTAGGGGAGTTGGAGGTTGGATCGAACGGATTTTCTCTAGTTGAGAGGGAGAATAGTCATCCGAACCTATCTTATATTTGCTCCATCCCGGCCATCGGTCGAGCTCTTTGACTCTGAAACTCGATTGATATGCTCTTTTAAAAAAGCTCTCGACCTCTAATCGATCGAGCTGGCAACTCGAACGATGGTCAACCTGACCTAAAATAGACCTAATTTCTAGACATTAGAGTGCTAATGAAATTTATTTTTCAAGTCCATTATGTATTTTGAACATACTTATGCACATATTTCTCATCATTGGGTACTATTTTGTGGTAAAACAAGTGTTTACAATAAATACCCAAGAACAAGAGAAAATCAAGGCAAAATGAACATGAAAAATTGAATTCAAGCATATTAGCAAGCAATTGTGATCAAAACATAGGAAAAACATATAAGATAAATGACAACTAGCTAGAAGGCATACCAGATTCATTCAAAGCATTTATGAGCAGTTTAGATCTAATAAAGTTAAATTGCTCCCTATGTATAGGTTTAGTGAAAATGTCTGCCAACTAATTTTCTATGTCCATATGCATGATATAGATATCCTTCTTGGAAATATGATCACAGAGAAAATGATGGAGAACCTATATTATCTCTACTATGCAAGATAGGATTATATGACAAGTTAATTGCACTAGTATTATCATAATAGATAGGATAAGTATCAAAATGAATGTTAAAGTCTTAGAGCATTTGCTTCATCCATAGGACCTGGGCACAACAACTCCCAGCTACAATGTATTCAACCTTGGTAGTTGGTAATGTCACTGTGCTCTGTTTCTTGGAGAACCAAGGCACCAACCGTGGTCTTAGGAGAAAGCAAGCACCACTTGTGTACTTTCTATCAATCAAGCACCCTGCATAATCCACATCACTATAAGCAGTAAGAATAAAGTCCCTTTGACTTGGGATACCATAATCCAAAATTGTGGGTTTTGGCTAAGTACCATTAAATTCCTCTTAACAACTATAAGATGTGATTTCTTAGGGTTTGATTCAAAGCGAGCACACAAGCCAACACTAACATTATATCTGGTCTAGAGGCAGTTAAGTAAAGTAAAATTCCAATCATACCTCTATAGAGATCATCTACCATCTCACCTTCTTCATCTTTGTTAAGTTTGGCGGTGTTTGACATGGCTGTGTCCATCGGTTTGGTGTTCTTCATCCCAAAGCACTTAAGTAACTCACTTGTCTACTTGCCTTGGTTGATGAAGTTTCCATCTTTTGTTTTCTTGATTTGAAAGCTGAGGAAGAACGTGAGCTCACCCATCATACTCATCTTGAATTTACTCTGCATAAGATCACTAAATTCTTTACAAAGATCAAGGTTAGTTCTGCCAAAAATGATATCATCAACATATATTTGAATGATAAGAAAATTGTAAGAAGTGTGCTTTAGAAATAAGGTAGAGTCCACTTTGCCCATGATATACCCATGATCAACAAAAAGTTCTTTAATTTCTCATACCAAGCTCTAGGGGCTTGTTTGAGTCCATAGAGAGATTTTTGCAACAAATAAACTTGGTTAGGTAGACTATCATGTTCAAAGCTCGGGGGTTGTGCAAAATACACTTCCTCCTCAATTATACCATTCAAAAATGCACATCTAACATCCATTTGATAAAAAAGAACATTTTTATAACTAGCAAAGGAAAGTAACATACGAATGAACTCAAGTCTAGCTAAAAATGCATATGTTTGATCAAATCTATACCTTCATGTTGATTGTAGCCTTGAGCCACTAACCTTGCTTTGTTCCTTACCACTTTGCCACTTTCACCAAGCTTTTTTTGGTAGACTCATTTGGTGCCAATGATCTTTCTATCACTTGGTCTTGGCACTAGGGTCCATACTTTGTTCTTTTTATATGGCTCCAACTCTTATTGCATAGCTAGGATCCATTCATCATCCCTGAGAGCTTCCTTGACATTCTTTGGGTCGAGTTGTGAGATGAAGGTGTTGTTGGCTTGTTCTTTGTTGAATGCAGCCCTCGTATTCACTCTTTCAAATGGATCACCTAAAATCATCTCCTTTGGATGGTTCTTTGCAAATTTGGGAGTAGGATCCTTCTTCTCTTAATCTTTCTCTTCTTCTTGATTGACCACCTCTTTTTCTTTTTGGGTGATGTTGAGCTCTTTTAGAATAGGAATTACTTCACCTACAACATCATAATTTGGAACAATATCTTTGGAAATAGAGGGGTTAGTCTCAATAAAATTAACATGTATGATTCTTCTACTTTAGCAAGATCAACATTAAGCACTCTATAAGACTTTCTAGTAGTGTTATAGCCAAGAAAGAAAGCCTTGTAAGATTTCGAATCAAACTTGTCAATAAAATCTTTTGTATTCAAAACAAAACAAGGACATCAGAAAACATGGAAATACTTGATGGAAAGCTTCCTACCACACCATAACTCATAGGGGGTTTTCTTCCAAGAGGGACGTGTAAAAATCTGATTTTGCACAAAATATGAGGTATTGACAGTATCAACCTAAAACTTCTTTGGAGTCATACTCTAGAAGCGCGGTCCTAGCCATCTCTTATAAAGACCTATTCTTCCTCTCTACAACCCCATTTTTTTGGGGAGTTCGAGGTGAAGAGAAGTTATGTGCATAACTAGATTCTTGAAAAAAATGTTTGAAAAGAGCAATTTTAAATTCTCCCCCATTATCACTACAGATGGAAATGATGCGGCAAGAAGCTTCATTCTCAAATCATTTTAAAAAAAAATTGAGAAAACATCAAGCATGACACTTGTTTACAAATTTTGGAGCATTAGATGTCCATCCAAGTTGCAAATTCTTGTTTGGCTGGTTGGACACAACCATTTACTTATTGGCTCATTAGCATTCTAGATGCTTTTGCTGTCCATACCAATGCTTAATCTATCAATAAAAACCAAAAGATTTCTCACATTTGTTCTTTACTTATCCCTTTAATAAGATTTTTTTACATTTCTTTTAATGACAAATCTTACATTGATATAGCCATATGGACACATCGACAATTTTTTTAACAAAATTGTACGTAACAACTCTTTCCAACAACATTACATCCTTGCTTTTTTTCACTTTTTTGAAAAAGGATAACTTTTTATTTATTTACTATTCCAAATAAGTTTAGGAGCATTGCTATGAATGGAGTCTAAAATAAAGTAAAAATCATTTTTGACATAATCTAAGAAGTATTTTGTGATAATACTTAAATCAATCTTACTATAATTTAGTATCTTGGAAACAATACGCAAGATAACAATTAAGAGTGTAGATCAACTCCTCCCATATCTCTCTTTTCTGTGTAAGACATGTCTTCTTGTAGTTTCCAACTGACTGTGAGTTTATTAAGGTGATTGTT
Organism: Alisma plantago-aquatica; assembly: GCA_963693085.1. NCBI lineage: Eukaryota > Viridiplantae > Streptophyta > Magnoliopsida > Alismatales > Alismataceae > Alisma > Alisma plantago-aquatica. Next base: position 680,517,865 of record OY856411.1, read on the forward strand.
TCATTTTGCCTTCAGTACTCCTTGTTGTCCTCCCTATTTTACCTAAATGAAAATAAATATTTTTGGTATTGGATGGTGGAGGAATTGATTGGAATTCATAGGGTGGTTGATGCTCATGTAGGGAAGAAGAGCTTGCTACATTGGTTCATAAGTGTGGAATATGACATCATCAACCTTTGGATCAATAACTGTATGGATGGAGTGTCTATCTTGCTTGTGTTCTTGTATAGCATCCGAAGCAATATAAGTATTAAGTGTGGATGGGGATGCATCTAAGGTACTGTGTATTTCAACTAAGGATGGAGGTGCAAATACATCCATTTTAACCTATTATGTAGTTGTCATGTGGGTGAGATTGGCAGCTCTTGTTTCATATTGTTATTTCATTTTGCAGGTCCATATCTTTTTTTGTTGTTATGGTTTTGATGTTTGCAAGTCAGAGTGAATCTATATATTCTCTTCTTCCATGAGTTCTTCATCACAGTCCAATGTAAAAACTCTACTAATCTTTGTAGATGTCATAGATGTTGAGCATGGAGACCTAGGTTCTTGTTGACATGCTCTCCGTGCATGGATATATTTACCATAAAATAGTTTCGCATCATTCATCTTCTTATTTCCAGGATACACCAGTGTGAATAGGCACATCGATAGGAATATCTTCTTCAAAAGTAATCTCTGTGTTGGTATGATTCCTCTTCATGCCCCATGATCCCACAGAGATGACATAGTGGATATATATTGCATATTCAATCTTCTAATATGTCCCATTTATAATGGTCGTTGGTTGCACTGGTTTGGATGAATCCAATTTTAAAACAAACCTGGCAAACTTCTTTTTATATATTTAGTAGTGTGTTCAACCATGCAAAATAATTTTCACAAGCAGTTCCAATCTTGTCAAAATGACTTTATTGTAAAGGTGGATTGAGAATCTGAGATGCGATCCCATGTGGTTATAGTTGGTGATATGCCAATAGTCAGTGGAAAATTGTTCGTTTAACATCTAACCATGAGACTACAACCAAAAATCCACCATGGTCCATTCATGAGGGCATTGAGGCAGTCAATTTCACATATCAATTGTACTACATAATTAGTAAGACTAAGTTCATAGACCTTCCAACATGAAATCATTCACCTAAAGGGTTTGATAAAAAGATTCATGTAACCAATGATTTGCTTGCCATTTTGACAATAAATTTATAGTGAAATGGTTCATATTGAAGGAAAGGGTGTAGCCAAGGGGGATGCCTGGGCTTGAGTCCCACTATCCTTAAAAAATAGTCTCATATATATATATATATATATATATATATATATATATATATATATATATATATATATATATATATATATAAGTATCAAACAAACATGAACATGCATACAAATACATTAAATGCATCAATCTTAATAAAGAAATTACAAGGTTGTAGTGGTAGATGTCTTGTTTACCACAAGTTTTTTAAACACATCCCCTCCATCTGGTAATACTACATTTTCATATGCATTGATTTTAGCCCTCTTATGCAATTTTTTGAAACCACATGAAATGAATGATCTGTTGAAGCCATTTCTTCAATGATGAATATTTCATTAGGATCTATACATGTTTGTTCATCATCATACAAAAAGTGGGAATCTATTGCGTTTGACGATCTGACGGTTACATATCTAAAATTGAGTTTGGGTACCATAACTACATGCATCTCTTCTTATAAATTTAGGTATCCAAGAGTGTCTAAGGTTTCAACTACTTCTGAAACATCTTGAGGAACATCAGCCACTTCTATAGAAGGAACGTCAATGCCTTTGTCTTAAGTTTGAGAATAGATTCCACCACACATACCAAAACAAACTGGGTTGAGACCTAGTTCTTGTATTTGCAATGATGATCTATCACTAAAATCATCATTATCATCATAATCTAATCCTCAGTCCCAACTATGTTGGGGCCGACTACATGGATCCTTCATTTCTGTTTAACTCTATCATGGGCCAAATTCTGGTTAAGATGTAGAGATTCAAAATCACTCTTTATAATCTCATCCCATGTTAATTTAGGCCTTCCTCTTCTTCTATTTATTGTACTTGAATCAATAGCATTGTTTTGTATAAGCGCATTAGTCGATCTACGTTGCACATGTTCGTACCATTTGAGTCGGCCCTCACGTAACTTGTCCTCAATGCTCGCCACCCCCACTTTATTCCCAATATAGTCATTTCTCTGGCAATCTTTTCTTATCTTCCAACACATCCATCTCAGCACACACATTTCAGGGACACTCGTCTTGTTGAGGCCTTATTTCTTTACCGCCCAACATTCACTCCCGTAGAGCATGACTGGCAGTATAATTGTTCTATGAAACATACTTTTAAACTGAGAGGGATCTTCCGATCACATAAAACTCCAGCTGCACTCATCCATTTCAACCATCCTACAATGATCATGTGACCAACGTCATTTTGAACATCCCTATCTATTTGAATAATAGAACCCAAGTAACGAAATTTATCACATTTTGGTATATCTACTCCGTCCAACTAGGCTCCATCATTCACACTGCGAGATTGGCTAATATTGCAATGTATATACTCAGTTTTAATCCTACTAATCATCAATCCATTTGATTCTAATGCATTTCTCCAACGTTCAACTTTATCATTCAATCCATCTTTAGTTTTGTCAATCAAAAGAATATCATCAGCAAAAAACATACACCAAGGAACATCATCTTGAACATTCCTTGTCAACTCATCCATAACAAGAACAAACAGATATGAGCTAAGTGTGGATCCTTGGTGTACCCCACTGTGATAGGAAAAGTTGGTGTCTCTCCCCTAGGAGTCTTCACACTAGTAGTAGAGCTATCATACATGTCTTTGATCAAGTCAATCTATTGAATTGGCACACCCTTTTTCTTCAAAATCATCCACAATACTTCTCTAGATACTCAATAATAAGCCTTTTACAAATCAATAAACACCATATGGAGATCTCTTTTGCTTTCTCCACACTTCTCCATAAGCCTCCTAATCAGAAAAATAACATATGTTGTTGATCTTCCAGGCATGAAACCAAATTGGTTGTTTGATATATGCGTTATAAATCCGAGCCTCTGCTCAATAATCCTCTCCCAAAGCTTCATTGTGTGACTCATCAACTTAATACCTCAGTAGTTTGTACAACTCTGAACATTACTTTTGTTCTTGTAGATGGGGACTATAGTACTATCAAGACTTCCCGATCTTGTTAGAGAACTTTGTTAACCACATAACTCCTTCATCCTCCATACTCTTCCATACATTAATGGGAATACCGTATGGTCTGCATGCCTTTCTCATTTTTATTTTTTTTTCAAAGCATTCTTGACCTCAAATGGTGAAACTCGTCGTATGTAAATGATATATCTTTTATTCATGTCACACGAGTCTCTAACTTTATTTGCGATATCTCCATTGAAAAGCTTATGGAAGTAATTTCTCTATGGGTTTTTGATATCATCGCCCATCACCAACGCTCCACCATCTTCATTCTTAATGCATTTCACTTGACTCAAGTCTCTTCCTTTCATTTATCTTATATGAGCTATTTATATACATATATTTTGTCATTTCTTGTGTCTAGCTTCTTATAAATATCATCAAAGTATCTAGACTTTGCCTCCCGAACAACCTTTTTCGCTTCTTTCTTTACTTGCTTGTATCTTTGAAACGTTACATCATCTCGAGATTTGAGCTAGCTCATATAGATCTGCCTTTTCAGTTTAATAGCCTTATGTATTTCATCATTGGACTTCCCCAAATCTCTTTGGAAATTTTTATTTTGCAGGAGCTCATGTTATACCACATAGTGTTAACATCAGACTTTAGATTTCAAATTCCCTCCTTGAGGAGTTTATCATGAAAGTCAACTTCTTTTCTCTTTTAAAATTCCACTGAAATGACAATCAAAATTGCCCACAATTTCCCGTCCACCCCGACCAAGACCGGCGTGGAATCGTCAAAGGCCTGCTCACCCTCCCCTCCCGAATGACATGTTGCTTTTTCACAACCGCCATCTATGGTATCTCCAGCAGCGATTTCCTCCATTTCCACTTTCGGAGTCCAGTGACCTGCCATGAGGACGACCACGGACCACCCCACCTGGGCTGATCGTCAACATGACCTCCAGTCTAAAGAAACCATCACTCTCGGTTAGAATGCCACTACGTCCACTGTTCCCTCCGCGGTTCTCCAGAAAGCTACGCCGCATTATGTCTTAGTGACTACTATTCTAATAATATTACTTGTCGTTTCTTCTCATCTGTTTTGAACGAAAGAATTCACTTATTTTTGGGTAGCTTATCAATTACTTTTTCAGATATTTATGGTTAAATTAGCGATTTATATCATGTGATTTCTCTTGCTTATAGTCGATGTAAATTCAGTTCCGTGGGAGTATGATCAGCTGTACCAAGGGACATTATTTTTCGGGTCACTTTTGGATGCATCTGAAAAAGAAGGATAATATTGGTTCATAAATTGTATTTTTAATTCATGCTTTTTTACCTTTCATTTATGAGGCTTGTCTTATTGGGTGCCTCCCCCCGGGAGTACTCTACACCTTCTGTTCTTATTCAAATGATTGGCACTTTTTGTGCTTCCTTTTCCCCGATCCCAGTCTAGCCTGCTTCTCATTTACTCTCTGAGCTACTATTGATTATACTTAGATAGACAACTACAAAGATTACAATGATATAAGCTTGCTTGGAATGGTTTCCATTCGTAATGTCAAACATGTGCTTTCTTTATGTTACAACGTTACTACCATTTGTTTTTGTCCTTCCTATTAGGGGACTTGCTTCTTTCACTATCATGGTTGCTTCCTGGTTCATCTCACTTGCAAGTGGTAACGAAGTTATCACGTATCTATGCATTTCTTTTGACCACAGAACACTCATCATTAAAATCCATATAAAATAATATCTGAAACGGAACAAACGGAAACAATGCAAAGAAAAACAACCCCTTCACCAGACAACAACAGAGACGTAAAACAAATCACGAAACACCACTTATGTATACCCTAGTACGAAGTCAAACATAGCAGCTCCAGCATGGTACAACTTACACCGAATGATATTCACATGTTTCCTTTTGTAAGCCACCTCTGCGGCTCACGGTCAAGAGTGCCCGTGTGAGTGATGAGGGTGATGGTGAGAGCCCCCAGCCCTGCCGCCAGCCACGGCTACCGCCTCGATCTCCGTCACAACCACGTCGTCTCCACATGTCCGGTGACGTGGGCATGCTGCACCTGTGCATGCTCCTCCACTACTACTGCCGCTGCACCTGCACCGGCTCCTCCTCGCACAACTCCTTCCGATGCTTCTTCTTGAAACAGAAGACTAGTAGCCCTAGTAGGCCCAGAAGAAACAGCCCCCCTAAGGAGGCGCACACTGCGATGATGACTCTATGCGTGTGCTCGTGCGAGTGTGAAGGTGGAGGGGGAGGGAAGGGTGGAGCCACCGGGTTGAAAGGCGGCGGAACGGGGGTATAGGGCGGAGGGGCGTATGGAGGGCTATTCGGGGGGTAGGGTGGTGGGGGGTGGTGAGGGGGTGATCCTGGGGGTGGAGGAAGCGGCGGCGCCGGACCTCCGGGTGGAGGTGCACTATATTTGGGTGGCGGCGCGGATGTTGGCGGTGGCGGAGTGAAGTTGTTAGGAGGAGACGTTGGGGTGTTTGGCGGAGGTACGTCGCCTTTTGGAGGAGGCGGTGTGTTGCCTGTGGGAGGCGGTGGTGTGACGCCTTTAGGTGGCGGCGGTGTGTCCCCATTAGGTGGCGGCGGTGTGTCGCCTTTTGGTGGCGGGGCACCTTGCGGAGGGTTGGGTTTTGGCGGTGACGGCTGCGGACGCGGTGGGCATGGTTGCACTGGCGGAGATGGGGGAGGAGAAGAAGGAGCATTGGGAGGGGGTGGCGGGGAGGAGTAATAGTAGTAGCGGGAAACCATGACGTCGACGGCGATGTGAGCTACCGCTATTACTTCGAACGCGATTAGGAGGAGATGAGGAACGTGGATGGAACGAGCATGAGCAAGGCGGGGGAGTATTTGTAGAGTGATAACGTAAGCGAATCATGTACTGTGCACATGAACATCGTCCCTATCTCAATTAACGTAGTACGTTGCACATGAACTGCGCCACTTGACCTGCTTATGGGATCGAATTGAGCCGAGTCAGGGTCTCTCACCCCAAATGGGACGACCAGCCTGTAGTGGCTGTTATTGTGCGATGCTGTCTGCTTTTGTACGAAGTCCGAAAAACTTGAATGATGGGGAATGTGAATAGTTGGAAAACATGAGAGAGACGAAGAGAGGGAGGGAGTGGCTGTATGAGAGAGGAAAAACGACAAACTATTTTTGTTAATATTTTTTTTAATAAGAATGGATTATTTGACAAAATAAAAATTGGTCCATTTATAAAAAATACTTTAAAATAAGATTAATGTTAACATTTTTCTATTTTTAAAAAATTACACTACTTCCATGTTGTTCCTCGTATTGTTGTTAATATCTTTTAAATTATAACGAATTTTTTAATGAATAAAAATTATTGCGTTTCTTATGAACAGTACTTTCAAATAAGGTCAATGTCAACATACTTTACAATAAAAAAATAAATGCCACTACTTCTCCCATGTTTTTTTATGTTTTTACTAATATCTTAAAAATTATAATGATTTGTTTAAGAAAATAAAAATTGTAAACATACATCTGATTAAAATAATTTAAAATAAGACAAACGTCAACATACCACTATTTAAAAAATAAATGGAACTATCTCCCTCCTATTCCATAACAAGAACAATATTACCATGATTCAATTGGATGTTATCTCACGTACAATTGTATGTTATCAAATGCTATGTGTATGCTATTACATGTTATCCATGTTATTCCATGCTATCCATGTTATTGCATGTTATCCATGTTATTCCATATTATCTATGGTATCTATGTTATTCTATGTTATCAATGTTATTCAATGTCAAATTTTATTTAACTCCATGTTATCCATTTTTTCATGTTATTCATAATATTCTATAGTATTTATTTTATTTCTGGTCCAATTGAATGTTATCTCAGGTTAAATCAGATGTTATTTCATCTAAAAATCCATTATAGATTGAAAGTTATATGAAAATATTTTTTTCTCTCTTCCTTTTTGACTTTTTCAATCACATTATCTAACCTCTTTTAGATTTTATAACTTGTTTTTTTAAAATATTTCAAACTTGATCTTGTTGTAAGTAATTTTTTAAGGAGCTAGCGGCGGTGTTATGTTGTTATATCTAGTCCGTTATGTTGTTATGTATGGTCTATTTTTGTTATTTTCGGTCTAATTTGTTGTTATATCTAATCCTTTGTGTTATTATCTCTAGTCTAATTTTTTTATTTGATTTGTTATCTGTGGTCCAATTTGTTATTATTTCTGATCTAATTTATTATTATATATGGCTTGTTGTGTTATTATTTGTAGTCTCTCACTATTTTATTTTAGATTATATTTTATACTTTATCTAAGTATGTGACATTAGTCTTGTTGTGATGCAATTTTTTACGGAATGTATCCATTTTTATTTCGTCAGAAAATATATTACAGTTTGAAAGTTATTAACAAAAAATAATTGTTTTTTCTTTCCTATAATAACTCAAATCTCCGTCCGGCCTAAGGAAACCTTTGCACACCTCTGTTACCTTTTGGGAGGCCTATGCCCCATTGAAACTGTCTACCTGCGACTGTCCCTTAGTCCGTAGGTCCTGGCACAAGGTTAGAATTCTAGCACATGTGTCACCTAGGGCATAAGGGGCATGATGACTTGACGTCATCCTCACCTTCCTCCAGCTTATCATCGGAAGTCTGTTCAGGGTTTCAAACTCAATGGTGGCAACTAAACACGAGGGTCGCGCTCATTGTGGGACTTAACCCAACACCTTACGACATGAGCTGATGACAGCCATGCACCATTTGTGTCTGTGTTCCCAAAAGCACCCTCTCTTTCAAGAGGATTTGTGGCATGTCAAGCTCTGGTAAGGTTCTTCACTATATAACTAGTGAATATCTAATATCACATATTGTCACATCCCAATTTTTAAGGCCAATTTAAAATTTAGAATGGAGTCTTCCTAAATAATAATATTTGATGGGTTTCTATGCAAAGTTTCAATAATGGTTGTCCTTATATGAGAATGGGATGAAAAAACTTAAAATTTGACTCAAATTCATATTTCACTTTCAATTATGCATTATGTATATCAATTAACTCATATTAACTCTTTTCTTTTCTCTCACATCTAAGGTGTCTATAAAGCCTAGTAAATAATTAAAGTGGTGACCAAATGGTTATTGATTGATTAAAACTCAAAATGGTAACTCAAGAATTCAATATTAGTAGCCTTTTTAAATTATATTACTATTATTGCCTCTTAATTAAAGTTAATAGTCAATATTGAAGTTATGGACCATAATGTGTACGAAAACGAAATATAATTTCATAGGAACATTCTAGACCTTATAATTAGCATATGATTCAAATTTTAAGTCATTATGACCATGTTTGACCCTCCAATTGATTTAAGAGAGGTTTGAATATAATTTGACCAAAGATTGAATATTATTTCAATAATGTGTGGTATTTAACCTAAAGTCTCAGTTTATCCCGCTGTCACAAGTTACATTTATTTTCTTTCCACCTTATGCGTGCCATCGGACGGCTGGTACTTAATCAAAAGATGCTCCAACAGCCATGTTGTCATCCTCAACCTCCATACTTCTCGCGGTCAGTAGTTGTTTTCATAGTGTCATCTTCATTGATCTCGTTCTCTCTCATATCATGACGGTTTATTGAAATTTCTTCACCTTTAGTTCCGTTTTGCCGACCCGGATCTAAAGAGGCATTACTCGCCTATTCTCTCACTCTAGAGTGGAAATGCCCATTTAGGGCTCAAGATTTCTCTCTGCCATGAATTCACATCAACCCTTATAGCCAACCCCACGCCTATCAAAGGGTGCCAAAAGCGCCGCCACACCATTTCACTTCATTCGCCTCAGTCAATTAGACCGCGTATGCCTTCAAACCCCTCATCCTACTCATGGTGGTTTTCCAGCGACCTTCACCTCACCCCAGGCCTCTCCGGCTCCATGGGTGCAATTGGTCACCCGGTGAGCATCACCAATGACCCTCCTCCGTCCTCACGTCTTTATTTTTCCGTGTGTTCATCTCAGGCGGTGTACCCTATAGACCCTCTTTGCGGGGTCATGCCGGCTCTAGTCGCCATGGCATTTTAGTGGTACTCTAACTACGGAAGTGGTACCCCCGATCTCGTTGTGTCACCCAGAATGTTTTTCAATCGTCTTTTGGCCTTGCTCTAGCCCTCTTCGCTGGTTTTGGATCTGTCACCCCTTCCCCTGTTTCTCTCTTTCCTCAGTTCTTTGCTTGAACGTAGAGGACATCACGCCTCCCAGTGGGCTTCCGTGGATTTAAATGACCACAATGAGTAATTCGTTCAAATAGTCTTTCTTCTTCTGGCCTTGACAAGACCTTTCCCCTCTTCCAGCTATCGCCAACCATCGCCATGGCCTGGCTTTGGTGCTCCGGTGCACCACAGAGCTTCTTCTTTAGCTTGTTGTGATCTTCAGGACTTCACAGAGGCATACAAACTTTCATCGTGTGCCAGGGGACTCTAGAATCCCAGTGCAACAATGCACTTCGAAGCTCCTATACTGCTCCTCATCATGGAGCGGAGAAGAATCGAACTGTGAATTTCTCATGTTTGCCCTTGTTGGCTCAATAGGTTGATTTTTGTGATAAGGGTATTTTGGACATTTAATAGAAGCTTTGATTTCTCAGCCGCGAAATACATTTATGTTCTTATGACAGTTTTAGCCCCGTGATTTCAATGATTGTGTCAGATGTTCCTTGATCATTTGTGTCATTCCATATTTTATTTACATTTGCTTTAATCAGGGTTTAATTGACTGTCACGCTATAGTTTTCCTGATTTCTGATTGGTCCAGGATACAAAATTCATAACTTTTGCATACGACCTCAGAAAAATATAAATAAATACGTTTTAGAAAGCTCTCTGGATTCTGTATCGATTAGTATTGTTTACAAACGATGTTTTACACCTTCAGACACTTCAATATATCCAAGGAACAAGTTAGTGTTTAATCTATATGAATTAATGAAACACATCATGATATTAATCAAATTATAGGAGATTAGAGGCTCAATCAAGTGAAGGGACTTGACTTTAAGGTGACCTACTCTAGGTAAGCAGGCCAAGCATATTTGGCACAAGTACTTTGGTTTATTGGTTGTTATTTATGATTATGTACATTATGTGATTTCATGAATTATGAATGTCTATCAAGAATGCATCATGTATAATTATCATTGATTGCTTGCTTGTTTAATTATACTCTATGATATGAACCTAATTATGCTTATTATTATGAAATTAAGGTTAAGAAATCATGTTCAAGAAGGGAAAACCCCATTATGATTCAAGGGGAGAAATTCCATCATGTTAAAGTTCAATGATCATGTTAATGTTTAAGATAATGTTAATGCCATGCTAATGATCAAGTTAAATGGAATTGAATTATTTTTATATGCTCCCGAATCATGGACCTCAAGGGCTTGTCAAGGGCTTTCCTAGAATCAAGGGCTTTCCTAGCAATCATGTGCTCCTTAGGGGGCGTCATAGAGGGATGCATATACTTACTGTTCAATTCAACATGCAATTTATGAATCATGAATGCTTAAGAAAAATCCATGTTAAGGTTTATGTCAAGTGTGTCAAGTGTGTCAAGTCATTCTTTTATCATGTCATGTCATATTTACTTTTATGTCATATAAAGTGCCAAATACCTCTTACTGACATGTTGTATGTTTTGCATGGCTGGGGACGCGATGTCCGCATGACCTGGAGCAAGTAAAGGATAAAAGGAGAAATCAAGATTAGGAGACCTTCAAGCTTTGCCTGGTGGGGCACCATTTACGTAGATGATCCAGAGATCTAGAAGCCATGTTTACCATGTTTAGTTATGTCATCAAGTAAATGAGATATCATGAATGTTTATGATGTAGTTTTCTTTTACCAAGAACTATGTATGAATCATTTTATATCAATGCAAAGTGTTTATTTACATAATTTGCAATGAATAGCATTTTGTGACACTCCCCTTGAGTAAAGAGCTTCCGCTCAGTGATATTTGTATGTTGTGAAAAGTGGGGTGTTACATTATGGTATCCGAGCAATTTTGATAAATGGCCACTAAGCAAATATGATTCTCATAGTCAACCCTAGAGTGAAGATGTAATATTAGAGTTTAGGAATAGATTTCCTAAGGATATATATTATACCAGAGAATGACTAGAGAAGATGTGATACAAGAATACCTAGTAAGATCTCAAGTATCAACCTACCATAGCTAATGAGATGACCTCTCCATTCTCATTGGTTTGGCCAGCCAAATGAGACTTGAAGAGGAATGTCATGAGCACGAGGCCCTATAAGCACTTCTCCTTTCTCAATAGTGCATGTGGTATGGGACATATGCATTAGTAAGTGAGTGAGAGGTGTTAAGATCCCACATCTCTGGGTATGTGCCTGATCATCACATACCTAGGAATGTAGGAAGCACCCAAAGACCTGAGGGTCGATAGCCACCTATGCCTAATGTTAGGAAGTTATGCCAAGTTGAAGGTAGGTGTCCTAAGAGTAAAGATGGATTTGGTTTCATAAACCCTAATGTATAAGGTTGATAAGATAAGGAATGATGTAATAGTTAAATCTATGTCCACATTAACCTTTTTCATAAGATGATCCTTTTCATGAGTATGCCATTTTTTAATTGAATAAAGGAGTAACAATAATCCTAAGGTGGGTAGTACCCTATAAAATTTCGAGGACGAAATTTGTTCAAGGTGGGTAGAATTGTCACATCCCAATTTTTAAGGCCAATTTAAAATTTAGAATGGAGTCTTCCTAAATAATAATAGTTGAGTGGTTTTTATGCAAAGTTTCAATAATGGTTGTCCTTATATGAAAATGGGATGAAAAAACTTAAAATTTGACTCAAATTCATATTTCACTTTCAATTATGCATTATGTATATCAATTAACTCATATTAACTCTTTTCTTTTCTCTCTCATCTAAGGTGTCTATAAAGCCTAGTAAATAATTAAAGTGATGACCAATTAGTTATTGATTAATTAAAACTCAAAATGGTAACTCAAGAATTCAATATTAGTAGCCTTTTTAAATTATATTACTCTTATTGCCTCTTAATTAAAGTTAATAGTCAATATTGAAGTTATGGACCATAATGTGTACAAAAATGAAATATAATTTCATAGGAACATTCTAGACCTTCTAATTAGCATATGGTCAAATTTTAAGTCATTATGACCATGTTTGACCCTCCAATTGATTTAAGAGAGGTTTGAATATAATTTGACCAAAGATTGAATATTATTTCAATAATGCGAGGTATTTAACATAAAGTCTCAGTTTATCCTGCTTTCATGCATTACATTTATTTGCTTTCCACCTTATACGTGCCATCGGACGGCTGGTACTTAATCAAAAGATGCTCCAATGGCCACGTTGTCGTCCTCAACCTCCATACTTCTCGCGGTCAGTAGCCGTTTTCACAGTGTCATCTTCATTGATCCCGTTCTCTCTCATATCACGACGGTTTCTTGAAATTTCTTCGCCTTCAGTTCCGTTTCGCCGACCCAGATCTAAAGAGGCATTACTCGCCTGTTCTCTCGCTCTAGACTGGAAATGCCCATTTAGGGATCAAGATTTCTCTCCGCCATGAATTCACAACAACCCTTATAGCCAACCCCACGCCTATCAAAGGGTGCCAAAAGCACCGCCGCACCATTTCACTTCTTCTGCCTCGGTCAATTGGACCGCGTATGCCTCCAAACCCTTCATCCTACTCATGGTGGTTTTCCAGCGACCTTCACCTCACCCCAGGCCTCTTCGGCTCCATGGGTGCAATTGGTCACCCGGTGAGCATCACCAATGACCCTCCTCCGTCCCCACGTCTTTATTTTGTCGTGCGTTCATCTCAGGCGGTGTACCCTATAGACCCTCTTTGCAGGGTCATGACGGCACTAGTCGCCATGGAATTTCATTAGTACTCCAACTACAGAAGTGGTACCCCCGATCTCGTTGTGTCATCCAGAATGTTTTTCGATCATCTTTTGGCCTTTCTCTAGCCCTCTTCGCTGGTTTTGGATCTGTCACCCCTTCCCCTGTTTCTCTCTTTCCTCAGTTCTTTGCTTGAACACAGAGGACCTCACGCCTCCCAGTGGGTTTCTGTGGATTTAAATGACCACAATGAGTCATTCATTCAAATAGTCTTTCTTCTTCTGGCCTTGACAACACCTTTCCCCTCTTCCAGCTATCGCCGACCATTGCCATGGCCTGGCTTTGGTGCTCCGGTGCACCACAGAGCTTCTCTTTTAGCTTGTTGTGATCGTCAGGACTTCACGGAGGCATACAAACTTTCGTCGTGCGCCAGGGGACTCTAGAATCCCAGTACAACAATGCTCTTTGAAGCTCATGTACTGCTCCTCGCCATGGAGCGGAGAAGAACCGAACAGTGAATTTCTCATGTTTGCCCATGCTGGCTCAATAGGTCAATTTTTGTGACAAGGGTATTTTGGACATTTAACACAAGCTTTGCTTTCTCAGCCGCGAAATACATTTATGTTCTTATGACAGTTTTAGCCCCGTGATTTCAATGATTGTGTCATGTGTTCCTTGGTCATTTGTGTCATTCCATATTTTATTTACATTTGCTTTAATCGGGGTTTAATTGACTATCACGCTATAGTTTTCTGATTTCTGATTGGTCCAGGATGCAAAATTCATAACTTTTGCATACGACCTCAGAAAAATATAAATAAATATGTTTTGGAAAGCTCTCTGGATTCTCTATCGATTAGTGTTGTTTACAAATGATGTTTTACACCTTCAATCACCTCAATATATCCAAGGAACAAGTTAGTGTTTAATCTATATGAATTAATGAAACACATCATGATATTAATCAAATTACAGGTGATTAGAGGCTCAATCAAGTGAAGGGACTTGACTTTAAGGTGACCTACTCTAGGTAAGTGGACCAAGCATATTTGGCACAAGTACTTTGGTTTATTGGTTGTTATTTATGATTGTGCACATTATGTGATTTCATGAATTATGAATGTCTATCAAGAATGCATCATGTATAATTATCATTGATTGCTTGCTTGTTTAATTATACTCTATGCTATGAACCTAATTATGCTTATGATTATGAAATTAAGGTTAAGGAATCATGTTCAAGAAGGGAAAACTCCATTATGATTCAAGGGGAGAAATCCCATCATGTTAAAGTTCAATGATCATGTTAATGTTTAAAATAATGTTAATGCCATGTTAATGATCAAGTTAAATGGAATTGAATTAGTTTTTATATGCTCCCAAATCATGGACCTCAAGGGGTCGTCAAGGGCTTTCCTAGCATCAAGGGCTTTTCCAGCAATCATGTTCTCCTTAGGGGGCGTCATAGAGGGATGCATATACTTACTGTTCATTTCAGCATGCAATTTATGAATCATGAATGCTTAAGAAAAATCCATGAGGTTTATGTCAAGTATGTCAAGTCATTCTTTTATCATGTCATGTCATATTTACTTTTATGTCATATAAAGTGCCAAATATCACTTACTGACATGTTGTATGTTTTATATGGCTGGGGACGCGATGTCCGCATGACTTGGAGCAAGTAAAGGATAAAAAGAGAAATCAAGATTAGGAGACCTTCAAACTTTGCCTGGTGGGGCGCCACTTACCTAGACGATCCAGGGATCTAGAAGCCATGTTTACCATGTTTAGTTATGTCAACAAGTAAATGAGATATCAATGTTTATGATGTAGTATTCTTTTACCAAGAACTATGTATGAATTATTTTATATCAATACAAAGTGTTTATTTACTTTAATTGCAATGGATAGCATTTTGTGACACTCCCCTTGAGTAAAGAGCTTCCGCTCAGTGATATTTATATGTTGTGAAAAGTGGGGTGTTATACATATATATTTGTTTCTTCCATACCGTAAACTACCTTTCATATTGTATTGAATCAAATTGAAAAATCAAATCATTTACACGGGCATTGTACTTATTATTTAATTCAATATGGATTTTCTATATAATATGTATAATTAATGGAATATGTCGGGTTTAGCCTACGTAATTCATTCTTTTTATAGTAGCACTTCGTAAAAAAATAAGATAAGAATTTCTATTCCAATTAGAAATTGTCATATTGAAATTGACTTAACAAATAAGAAATAGAAAAGAAAATAGGATTGGGCAGGTAACAATAAATGAGCCAAAATCTTAGGAAAATGGTATAAAAGATCCTTTTCATGATATGTTTTTGACTTTTTTTTTTACAATTTACAATTATATAATATAACTAGATAATATCGTACATCTTTCTTATTACGGCTCATTAAAGATATAAAAAAATTCCTGAACCCAAGAATTAAGAATGACAAGTTCTTCATTACGCAGAATAAAATAACCTCTTAGAATAGAGAAACAGATTAGATTCGTCGAGAAATATAAAATGATATGTAGATGATATTCATTTTGTGCTTTGACCAATTGCATAGTTTCTTTGTGGATTCCTATAGAAAGTTTTTGTATATGCGCCCCCGGATAGTTCTTTATTATTTCGTCCAACAGTTATAGTGCTTCTAATTCTATGAATCTTTCTAAAACGTTATTTTGTTGAATATCATTCAAAAAAGTTTCGGGTTGCTTTGCAAGCGTTGGCTGCTAGTAGGTCGTCCGAAATCACGTATGTATGGCACATCTCTTTTTTAACGAGGAGCTTGTCTGATTGGAAGTAAAACTATATTTATATAATTTTAAAAAATAATCGAAAGTCGAAGCGTCAAGTTAGAATTGCGTTACTTAGTTTGGTTAAATGCCAAGGGTTAATGTATCTATTTGATTCGTAATCTGTTTGGTAGGAAGTGTTTAGGGCGGTGGTTAAGGCATCTCACCTTAGCTGCAGTCCACACTAGACCAACTCATCCACTAGTAAATAAGCAGCAACCCAAGGTCGAAAATGTAAGGAATACGAACTGCGTCCAAAATAGATATATTCATTTTTAGTTCCCTGTGAACATAGATTATACATATTAATGCCACATATCAAACGGATTTAATCCAAATTAATTGCGTAATTGCGTCTACACATGTTGATAGATAAAGGAAGATGTCGCCTACTTCTTTTCTAGCAAGGACCGGCAGATCTGTTGTCAATCTATTTGTCAATTTATCCGTACAATTGGACACTACAGTTAACTTCCACACTTTAGGTTGGTTTAGACTTACGTTAAACCAAACGTGTGTAATGAAAAACGAGTTGAATTCAAACTGCATAAATTATTTTGCACTCGTACCAATCAGGTCCCTGGTCAGGAATCATGATTGAATTAGGCAGGTCTAATCACTTGTTTTAAATTTACATCACCGGTGTCGTTCACATCAGGTTGAAGGCGGATCTTAAGTCCATAACATACATAATATCCACAAACCAAAAAGCCTTATGTTTGCATGTAATGACTAATTATTTCTAGCCGCCCAGCTTCTGATATTCCTATATATATATATATATATATATATATATATATATATATATATATATATATATATATATATATATATATATATATATATATATATATATATATATATATATATATATATATATAATTTTCAGGTAAACCAAGTGTTGCATATAGAGGAACACTAAACGTAGGAAAAAGACACGAAAAGTAAAACAACTCAAAAAATAATAGGAATCAATTTATAAGCAGTGAATCTTTCGAGATGTATCTGATAGGTCAATCAAGAAAGAATAAGCACATATAGTGAGGTGGGGAACGGGAAAGAATGCTTCTAATTTTGTGGGTCAAATACAACCATGTCACTATAGAAATGTTCTAGCCCAATTTCTATAGGGAGTTTACAAAAGAGAAGCCTCGTCATTTCTCTCAAGGTTGTATCTCAATGGTACACATGCTAAAGGCAAAACTCTCATCCATCTAACATCAACCATTACATAAAACCATGAAAGGAAGATCTTTTCTCTACCAGACATGTTAAAAAGAAGCACATTACTCTTCCTCAGTCGTGAAGAAATAATCTAATCTTCAAGGATTTATGTCTTGGTATCTAAGAAAGCACACAAATAGAAAGGATAAGCCTAGGTCTCAATCTTTGTCTCAGAGATAATCCTTCTTTACAAATCCAAGAACTAGGTCTTAACCTAGTCTATTCCGGTATGCATGGCGAGACCCGTTCCTCTTCATAATAGGATGAAGATAGGGAGATTTCTACTTAGTATCCCTCGACGACGATGAAAACCTCAACTGATCATGGGAATGTGAATGTGGATGAAGGTCTGGCGGCGGTTACGTCTACCAAAGTCAATTTTAGAGACCTTTTTGCTGGATCATCATTCATTGCAGGTCAAGATTTTATGGATGAGGATATTCAGACAAATCTGAATCCAGATGAAATTTCAATCATCAATGAACGAGGCTTCAATGAACTCTTCATTGCTTCGGAGGCATATACTCTTCTGCACAAACCATTCTGGCATACAGTTTTTGTGAAGTTGATAAGCAAGTCTATTGGATACATGACTATGTGTGACAAAATAAAATCTTTGTGGCATCTAATTTCACAGTGGAAGGTTTTTAAACTCACTCTCAACCACTATGTTGTTCAATTTACGTGTGAACAAGACTGCTTGAATGCCCTCACCAATGAACCATGGTCGATCCTTGCGTGCAGTCTCATGGTAAGTCGATGGAAATTTTTGTTTCTTCCCAGTGCTGGTATATTACCCACGGTAGTAACTTGGGCTCACATGTTTGATCTTCCTCTCCATTTATACAACAAAATCATCTTTGACAAGATAGGCACTGCTTTAGGAAAGCTACTACAGGTGGATGAACATACTCTTCATTGTACATGAAGCAGGTTTGCCATAATTGCAATTGAACTAGACTCATATAAGCCAGTACAATCGGTGGTCATCATTAGTGGGGAAAATTACAAAATCGAGTATGAACTATGCCTACATTATGTCATCTACCCAGAATCATGGGGCATGGTGAGAAGAATTGTAACAAAATTGAAGTCCCTTTGACAGCCGATACCCCAGCTGAAGTGCGTAATAATGTTGGTGTATCTTGGAACCAAGAACATGAATGTTGGCAAGTGTTTTATGACAAAAGCATTCATACCCAAAGACAGCAACGAACTGAAAAAGCATCATCATCCTCCCAACCTAAATCTATTTATAAAGTTAATAGGCTCTCTACAATTCAACATAAAGAAGGCGTGATGCTTCGAAAGAAACACAAAATCAAGTTGCTACAAATATGGTGAAAATATTCCCAACCACAGAGAAGATATGGACCTGAAAATAAAAACAAAATTCGACAACATATTTTGTCCATCAAGTTACTACAACAATTGCTAAACTTTTTTTTTGAAGAGGGACGGGAAGCCCTATGGTTGGGGCTCCCCGTAACTACTATTAACTAACTAAATCAAGGTTTACAAGAGATAAAAGGTTCAAAGGGAAAGATTGAGTAAGGGAAAAACTAGCTACTTGGCCCCTACGGGCAGAGTTGGCCACCTCATGGGCAACCCTATTACACCTATGATTGACATAATTTAAGCTACTGAAAGAAAACTAAAGTTGTAAAGCTTTGAAGTCTTCAACGATCGCTCCTAAGTAGTCCCTTCGCATCTTCTTGCTTGTGCATGCATGGACAACTTCCAAAGAGTCAGTTTCTACTTCAATTCTATCATATCCCTCTTTCTTTGCCAATAGCAGCACTGCTCTCGTTGCTAGCACTTCCGTGATGGCGACGTCCATCCCTGAGCTTACCTTCTCCCCCACAACACCCACCATCCTACCCATATCGTCTCTAGCTTCCATCCCAATTCCTGCCCCTTCATCCTCCCCATAGAGCCATCGACGTTCATTTTGATTCTATCCCGTGATGGCTTCCTTCAAACGCAAAGTCCACTATTCACTGACACCCCGTCATCTCCCCCATCACTCCCCTGGTGAGCACTAACACCCCCTATGCCCCTCTTCTAGACGTCGTCACCCCCTTCGTGCCTCCCCCATACCCCGTCCCCCTCGTATCTCCGCTGCTGGTCAACGCATCCTCCCTCATCTCTCGAGTGTGCGTCGACTTCCCTATCTCACTGTTACTGCACGGTGTTACCCCGAACGACACCTCCTCCCATCTAGACATGTCACTGCCCGCCCCGTCGCACCATCATCAATGCACTCTGCAGTAGGTAGACACTTTGTACATCATTCATCTGGAATGTCCGTATGCATCTAACCCTCCACACAGTCCACATGGCAGCAACTAAGAGTTCAGCCTCGTGCATGGACATCCTTTCTAGCGCAGCACCCATGGACGAGATGATATCCTCATCCCTAGTTTCATCCACCCATGCTTGCACCCCTCTCGGTGTCTGCTCCCATACTTCAACCGCATTGGGACAACAAAAAAGCATGTGAGGTATAGTCTCCTTCTCTGACCCACAAAACTTGCAAGTGCCATCCTCCAAGCAATGTCTATCGAAGAGGCGCCCCCTCGTCGCTAAGCATTCCGTGCATACCCTCCACAGAAAGTGGGCTGTTTTGGGACTCCACCCAGCATGTCATATTCTTTTCCATAGCGTATCATCTTGACGATACACAAATCTCCTAGCTTTCTCTTTCCCCAGCAAACCCATCTAGTAAGCAGAGCGGACCGAGAACTCCCCGTCCCTTGATGGCCACCACATCAAAGTGTCTTTAGGTCTCCTCAAGCTGAGTCAGATAGCACATATTCTTTTCACATAGCAGTACGGGAAACATTCTCTAACTCTGCCCTCATTCCATTGAGAACATTTGAGTGTTCTTTGAATATGGTTCTCGGTCGAACTATACTTCGACCAAAATGCTGACAGAGTGCTTTTTCAGCAGTGTAGTGTTTTATTTTTATTTATTTATTGGTAACTCCAACTGTTCTGAAATTTTAACTGGAGATCTGGAACTCAATCATAAACAACATGTAAAATTTTCATAATTTTTGGATGTGTTTAGGCCTTATCAATAGACGAATTATAGTAACTGATATTTTTGCAGAATTTTGGATAGCAGTGCACTATTCGATTTTTATTTATTTAATGGAAGCTTAAAATGATCTCAAGTTTTTAATAGTACTTTATAACTCAATTATAAATAACATGGTAAATTATTATAATTTTTGGAGAAGGTTTGATCTCTGAAATGTACGAATTCACAGAAAAAATTTTATGACAGAAAAATTTGCTGAAATAAGAAAAAGTTTAGTGAGTGGTCAAAGTGCAATTGACCCAAGCAGATCAATTTCTCTATATGATCAACCTAACACACTATAAGATCTCATAATTCATGATTCAAACTAGAGAAATGAAATCCTATAGAGAGAAGGAGAGTTAGGGTTTGAGAGGAGAAATTGATGGAGATGCTGACCTAGGGTTTTGCGGTCCGAGGAATGATGAAATTATGTAAGTTTAGCTTCTTTGGATATAGTTTCATGATGAATCATCTCTCACATGTCAAAATTTCTGTCCCTCATCTGATTTGATCCAAAATGGTATCAAAACTTCCCCTTTTCTCACTCTTTCTTCATAATCCCTCATTTTTAGGGTTTCCGAGTTGAAAGGAAGAAGAATCGGGTGAATTGCTAGGGATTTGATATGGATTCGATATTTTCAGATATGGGATATGTTTTTAAGGTGTTTTCACACCTTAGGGTGAGTGGAAACTTTCTTGAAACATTATATTGCATGAAAATTGGTTAAATCAACCATAATCTTTAATTGCTTAGTATGCGACTACAAACCCTAAATTGTCTATTTGTTCTAAGTTGTTGCAAAATGATATGAAATGGATTCTTACTTTGTTTGAATGAATTTTAGATGATAAAATCATATTATAAATGTATATAATGCATTCTAATGAGAATTCCCTAAGTATTTGTAGAGGTTATAAGAGTGAACTGAAATATAGGGAATTTGTCTATGACTGAAATTTGCTGTATAAGTAAATAGAGAAAGTTGCTTATCTAGATCCCCTTGGTTTTGAATGAGTGTTTATCTGAATGTGTAGTACATGTATGTCAGACACTATCTTAGATTTCATGTGATGTAAATAGTGTTTGCTTGATATCTCTGTAAAGAGGGTGAAGCCCTATATGAGTGGAAAGTTGGAAATTTGTGAATAAATATGGTGAAATCTATTTGAAGTGTTTTTATTGGCATCATAGACTCTATTTATGCAATGTTATTCTTGATTCATATTATCTCAATGAATGGCATGAAAACCCTAATTTAGCTCAATTCGAGGATTTCATACATATGTTGATTGTATATGACTTGTTTAAAGTAATATGTATTTAGTGGATGTTTATGACATATTAAATCCTTATGAGAGCCAAGTGATAAGTGAATGAGGTAAATGAAACCCTAAGGCTAGGGTGTTCAATGAATCAAGTATGGTGATAACAATGTTCTCAGCATGAATTTGGTGATTCTTAACAGTTTAATTGCATGATTCTGGTGTATAAAGTGCCAAGTTGACATGTATTCTATTTATTTAAGAATTCTAGTTTTCCAGTATGTATAGTATGTTGATTACTCAGTATATTACAGTGTTTTGAATATACTGCTCTGCCAAGTTTAGAATGATATACATGTTGTGTTATAAATTTCAAATAAATAGACGCGACACCATAGAGATATCAGAGTCAAGTATGAGTAAGAGAAAGGTACAATGTAGAAAGAGTTTTCTAGGAATAATAAAATAATAGACTTAAGATACCTGAACACCGTAGAATCCTTATGAGAGGTCTGCGCCTTAGGGATGAAACGACCTACCCTTGTGGTGTGTCCAGTATACGGGGTCAGAACGTACCAAGAGATGGTACGGGGGACCTAACCCTGGCGGTGTGACCAGTATACGGGGGTCTCCTTAAATTTTAGAATGTAGTGTCCAACATCAACTAGAGATCCTGGTGGCACTAGAGTACAGAAAAAGCCAAGAGGTGGCTTGACTCTTCACCTATGTGCTCAGGTTATAGGAGGAGTCCAGTTTAGGCCAGAGAGCCATTTCCCTATTGCAGACCTGGAGAGTAGTCAGACTTAGCGTTTCCCAGATGTGTCTGCTAAGTCTTGTACGGTGGGATCATAGTGCACTACGAGTCTTCATATGTAGAGTACACATCATATGATTAAGGCATAATAAAATGAATGAGAGGTCAAATAAGTGTGTACAGTTATTCAATTATTCTTTGTATGTTTCTGAATTATTAGTTCTCTTTATGATCAATCAAGCATTTCATATATTGATTGACTCTTATAGATATATAGAGTATCCTGTCATATTTATGATTGTCAATTATTAGACTCTTTAAAGCTTATTGCTATTATAATTGATATAAATTGCTCAAAAGTATATATGTAATTATATCAGTGCTTTAGACTGTTTCTTTGAAGTACTCATTCACTGAGCGAGTAGGCTCACCCCTCTGCTCACAATTTTTTAGGGAAATCACATGGACTTGAAGAAGATATCATTGCATCAGAGTAGATCTGCCACAAGAGTTAAGCCTGAGTATAGTTAAGTTCAGTCGGTCCATGTCACTCTAGGTCCTAGTATAGATGTGAGAGTGTTGTAAGTGATGTTTTGTATCTTTGTTTTCTTAATAAGAGAGAATGTATCTGATTATCATGTCGTATGAACCTGAGAATGAATGTATGGATGTGTATCGTTTATGTTGAGATCATATTAAAGTAATCAAGTTTGATTCTCTTGTAAAATTAGTTTATGTGATTCAATATGAGAAAACAAAGAGTTTGAAAAAGAAGAGAAAAAGTTAAGGGTGATCTTTTTATTACTTAAATCCTCAATTTGTGCCCGAATCTCATGATTAGTGGTAATTGTGAGATCAGGGTGTAACAACTTTGTATCAGAGCTTAGGTTGAGTTGTTAGGGACCATTAAGTTAGTAAGTTAGAGTCATAAGTGTGGCAGATAGGAGATGTTATGATGTTAGCTCTGGGGATTTGAGTATTTGGATATCCTGGCCTGGTATCTGAGTACTTGGATCAACCAGTATCAAGATACTCTGTCTATTCTTTCATGTATACCCTGGCCAGGTATAGAGTGGAAGGATGGTCTAGAGAGGAACCCTAGAAATATTAGGGTTAGAAACAAGATAAGTAACATGAATTAAGAGCAGAAATATAAAATGAGATAGAACTTTCATTTCATATTGTTGTTTTATTGGAGATGAATAGAAAAGCTCTTATATGTTTGAATTCATATATTCAGTATTTTGAAATATATATGGGTCTTTAAGATTTGTTGTACACTATGCAGTTGTAACATTTATTGATTACATTCTTTGTATCAAGTAGACTAGAAATGATCTTTGAATGAGCTTTCCTAAGTGGATAAGTTTTCTTCCACACATTTGAGATGAATAGGAGTTGAGTAATCCTGAGTAGCTCTTGGCTTCAATACTACAGGTTCGGCCTGGTCTGGCTGGTAGGGTGCGTTACTGGGATCTAATGACTCCTATTAAAAATATAATAAGAGTAGACTCTGAATAATTTAGACACACATCATAGTGAGAATGTACATACACTAAGATGTTGAAACATATGGGAAAGATTAGAATAGCTAAGAATAAGTTGGAACTGATATCTGAAATCCAACTTTGGGGCCTCATATGAGAAACCCTTAATTGGGAATAAAGGAACATGACATAAGGTTCAGATTAAGTTTAATTATTAGTATTATATGAACTCCAAATATGAAATGTGGAAAAGATATGAGAAAAGTGTGTAAGGGGCCAAGATAGTAAGAATCAATCATGAGGAATGGATTATATAACCGAGTACAATGTTTTTTATGTACTCCAAAGCAAAGGGAAAATAGAAGAAAAGAGTTAAGTAGACAATAAGTAAATATGAGTGAAGAGTCTTCAGAAGAGTTAAAGTAAAGAGAATTAGATGAACATCTAAATCATAAGACTAGGATAAGAAACTAAGTTAAAACAAAGATAAATGTTGGAAATAATGAGCTTGATTAAGGAATGAGGGTTATGATATAATTGAGAGCATGGAATGTGTACCTTTATGGTGAAGTTTAATACATGCATCCTTACTACCTTTGGGTTCTAAGTCTCTATAGAACAACAAACTAGTTTCTAAAAGAAGAGAAAAAGTGTAGCTAAATAAATGAATAAGTCATACAAAGGTAGACTATATTCAGGAAGGAAAAAAAACTTGATTGAAAGAGAAACTATGTTTCACCCATGCATGAGCCGTTTGATTTAAAATGAAGGATATGTAATGTATTAAACATGAGGTGAAACTAGTAGAGATAATATTGATTTAGAATTTCAACTTCACATTAGTAGAAGGATAAAAAAAATGTGCAACATGGTATACATGATCATACACATGAATAAGTAACATGATCATAAGATAAAGGTAGAAGTGAAAGATGATAGGTGGAAGAGTAGTATTTGGTAAGAGAATTATGGAAAGTAAGGAAGGGTTTGAAACATAATGGAGTAATATAGATTATAGAAGAAAGAGGTTGCGAGATTCAAGAAAGTTCTAATTAGTCAAGTATCCTTGTTGATAATTAATTAAACCTACATATGAGAAATGTATTCATGAATGTTTGAAGATAAGAATTATAAGTCTCAAAATTATCTTCTCTTTCATATCTTCCTTAATGAGAGCAATGTGGGAATGAAGTGATAAGAAAATGAATAATATCTTATGCATAACCACCATGGTAGAGGCATCTAGTAAATGTAATAATGACACACAATATGATGATGAAACCCTAGAAGGGTAAATTAAGAATGTAATCTATCTGAATGGCCAATTAAGATGAAGGAAATTCAATTGATAAGATAAGGAAGACTTTAGTAAAAACTTGTGAGATCCAAAGTTTGAATTTCACATTAAGGGAGCAAAGTCACACCACAATAACGTCATGCTACTGATAAAGGCCAAACCCTAGACTGTTTAGAGTTGTAGTAGTTAAAGGGTTGTCACTAGTTATTTGACCTTGAATACTAGCATCTCTATATAACAAGATCATGAAATTTACACTATGATAAGTAAACTAGTACTGATAGTAATCCTAGCTAATCTGAAAGGAAGATAAACAATATAGAAAATGATTTAGAGCAAAGGATAAGAAATTGATTTGAAATATAAGAGGTGTGTTTTGAACAAAAGGAGAAATACAATATGAGTGGTGTGATATGAAATAAATTCTTGCAATAATAGCAAGAATGATGAATAATCTATGTATACCTTGTATGTTTCAATTTTAGGGATGTTTAATCTACATGATTAAAATGAGAATGATAAGTAGCAAAAAAAGTAGTAATGAATGAGGAGAGAGATAAGAGAAAACAATGTCTTTTAGTAATATGTGAATTTGTTTTTAGAAGTATAATTTGTTGAAGGTATATTAAGAGATGTAAATTGGTTCTATGTATGATTTCAGTGTACATAAGCAAGCAATATGTTAATTAAAGGTGTCTGATAGTTTAAGTCATTCATACCAGTAATCCATCTTAGTATTGTACAATTGTGGTATGGTGATATGGGTTGAATGATGATGGAACAAATGGAGGGTTACCCTAAATAAGGTAGTCTTACCTATTCACTCATATGAATAGAAGGGGTGATAACCATATTGTATTGATATGTAACCCTAATGAGGTGTAGCTTGTTATACCTAGCTTTAATGTAACTAAGTGATGGTAATTGGGTATGAATAGTCCTTGAATGACTAATACAATTATGGAGTACTCGGTTACTGTTGTTGAAACCCTAGTATGCTATAACCTGATGGTTACACCTTGAATTATGTGTAGGTTCATACTTGAGAATATTATGGAATGTGATGGTAATGCTTCACCTTATACATCCATGATCCAATGGGGATGCCGTGAGTAGTAATGTACAATCGTTATTGAATCTAATCTTTTAACTCAAGATTGTTTTGCTATTTGAGTAGCACAATAGTAAAATTCAAAAGCACATGGTGAACTCTCTTTCATGATTTAGAGGTAATACATCACAATAGTACATATTTAATAGTATGAATTGAGATAGTTGGATCAGATTATCGATGTTGAGGTAACACCTCAAGAGTATGAAAATATTGAAATGGCCATTTCTCTCTCTATCCTATGATTGATTGTGGCATAAAGAATTTGTTTGTTATCATTGAGAACTATTTCAAACATGTTGTGATTTAGTAAAGGAATAAAGGACTTAATGTTGAAACTGCATTCAAGTATGAAATACAAGAATATAATGACATTTAAGATTTCATAAGCTTGAATAAACCTTGAATGTACTTTACTTGCATATTTATGTTTCGGGGATGAAACCTTTTTAGGGGGGGGGGAATTGTAATGACCACATTTATGCTTAATTAGTAAACTAGGGTTTACCTGAATGATTACATGCTTGATTAGATTGAACATCATTTAGATTTGATTAATGATAGTAGATCAATTGTGATGTTTCAAACCTAAGAAGAAACTCTAACTATGATTTTAGTTTGAAGAATTAGGGTTTGAGAAATGTAAACCCTAATCGACAAAAATTAGGGTTTTGATAGTACATGAATATGGAATTTGATCAGGATAGCAGTGTGGTAAATTATTTTTCATATTTTCTACAATTTTTTTATTTAATTGAATTTTGTATATGATATGGGTATCTCAATCATTCATATTGGAGATAAATATCAGAATTTTTTAGTGTTCTTTGTATGTAATTCTCAATCAAACTATATGTCGACCAAAATGTTGACATAGTTCTTTTCAGTAGTGTCGTGTTCTATTTTAATTATTTATTGGTAACTCCAAATGATCTAAAATTTTAACTGGAGATCTTAAACTCAATAATAACCAAAATGCAAAATTTTCATAAGTTTTAGATGTGTTTAGACCTTATCAGTAGATGAATTACGGTAACTAATATTTCTATAGAATTTTGGATAGTAGTGCACTATTAGATTTTTAATTATTTAATGGAAGCTTGGAATGATAAAATTTTTTAACTAAATATTTATAACTCAATTATAAACAACATGATAAATTATCATAATTTTTGGATAAGGCTTGATCTCAGAAATACATGAATTCACAGAAACCTTTTTATGACAGAAAAATCTGCTGAAATAAGAAAAAGTTTAGTGAGAGGTCAAAGTGCAATTGACCCAAGAAGCTCAATTCCTCTATATGATCAACCTAACACACTAATAGCTCTCATAATTCGTGATTGAAACCATAGAAACAAAATCCTAGAGAGAGAGGGAGAGTTAGGGTTTGAGAGGAGAAATTGATGGAGATGCTGACTTAGGATTTTGCGGTCTGAGGAATGATGAAATCATATAAGTTTAGCTTCTTTGGATATAGTTTCATGGTAAATCTTCTCTAACATGTCAAAATTTCCATCCATCCTCTGATTTGATCCAAAATGGTATCAAAACTTCCTCTTTTCTCACTCTTTCTTCATAATCCCTCGTTTTTAGGATTTCTGAGTTGAAAGGAAGAAGAATCGGGTGAATTGCTAGGGATTTGAGATTTTCAGATATCGGATACATTTTTAAGGTGTTTTCACACCTTAGGGGTGAATGAGAACTTCCTTTAAATAGTATATTGTACGAAAATTGGTTAAATCAACCATAGTCTTTAATTGCTTAGTATGCAACTATAAACCTTGAATTGTCTATTTGTTCTAAGTTGTTGCAAAATGATATGAAATGGATTCTTCCTTTGTTTGAATGAATTTCAGATGATAAAATCATATTAGAAATGTATAAAATACATTCTAATGAGAATTCCCTAAGTTCTGCAGAGGTTATTAGAGTAAACTGAAATATAGGGAATTTGTCTATGACTGAAATTTGTTGTATAAGTAAATAGAGAAAGTTGCTTATCTAGATCCCCTTGGTTTTGAATGATTATTTATCTGAATGTGTAGTACATATATGTCATACACTATCTTGGATTTCATGTGATTTGAATAGTGTTTTCTTGATATCTTTGTAAAGAGGGTGAAGCCCTATATGAGTGGAAAGTTGGCAATTTGTGAATAAATACGGTGAAATCCATTTGAAGTGTTTTTCTTAGCATCGTAGACTCTATTTATGCAATGTTATTCTTGATTCATAATATCTCAATGAATGGCATGGAAAACCCAAATTAAGATCAATTCAAGGATTTCATACATATGTTGATTGTATATGACTTGTTTAAAGCAATATGTATTTAGTGGATGTTTATGACATTAAATCCTTATTAGAGCCAAGTGATAAGTGAATGAGGTAAATGAAACCCTAAGGCTAGGGTGTTCAATGAATCAAGTATGGTGATATCAATGTTCTCAATATGAGATGTGGTGATGCTTAACAGTTTAATTGCATGATTCTAGTGTATAAAGTGCCAAGTTGACATGTATTCTGTTTATTTAAGAATTCTAGTCTGCCAGTATGTAGAGTATGTAGATTACTCAGTATATTACAGTGTTTTGAATATACTGCTCTGCTAAGTTTAGAATGATATACATGTTGTGTTATAAACTTCAAATAAATAGATGTGGCATCATAGAGATACCAGAGTTAAGTATGAGTAAGAGAAAGGTACAATGTAGAAAGATTTTTCTAGGAATAATAAAATAATAGACTTTAAAGCCTTGAACATCGTAGAATCCCTATGAGAGGTCTGCACCTTAGGGATGAAACGACCTACCCTGGTGGTTCATCCAGTATATGGGGGTCAGAACGTACCAAGAGATGGTACGAGGGACCTAACCTTGGTGGTGCGACCAGTATACGGGGGTCTCCTTAAATTTTAGAATGTAGTGTCCAACATCAACCAGAGATCCTGGTGGCACTAGAGTACAGAAAACGCCAAGAGGTGGCTTGAATCTCTTCCTGTGTACTCAGGTTAGAGGAGGAGTCCAGTTTAGGCCAGAGAGTCATTTCCCTGTTGCAGACCAGGAGAGTAATCAGACTTAGCATTTCCCAGGTGTGTCCACTTAGTCTTGTACGGTGTGATCGTAGTGTACTATGAGTCTTCATATGTAGAGTACACTACATATGATCAGTGCATAATAAAATTAATGATAGGTCAAACAAGTGTGTACAATTATTCAATTATTCTTTTTATGTTTTTGAATTATTAGTTCTCTTTATGATCAATCAAGCATTTCATATATTGATTCACTCTTATAGATATTTAGAGTATCCTGCCATATTTATGATTGTCAATTATTAGACTCTTTAAAGCTTACTGTTGTTATAATTGATATCAATTGCTCAAAAGTATGTCTGCAACTGTATCAGTGCTTTAGACTATTTCTTTGAAATACTCATTCACTGAGCGAGTAGGCTCACCCCTCTACTCACAATTTTTTAGGGAAATCACATGGACTTGAAGAAGATATCATTGCATCAGAGTAGATCTACCACAAGAGTTAAGCCTAAGTATAGTTAAGTTCAGTCGGTCCTTGTCACTCTAGGTCCTAGTATAGATGTCAAAGTGTTGTAAGTGATGTTTTGTATCTTTGTTTGCTTAATAAGAGAGAATGTATCTGATTATCATGTCGTATGAACCTGAGAATGAATGTATGGATGTGTATCATTTATGTTGAGTTCATATTAAAGTAATCAAAGTTTGATTCTCTTGTAAAGTTAGTTTATGTGATTCAATGTGAGAAAACAAAGAGTTTGAAAAAGAAGAGAAAAAGTTAAGGGTGATCTTTGTATTACGTTAAATCCTCAATTTATGCCCTAATCGCATGATTAGTGGTAATTGTGAGATCAGGGTGTAACACTTTGATAACCTTTTGATGAATTGATAGTTAAGCTAACCAATATTTGGTTGAACTTATATGTTAACCAAGCATAAATGTGATGTGTCACTCACTAAAAAATAATTTTAGCTCTATGCAATTTTTTAGTGAAAGTGATCATTCCCAATGGCTACCTAGGGTTCTAACTAAGGGTAAATATATCTAAATCTCAATAAAATTCATCATTTACATGATATAAATAAATATACTTTTTATCTTAATTTTAATTGATAATAAAATAAAAATATAAATAATCATTTTGTGCATGTCCACATGAGTGTTATTCTAACCCATATGATCCAAATAAATAAATTTCCAAATTTGGAAATCATCCACCCATCAAAAGTAGGTATATAAAATATCCTTGGGCCAACAATTTCACCCTTCTAATAATGAAAAATATTTTATAAATAAGATAAAATTTGATAAAAGTAATTTAGTTTAGAGATCATATCCCGACCTTGTAATATTGAATATGCATGATGCGGTGGAAATAAATAATATGTTATTGTGTTTAACCATAGGATGGTGGAAATGAAATTCCATCCTAAGATGATGTAGTATAAATCAATTTCCAAAATGAATCAATTAGTCAAGAGTCTTGAAGAAATCATTTTCTTCACCAGAGAATTAAAATAACAATTAGAGTAATGCTTTTTCATATATTTAATTCATGAACTTCAACTTTTATTTTTATTCTTGATTTCATTACCCCCCTTTATGAAAATAAAAATGAAAGTGCAATGAGAGTAAAGAAACAATAGCTTGGATACCCATTAATCTGAGGTTCCTTTAGTTAAATGAAATCGATATGTGGGCATGATTAAATTCACAAAGAGATATTATTAAATGACCAAGAAGACTAGCTAGACTATACGAGTTGAAACTAAAGTTTTAACATACTAAATTTTGAATCAGGGCACAATCATTTTTTCTTAGGCTCCTTGTGGATTACATTTTTTTCTATCCCTTTCTCACTAACTAACATAATTTAAAGAGAAATTGGAGCCAAGACTATATAATATTTCATAAAATAACCTTTTGTATAAGTTAAGGATAAATTCATTCATAAAGTCTAGATTAAGAACATAAAACGACAACAATTTTTATACTAAATTATTATAAAAAGGGGAATACATGTGTTAAATGCATGATTATCCCCTTGTAAATAAATAAAATATAAAAATAAATCAAAATGAAAATTGAACAAATGAAATGAGATTTTCACATCTTAATTAGCTTTCCTACCAATTTTCATGCCAATAGGACTTGATTTAACCCATATGTTGGTAAAGTATGCCCGTACAACCAATCATGTGATGATTGACATGGCATAAACTATAAAAGATTTGATTAATACTCATAAAGGTAATCTTCTGATTCATTCTGTTTCATTTAGTCTGGGATAATGAGGAAACATTATGAATGTCTAAAGAATGACAATACTCAAAGACGTATGTCTTCAAGCACATGACTTGGAGGATGAGATCAAATGAATGTTAAAAGTGTGTACATTCTTATTATGTCCCTAGTTGATTGTTACTGTGGAAGGTAGATAGACACCAGTAACACATAACACTAGAGTGTGGGTTGGTTGATGACAGAATCTCATTAATCATGATATATCAATATCAAATCAAGCACATAGATACATGTTAGAGAACAATGTATCATACAGACCCACCATAAGAGTGACCCATGGAAACCATCATTGGTGGTCATATTCATCTCTCATAGTGAAGGTGGTGATTGTGGTTCGTAGACTTGAAATCACTAAACTGGTCACATGTCATTGGGTACATTTTGACATCATCAGACGTAGTCCTGAAATATGGATTGTCATAAAGGTGATGATTGGGTGACTTTGACACATGGGGACCGAGTGTGAGTGATAGATATGGGATTTTTCCCTTCTACTGAAGATTGATATCTTTGCCACTTGATAAGAGAGACGGAGAAATGCATGTGCATTCACATGTGAATCAATATATGATATTGAGGTCACACTATTTGAGAGAGTCCTCTCTTGGTTCAAGGAACATGGGTTGAACGTTGAGAGGATGATGATTCCATGCCTTGAGTTCATCTTGGATATTAGTGACAAAGGAATTATACAATCACTACAACACCTTACACATATTGTAGGTTGAAGTTGTTCTCCAACTTTCCATTCAATTGGGTAGCACTACAGTGCGACTAGGCACTACTCTCTAATTGTGATGTCATAAGTTAGTTATGAAGATTCACTGCTAATGTGATATGGGACCTATAGGGTCACACACATAGGAACTCATCTAGAAGAGGAGTTTGTTCTTGAATAATGATTAGATTGATTACTAAAGTGTTTGGGTACTCAATTCACATAACAAATTGGCTGACTGCACTGCCAAATGACCAACTCACAGGGTGAGACGACCATTTGGACTACAAGATGAGTGTCTCAAATCTTGAGAAGACCATTTGAATTGTTAGGCTAATCAGAAATTGAATTGGCTAAGTTCTTCCCAAACTAAGGTGTGAACCGATCGATTCATTCTGTTGAACTGATCGGCTTGGCTCGGGTCACCAGACGACCATCTGGGGGATTGAGACGATCGAATTGCATGTGAGAGATTTCTCATTTAGGTCATAGGAAGGTTCTAGATACTTTCTCATATCATTTTGATTGCACAACACTTGTCGTGTAAGGAATTAATGCTTAGCATTAATGGGCAACAAATTCTCAATTTTGTAAGCGATTGGGAAACAAAAAAATGACCACTTTGCAGCATGCGACGACCATCTTACAATGCCAAATGACCATCTGGGTCACCCGATGACCATCTCATGCTTCGCAGGTTGTGAAAATTCAAGATCTTGTGGTCCTTTCCACACCCATACAGATCCTGAACAGACTGGGAACCATGGCCCTAACCCCGCCTATAAATATAGGGTATTGGGGGCTTCGTAGAGTACAACATAGAAAATTGAGAATCAATTGCTCTGACAATTATTGTTCTTTCATGTTGTGGTAACCAAGAGAGCCCAAAGAATTCCTACCCGACTAGGGAGGGATAATGATGGGAGAGAACAATTGAGGATCATTGTTGTGGGAGAGCAAGTTGGTGACTAGTGCGCCAATGAGAGGGATAACTCCTTCCTATCTGTTCTAGTTGAATGACATATGTTCTAGTTGGTCCATGTAGACTACTCTAGAGGTAGGAGTCCTTTGGCTGATGTTAGGAGAGTAAAGTCAATATATAGTCCATGGCGAGACCACATGAGTCATTGTAGAAGTTGTCTTGTACGTTGTTCATGGTGAAGACCAAGAGCTGGACAACCACCGTCTAAGTGAAACTAGAAGATAGTTGTAATGCAAAGAGTTGTTGTCACTGGACTTACTCCAGGACCATGCATTATTTGTTAAACCATCCTTCCTATTTCATAGAAGTTGATGTGATCTTACTGTTACGGGAATACAGATATATAAAAATTGTGTTTTTGTTGCTATACTGTGTGCTCATATTTCCCAATAATGGTATCAGATCTACATTAATTTACTATATTTTAGAATAATTGATATGATTGAATTTTTAGTTTTACCATTTATTAATTGCATACGATACAAATATTTAAATTGTCTCATATGCATATCTGATCAAAGGCCACATAATCCCAAACTCTCTCTCTTTCTCTCTATATGTATATGTATGGGATAAAGAGAGGCATTCTCTCCCCCTCTCCCACGCCCGTGACGGAGGCCGAACGTCTGGGAGGGTGGTAAACCAAGGCGGCAACTGGGATTCGAACCCGAGTCCCTTCGTGAGGGGACACCGTGCTTGACCACTTGAGCCACTCCTTGTCGGCTCTATATGTATATGTATGTATGTGTGTGTGTGTATTATATATATATATATATATATATATATATATATATATATGCAATTGACACGCGTCACCTTAAAATGAGTTTTGATGGTGGATGTGTAGCATGGTTATTGTCAATACCCAATATTTGTGTGTGGTTGGATGATTTGCTTTTATTCCTATTTATCTCAGTCAGTGTATTGAGCCTCTACTTCCCTCTTCCCATTGTAAAGTTAATTCTTTCCTACCTTTTCTACCCTCGAATGTAATTTGAGGTTTCTCTTTACAATATAATCCTTTAATAGCAATAGGATAATTTCTTTTCTTGTAATGACAAAGAAAATGATAATCGCCAGATTTGACGACTAGTTTGTGAGACGAGCGAACCGTCTGGAGGACCATGAAGGATAGAACGATGGAGTCATATGACTGCCTGGTGGACCCAACCAACTGCTTGAAATGAGTCCAAACATTAGTTAGACTGAAAGCTAGATGACCGTCTGTGATGATCAACTAGCCGGCCAAGAGGCGAGACGACCGGTTCAAGGGTTGAACCGATCTACCCAGATTGGCGAACATAGATCTACACCAACAATAGGTTCATACATGAGATGTGATGATTAACCTAGGTGGTAGTAATTTCTTGTGGCTACAAGGAATTACAAGTAGAAATGGCCACTACTGTTGCCTTTTGTTTTATAATGAATGTTTATGTTGTGGGATATAGTGTGTACATGATATGTACTATATATGTCATGATTGGAAACAATATATGTATATATATGATATATATAAAATCCCTCTAATAAAATATATTAAGCCTAAGATACTTTTCAATTGCAATACACATGAAATGATTGTTCGACTAAGCGTAGGTTACACCAAAGCATGGTGCATAATCTACCTCATGGAAGTGTGATGGTAGTAATGTAGGTATCGCCAAAGTGGGGTGCATTAATATCGTATTGGTTATTGTGATAGGCTTAACTGGCGAATCTTAGAGCATCTAAGTCCAGAAGCATGCAAATGATTACGGCAAGGAGTTGCACATATCGTCTATCAGGAATTGCATATGATGTAATTGGCAAGTTGCCTACCTTGATGATTGACTAAGTATGTTGATGTTGGTCAGGTCATAGTTGAATTATCTTGGGTCTTGCTCATTAAAAAACTATTCACTGCAATTTTCTGAATGGATACTTGAAGGTTGTTAGTTTCATCAAAATAATGAGAACGATAATGAATTAAAGACCTAATTTTTATCACCCAAATTTTGATCAAATCAAATAAAAAATGAGTTTTTGGAAAAATTGCAAATTCTTTTATATAATCAAATGGCAACGAACAACAATCACTTTTCTCTATGATTGGTCCTTGAGAAGGACAAACTAACTGGGAACAACTTCAACGATTAGTCAGGGCATTGAGAATTGTTCTCACACATGAGTGCAAACTCTATGTCCTAGAAATGCCAGAACCAGAAGAACCACATCAAAATGCACCAAGGCCTGACAAGGATTCTTATAAGAAGCATACCAAAGATGTAGTAGATGTCAAGTGTTTGATTCTATGATCCACGAACTATGAGTTGCAAAGGCAACATGAGAACATGGATGTGATTGAGATGGTCACACATCTCAAGAACATGTTCCAAGATCAGGCTTGACAAGAGAGATATAATGTCTCCAAGGCATTATTCATATATAACATGGAAGAAGGTGACCAAGTAGGTCCTCATGTACTCAAGCTCATTGGGTATGTGGAGAACCTATCTAGACTAGGATTCCCATTGGGTCAAGAGTTGGCCACTAACATGATTATGTAGTCTCTACCAGAGTCAAATAGTCATTTTGTCATGAACAACAACATGAATGCCTTTGACAAGTCATTGATAGAGTTATAGGGAACATTGAGAATAGTTGAGACACAAATGAAGAAAGACAAACCCAAGTCTATGATGATGATCAACAAGACAAAGGGGAAGTCTAAAGGCAAAGGCAAATCTAAGAAGAGTGCTAAAGCTAGTCAGAAGCGCAAGTCTTCAAATTTTAAAGCAAATGGATGAGTGAAGAAAATAAGAGGTGATTGTCACCATTGTTACCATCCTGGACATTGGAAAAAAAATGCCCACTCTGGTTAGAGGAATTAAAGAAGAAGAAGGAAAGGCACTGAATTTTATTAGATAAATTTGATTATTTCTTCATTTTTGGTATGTGATACCAAATAGAGATCCACATACTTGATGTGTAGGATCTGACAAGAAGTAAAAGCCTTCATGGAAGGACAAAAATGGACAAGGTGGGGCAAGAGTTGTAGAAACTTTAGTCTAAATTTAAATTCATCTTAGCCCCATGGGCATGTAATGGAGTTAGTAGAACTGCTATTTTATTATTCCATGAAATAGAAACATTTACTTTAATGCATCTTGTATGTCAAGTATAATAAATCAATAAAGTGAGATATTAATGTTTCTATTTCAAAAGATATAATCTTGCATGAAAACTCCCAAACATCTAATGATCTTTGTATGAAATACTTTGAGATGAGTGTTTATAACGTTAATACCAAAGGATTATAATTGATAACTCAATACTATCATTAGTAATAGTTACCTTGGACATACATATAAGAAATACATGTCTAGAATACATATTGATGTTAATATAGATTCTTGTGGTTATCAAACCTAAGGAAACATGCAAAGCCTTATTTACGTATAATGTGACATGACATCCTTCACTAGATGTAGTGAGAGGATAATCCTTCCATTAGACATCATATATGTGATGCATGAGGATCTTATGTATTGAATTCTATAGTTAATTAACTATATCTCCTAGTCATTTACTGGTATTATGATGATATGTACTCTGTAAAATGGAAATCTCTTGAAATGTTCAAGGAGATTATAAATGAAACATGAGTTTGATGAAATTATTAAGAAACTTTGATGAGATCAAATGTTGAAATACTTTACATCAATACCTTAAGTACCTTCAAAGATAGGACTGTGATTATGTATCACAAGTCAAATCCATCTAAACATGATGATGTGTCAGAATGAAGGAATTATACCATGATGAGTCATGATATGATTATCAATTAATCTAATCTTCTTATCCTCTTATATATATACCTATCACTAAATAATGTACCATCTGAATGGTTTATAAGACATCATATAAGATATGGTTAGGGAATGTCCCAATATGTCTAAATTATTAAAGCATAAATTGAAAAAGTTGTTTCTTGAAAAGGTTTATCTACAAACCATAATTATTGAATGTAACTATTAATATCAATCCAATAACAAACATGTTTTGTTTATAGGATAACTGAGTTCCTAAAAGATCAGTGGGAGTAAAAGTACAACTCAAAATGTTTGAGGTTAACAAAGAGCTATAATGAGAACTAAGAGAATCATAAGTTGTTTTGGAATCTTGAGTTCATCATATAACACAGAAAAAATAGTTCTAGTAGAGCATGTATGAGATTGGAGGATTATGAATCCAACAACCCAAAAAAGATTGGTCATGAAAAGATGAGCCAACTAATCGAGTATAAATTATTAACTACCATAATATGAGTAATGTCTCAAGGCCATTATGGGGTCCATGTAAGCTAACAAGGCAGGACCTTGATAGTACCATCTAAAGGGGTAATACCTAAAGGGTGCAATGAGGCATTGTGGTAAAGATCTACACAGATAATATAAAAGGGCAGATTGGTTGAACAAGTTTTCAAATCAGTTCAAGTAGTTGAACATGACAAAAATTCCTTTACCAATTGTCAAGCTTGTTGTTGTAGTTAAAATAGACTAAGAGATTTAGCATATGAAGGTAAAAACTAGATTCCTTAAAGGGAATACATCAGAGGAGGTGTACATGACACAACCTAAATGGTTTTATAAATTCATGAATACAAATAAAGTTTATAAAGTACAAAGTTCAATCTAGGATTGAAACAAACATCTCAAAGGAAGGATCTTTTAACTTGACAAGATATTTAAAGAGTTTGAATTGAATCAAGATAAAAGATGAAATATGTGATTACAAAAGATTTAGTGGGAGCATATATAAATATTCCACATATGATGAGGAATAACATCTCAATATTGTGAATCTTGAGATTTGGCATCAAAACCCCTTCAGCAAAGAAGGATTAAATGAAACATCTTATGAGATAAGGATCAAGATCTATAAAGATAGTTCTTGAATGTTTCACAATCTAAGTTTGAGCACATGCAATACAAGATGTTGAAAGAATTCAACACAGATTCAATGAGAGAGAATCTAGATTAGTCTCTCATGAACCATAGTTCCAATTCTTGTAAAGAGTGGAAATAACATGATTAAGATGCCATAGGCTATAGCAATGGATCAATCATGAATGATATAAATGTACTAATCCCATATAATCTTGTATGTATTGGACATGACAAGATGATACTAAAATCAATAAGGGTTATTGGAATGTCATTAAAGATATCCTTTAGAACTTGAGAAGTACTTAAGGATAGATTGCTAGTCAATAAGGATAGAAATAAAAGGAAGAGTTGGTGTAAAGGGTTAGATC
Source organism: Alisma plantago-aquatica (assembly GCA_963693085.1). Classification (NCBI taxonomy): domain Eukaryota; kingdom Viridiplantae; phylum Streptophyta; class Magnoliopsida; order Alismatales; family Alismataceae; genus Alisma; species Alisma plantago-aquatica. Next base: position 680,556,389 of record OY856411.1, read on the forward strand.
GATGCAAGTTTTCACAATGACAAAGTGATCACAATAAATATGTTTGATTTAAAAGGAGAAATGTTGTTAGTTGGAAGGGTTATGAACTAATATCCATTAATTCTATTCTACAACAAAAGCCGATTATAGTTGTGTTATGAAGACAAAGTGATACTATATGGATCTAGAAGTTTATATGATGAACTTATAGATGTTCCAATATTTGATGACATAGTAGTGATACTGTGACAACAATGGAGCTACTTGTTAGGCAAGGAATATCAGATACCATATTACGATGGTTTCATCTCAGAGCAAAGAGATAAGAAACATGCAATATACCAACTCATAGCAAAATGTTGCTAACCCACTGGATCAAGCACTGCACAATAGAAACATGGTGGACATGTTTGGATCACTAAGAATGAGATTCATGGGAGATTGGCTCTAAATGCAAGTGGGAGTTTGTTGGTAAAGTATGCCCATAGAGTCAATCATGTGATGATTGACATGGCATAAACCATAAAGGATTTGATTAATACTCATAAAGGCAAGCTTCCAATTTATTATGTTTCTTTCAGTTATGAGATAATGAGGAAACATTATGAATGTCTAAAGAATGATAATACTCAATGACATATGTCTTCAAGTACGTGACTTGGAGGATGGGATCATACAAATGTTAAGAGTGTGTAAATTCTTATTGTGTCCCTAGTCAATTGTTAATGTGAAAGGGACTAGAGTGTGGGTTGGTTGATGATAGAATCTCATTAGTTATGATATGGCAATATCAAACCAAGCACACGAATACGTGTTAAAGAATAGTGTATCAGACATACCCACCTTCAAAGTTACACATGGAAACCATCATTGGTGGTCATCTTCATCTCTCATAGTGAAGGTGGTGATTGTTATTCTTAGACCTGAATCACTGCACTCATCACATGTCGTTGGGTACACTTTGACATAATCAAACACAGTCCTGAAACATGGGTTGTCATAAAGGTGATGATTAGGTGACTTTAACATGTGGGGACTGACTGTGAGTGATAGAGATGAGATTTGTCCCATCTACTGGAGATTGATATATTGACCACTTGATAAGAGAGACTAAGAAACGAACACACATGTACATGTGAATCAATATATGATATTGAGGACACATTATCTAAGAGAGTTTGCTCTTATTCCAAGGAACATGGGTTCAATGTTGAGAGGATGATGATTCCATGCCTCGAGTTCATCTTGGATATCAATGACAAAGGAATTATACAATCACTGAAACACCTTACACATATTGTAAGTTAAAGTGGTTCTGCAACTTTCCATTCACTTGGGTAGAATAGATTTGCGACCAGGAACCACTCTCTACTTGTGATATCATCATAAGTTAGTTATGGACATTCACTTCCAACCTGATATGGGATGTATAAGGTCACACACATAGGAACTCATCTAAAAGAGGAGTTTGATCTTGAATGATGATTGGATTGATTACTGAAGTGTTTAGGTACTCAATTCACATAATAGATTGGCTGACTGCACTGCCAAATGACCATCTCATAGGGTGAGATGACCATTTTGGAGTGCTAGATGAGTGTCTTAAATGTTGAGATGGCCGTTTGGATTGTTAGGCTAATCAAAAATTGAATTGGCTCAATTTTTCCCAATCTGAGGTGACTCGGCTTGGGTCACTAGATGACCATCTGGGTGAGTGAGAAGACCATCTCGCATCTGCAAGATCACTCATTTAGGTCGGAGGAAAGTTCTAGATACTTTTCCAGATTGTTTTGATTGCACAACACTTGTCGTGCAAGGAATAAATGTTTAACATTAATGGGAAACAAATTGCCAATTTTGTATGCGATTGAGAAACTACAAAACAACCATCTCACATTACTAGATGATTGTCTAGCATTTCCATACGACTGTCTGGGTCACAAGATGACCGTCTCATGGTTTGCAGGTTGCAAAAATTTAAGATCTTTGGTCTCTTCCACTCCCATACAGATCCTGAACAGAATGGAAACCCTAGTCCTAACCCCACCTATAAATAGAGAGGTACCAGGGGCTTACCAGAGTACAATACAGACAATTGAGAATCAATTACTCTAACAATTGTTGTTCTCTCTGGTTGTGGTAACCAAAAGAGACCAAGTAAGTCCTACCTGACTAGGGAGGGATGGCAACATGAGAGAACAACTCATGATCATTGTTGTGGGAGAGCAAGTTAGTGACTAGTACGCCAACGGGAGGGACAATTCCTTCTTGTATATTTTAGTTGAACGATGGGAGTTCTAGTTGGTTCGTGTGGACTACTCTAGAGGCAGGAGTCTTTTGGCTACTGCTAGGAGGACAAAGCCAATCTGCAGTCTACAGAGAGACCGCAGAAGTCACTACAGAAGTTATCCTATCTACTATTCATAGTGAAAACCAGGAGTTATACAACCATCATCCAAGTACAACTAGAAGACTGTTGCATTACAACAATTTGTTATCGCTGGACTTGCTTTAGGACTAGGTATAACTCATTAAACCATTCCTCCTATTTTATAGTAGTTGACGCGATCTTACTGTTATGGGAATATAGATAGATAAAGTTTTTATTCTGCTGATATACTCTATGAACGTAATTCCCAACACCACCTATTTTGACATGGTTACGTGGAAGTATCTCATCCCCCATGATACATGACAAATCTTTTATCCTATCCCATTGTAACAACACTTTAAAAAGATGTCTTGTTACCTATCATTTTAACCCTAATTTCATTTTTCACATTATCATCTCCTCACTCCTCCACAAAGTGCTCCAAATCTATGTTGGAGATGGGGCACAAATCTTTCAGTCAGTAAAACTTGGCCTGGACAACATATTTTATACAAATTCTAGATCATTACATGTCCATCCAAACCATATTCTCATTTAGTTGTTTGGACGTAACCATCTACATATAGGCTCATTGGAACTCTAGATGTTTTCATAGTCCATACCAATACTTAATGTGTCAAAACAACTCAAAAGATTGTTGATAATTGTTCTTTACTTGTACCTTTAATTACTATTCAAATTTTGTTCAAAATTCTTCGATAATGACGAATCTTACTCTGATATATAGTCATCTGATTGGAATGAAAGAAATGAAGATTTTTTTGAAAAAAAATTGGTAATTCATTCATTATGTTGTCATGGGGTTTCGAACTTGTGACCTCTTGTTCATAAAACATCAACTTTACCATTCAGATGCCACTACATTAGTGAAATCAAGATTTTTTTGATAACTTATCATGTACCCTTACAAATATTTATGTTTAAACTTGCTATATATATATATATATATATATATATATATATATATATATATATATACATACAGAGAGAGAGAGAGAGAGAGGCTAGAATACACTCGAGTGTATTCAGAGCAGAATACACTCAAGTAGTTTTTCATGATGCAATAATTTTTTTTTAAATCTAATCCATTGATCTTCTTAAACATCTTGTGAACAACTCATACACAAAATTTGAGCACATTTGGACATTTATAGGTCATGTTATAAAGACCGCAAAAATTATGCATTTCAAATTAGTTTCACGCGTCAATTTTGTTACCCTCAGATGAGTGACTTACACTCATCCAAATGTGCTTAAAATTTGTATGTAGTCTAGTCATAGTATTACGGTGAAGATCAATGGTCTACATTTTGTAAAACATAGACTTGATATGCAAACAAACTCGAGTGTATTCGTGCGATCTGTACACTCGAGTGTATTCTAGCATGACTATATATATATATATATATATATATATATATACCATGCAATTTCTCTTGCTCATAGTTTATGTAGGTTCAATTTTCTGGGAGCATGAACAAGGGCGCAATGCCCTTGTGTGTTATCTGATAATGGCCATTTCTCTACCAAGGGACATTTTCTTTTTTGACTCATCTCTCAATGCATTTGAAGAAGAAGGATATCTTTGGCTCGTGAATTGTGTTTAATGTATGCTTGTTTATCTTTCTTTTACGAGGCTTGTCCCATGAGGTGCCTCTCCCCTTAGTACTCTATGGTCTAATAAAGGCTTTCTCTTGTTATGTCGAACGATTGGATTTTTTTGTGCTCCCTTTCCCCTAGGGGCGGAGCCAGAAGTTGGTTCTTGGGGGGGCCAAAAAATATTTGTGGTGTCTAGGATTCAAACCCAAGACTACAAGTCTAACAATACACACACAAACCACTAGACCAATTTCACATTTTGTTTCAAAAATATGATACATTCTATATATATTCTTGTCCAATTTGTAGACAATAAATAAATTTAATAAAAAATGACTTGTGGGCGTGGGGGTTGGAACACACAACCTACAATGAAAGTTAAGGAGCACAAGCCACTGGACTAGAAGTACCTCATTGCATAGGTCTCACTGTGGTATATATTTATTATACAACTTATGTATAAATATATATATATGTATATGAGTACTCATATTGTGGGGGCATGGCCTCCTCTTGCCCCCCTCCCCCCCCCCCCCCCAGCTCCGCCCTTGCTTTCCCCTTATGCCATTCCAGTCGGGTTCAAATTTGTTGTCCTGGACATGATGTCTCAAATGTGTCCATGTTAATCTTTTCCATACAAACTCATTAATTTCTTTACAGGGGAGTTTTTAGTTGAATGCATAGCAATTAGTTTTTGAGATATAAGCAGGACATGCAGCAAGTTTGGGACAACAGATTTAGAGGCAGTGCAACTTGCTTCTCACTTTCAACCGTTTCCACCACCACAACGTCTTTTCTGGTTTATTTTACTCTCCGCGCCACGGCTGATTATACTTAGATAGACAGCTAGAAAGATTATAATGATATAGGCTTACTTGAAATGGTTTCAATGCATAATGACGAACATGTACTCTATTTATGTTACAACTTAACAGACTACCATTTGCTTTTGTCCTTCCTAAAAGGGGACTTGCTTCTTTCACTGTCATGGTTGCTTTTTGGTTCATCCCACTTGCAAGTGGTAACGAATCTATCACGTATCTATGCATTTCCTTTGACCACAAAATACTCATTATTACAATCCAATTAAGAAAAAATGTGAAACGCAATAAAATGAGAGAACACAAAGCAAAACAAACCTTTCACCAGACAATACAAGAGAGAGGAAAAATAAATCACGACGACGCATCACTTATGTATACACTGGTACGAAGTCAAACGTAGCAGCCCCAGCACGGTACAAATTACAACGAATGATATTCACATGTATCCTCTTGTGAATCACCTCTAGGGCTCACGGTCAAGAGTGCCCGTGTGAGTGATGGGGGTGATGGTGAGAGCCTCCAGCCCCGCCGCCAGCCACGGCTACAGCCTCGGTCTCCTCCACTACTACCGCCCCTGCACCTGCAGCGGCTCCTCCCTCGCACAGCTCCTTCCGATGCTTTTTCTTGAAACAGAAAACAAGCAGCCCTAGGAGGCCCAGAAGAAACAGTCCCCCAAGGGAGGCGCAGACTGCGATTATGACTCTATGCTTGTGCTCGTGCGAGGGTGAAGGTGGAGGGGGAGTGAATGGTGGGGGCAACGGGCTGAAAGGCGGCGGAACGGGGGCATAGGGTGGGTGGGCGTATGGAGGGCTATTTGGGGGTGGGGCGTCGTGAGGGGGTGATGCTGGGGATGGTGGGAGTGGTGCCGGACCTCCGGGTGGTGGTGCGCTGTACTTGGGTGGTGCCGCGGATGTTGGCGGTGGCGGAGTAGAGTTGTTAGGAGGAGACGTGGGGGTGTTTGGCGGAGGTACCTCGCCTTTTGGAGGCGGCGGTGTGTCGCCATTGGGAGGCGGTGGTGTGACGCCATTTGGTGGCGGCGGTGTGTCACTATTAGGTGGTGGCGGTGTGTCGCCTTTCGGAGGCGGCAGTGTGTCACCTTTCGGTGGCGGTGCACCTTGCGGAGGGTTGGGCTTTGGCGGTGACGGCTGCGGTGGCGGTGGGCGTGGTTGGACAGGCGGTGGTGGGGGAGGAGAAGAAGGAACATCAGGAGGGGGCGGCGGGGAGGAATAATAGTAGTAGCGGGAAACCATGACGTTGACGGCGATATAAGCTACCGCTATTCCTGCGAGTGAGATTAGGAGGAGATGAGGAATGCGGAGGGAACGAGCATAAACAAGCCGGGGGTATTTGTAGATTGACAATGGAAGCTAATCATGTAGTGTGCACATGAACAGCGTCACCATCACAATTAGTACTGCCAGAAAGTACGTTGCACATGAACTGCGCCACTAAAACTGCATATGGGACCGCATAGAGCCGTGTCAGGGTCTCTCATTTTTAAACGAGGGGCTTGTCTGTTTGGAAGTAAAACTACACCTATATTTTAAAGAAAAACGGAATTGGAAACGATAAATTAGGACTGGGTTACTTAATTAATCTGGTTCAATGTCAAAGGAATGTATTTATTTGATTCGTAATCTGCTCGGTTGATGCGTTTAGGGCGGTGGTGAAGGCATCACAATAGCTACAGTCCGCACTAGGGCTCCGTTTGGGAAAGCGATTAGTTTAATCGCCGGTCATGTATCCACGATCACTCAGCCACCGTGTGAAATTGGTTTGGTGGATAATCCTAGCTGGCTGATCGCAGATGAGTGTGAAAAATATGTAAAAGTCTGCTGATTGTTAATCTAGTGTTTCAGGACCATTAGGGGCCGTTTTACTAAGTACAGGTATTCTTATGCAAATCCGGGATATATTGATGAGAGAAAATAACGTTCTGCATTCTATTTGGTAGTTGCGTTAATAGTTCAGCGGGATTTGAAGTAACCCCATGTGCGGAAGTACTCGTAACTACCGCATAGAGTCCAGTGTGAGACACCCGACATGCTAACCTGCTGCACCGGGCTGTGTAGGTTAGCATGCCGGGTGTCTCATCCCCTCACGAACAGCATGCCGGGTATTTATGTATACTATATATAATATTTATGTATACGAATACCGGAACTCAAAATGTCGGGGGCGAACGACCCCTTATTTTTGGCAACTCACACTGACCTTTGGTCTTCTACCGCGAACGTATCCAAACTAATCATGTTTCCAAACTAATCGTGTTACCAAATGGAGCCTAGAAACCACTCATCCACCGGTACATGTCTAAGACCATGTTTGATTCGCGACCCAGTTCAGATTAGTCCATGTTATTTTGTGTCAGTTATGCCTAATCTAGTCCGGGTTGGCAAAAAAATGATTTTCGATTGGTTATCCGAAATAGCTCTGTTTTGGAATTTTGTTATCCCGGACTAACTCGGTCCTGGACCGACTGAGATTGTAAATTTAAGTCCCGACTTTACTCCTCTCAGGATAGACTTTCTCCTCTTTGTACATTACTCCATCTCTCTGTCTGTGCACAAACTGATTATCCTCTCACCACCAAGAACAACTCCCTCACCCCCTATCGGAGGAAGACGATAGCCGACAACAAGGACTGGCTGCTATGGCTAGATGTGGAACAAGCTGTGTTGCTAGCTGCGCAAGTAATAGTAGAACCTGCTTAGTTTGTCCCAGTGACGAGATGCAAGCCCTAGCTCCGACATTACTCAAACATCTCTGTAACCAAAAGTACATCACATGCAGAGTAGCTACTACTAGGCGCGTAATGGAAATGTAATTTTGACCACGTTGTGCATCATTTCAAGGAAGAGGCAATGGAGAAACCATTCCTTGCGCATGCTCATGCTGCTATAAATTACAATGTTAGTAGAACTATTGCCCCTACAGTTGCACATTGTTCTCCACCTCCTCCCAGACGCGGAAATTTCAAGATTCTTCCTCGGGCGAGCTCTCTCTGCTTAGGTAGGCCGAGTTTCCCATTGTATTCGTTGTTCTTGCATTATTTCTTCTCATCGTAGAATCATACTAACTTTGATGCGTTTTTATTATTCTATTCTTCCTCATACTCAACTTGGACGGCTCCTGGCAGATTTGGATAAGTCTTTGTACCACCAAGTATTCCCTTCCACCATTTTCCCCAAATTAGTTTCCCACTGTGTGAATTGTTTGTAAGTATGTGTACCCTACTATGTGAAATTGTTCTTGATGTTGTTATTCCACGATAATGTGTGTGTGACTACCGTCTATTGTTTTTTATATGAAAATTATTCCTAAAAGTGATTTTAGTCGCTGACGGTAAAACTATTTGTTTTTGTTGATATGCCAAGTGTATGACTTTTGACATATATGGTAGGTGTCAATATAAGGAAAAATGTATTTTCAGTGGTTGTGGTTTGAAAAAACATTTAAGCATTATATTAGGCTTATAAACTCTTTTCTATTACTTTGCCAAGCTAAGCTTGTAGATGATCTGATGTCTTCGGAGACATCCTGATTCCTCACAAGCCATATCTAATGTAATGTAATTAGACAAAGTACGCATTCATTATTCACAATGGTTGCTAAAATGTCCCAAGTTATTATTCTACAATCAGTTTGTCTTACAAAATACACATTGAAAGTGTTTGGGGAAATATATCCCAATCTAACAAAATGACCCCATATTTCTTGTAAAGAAATGTGTTTCTTATGAAAACCTATCAACCTGTTGGTATGTATGTCCTGAGAGCCAATTATGGGATGATTGGCGGGATACATTAAGATTGATTTGATAAACATCAAAGGCAAGCTTCCAATTCTTTCTGGTTCAGTCATATGAGATAGTGATAGAACATATTGAATGTCTAGAGAATGACAGTACTCAATGACGTATACTTTCAGGTTAAGGACCTGAACAATGAGATCATACAGATGCTAAGAGTTTGTACATTCTTGTTATGTCCCTAGTCGGATGTCATTGTGGAAGGTAGATAGACAGCAATGACACACAAGACTAGATTGTGGTGTTGGTTGATGACAGAATCTCATTAGTCATGATATAGAGATATCAAACCAAACACATAGGTACTTGTAAGAGAACAAGTGTACCGGACAGACCCACCGTGAGTTTGACACATGGAACCATGACATGGTAGTCACAGTCAGTACTCATAGTGATGGTGGTGAGTGTGATTCTTTGACCTGAAAACACTACACTCAACACATGTCGTTGGGCACACTTTGACACCATCAAACGCAGTCCTGAAACATGGGTTGTTATAAAGGTGATGATTGGGTGGCTTTGACACATGGGACTTTTGAGGGGTGAGTGATAGATATGGGATTTGTCCCTCCTGAGGGAGTTTGATATCCATGGCCACTTGATGAGTAGGATTGAGAAAGGCGTGCACGCATGTGTGAATCAGTATGTGATATTGATGTCATACATATATCTTCCAATCTACTCTGAGATCAAGAAAGTGAATGAACGTTGATAGGATGATTGTTCCATGCCTCGAGTTCATTCGGGATATCAGTGACAAAGGAATTATACATTCACTGTAACACCATTCACAGATTGTAGGATTGAAAGTTGTTCTCCAACTTTCTATTTCACTTGGGTAGCACTGATGTGTGACTAGGCACCACTCTTTGCTTGTGAAGTCATAAGTGTTATGGACTTTCACTACCAATGTGAAATGGACCTGTAGGGTCACACACATAGGATTTAACCTGGAAGAGGAGTTTTGTCCACAAACAATGTTTAGATTGATTACTAAAGGAGTTTAGTAGTTCAATTAAACACTCAATTAATTGATAGCTCAATGTCATAATGTTCAAGATGTTGGACACATTGATTAGAGTATCAGATTGATTGAAATTGCAATTGACTGATTCTGCACAATCTGCACTCCCAACCGATCGGCTCATGTGATGAACCGATCGGCTCAGCTTGGTGAACCGATCGACTCAGGTAGTGAGTCGATCGGCTCATGGACAGGGTGAAATGATTGCTTCAAGTGTTGAAACGATCATTTCAACTGGTCCAACCGAGCAAGTTGGGAAAGTAGGATTGGTGAGAAATTTTCTTTCGTTTCACTTGCCCAATTTGATTGGAACAAAGATTGGTATTTGATACCAATTAGAAACAAAAGATGAAAAGTCAATCGGGAACTGACCAGGACCACGAACCGACTGGTTCAGAAGTGAATCGACCGTTTCATGGGTCCCAACCGATCAGTTGAGGTGTCAACCGACCGGCTCAGGTCCCCAACCGACCATTTCAGAAATGAAACGATCGGTTCAGGTTGCGCAGTTGGTTGTTTTTGTGGAAAATCTCGAACCCTTCTACTCCTGCTTTAGTCCCGCATTGCCCGGGATAGAGAACCCTGTCCCATGACCCTCATATATATAGGGGTATTGGGGGCTTCTCAAAGAACAACTCAGTGCAACCAGTTGCTCTGTGAAGTTTTCGTTCTCTCTAGTTTTGGTAACCGAGAGAGCCCGAGCAAGTGCTACCCGATAAGGAAGGCACAACAAGGGAAAGACAACTGCAGAAAGTGACTGGTGGCAGGAGAGTGTGTTAGTGACTAGTACGCTGACATGAGGGTGCGACTCCTTCCAATTCCTTGTGAGACAAGGAGATTGGAGTTCCAGGTGGTCCGTGTGGACTACTTCAAAGGTGGGAGATTTCTGCTGCTTGGAGGACAACTGTCAATCCCGACAGTCCCGGTGAGACCAGGAGTCGTCAGTCCCGGTGCGACCAGGAGCTGAACAGACACCGTCCAAGACCAGAGGTGAAGACTACGTAAGCCGTGAGGTATTGTCGCCGAGAAAGCCTCGGGACAAGGTATGATTCCACAAACCATCCCTTTCCTATTGTATTGATGTTGACGTGTTTCCTTGTTCTGAGTTTGGGGAGGAGAAATTTTTTGTTTCCGCTGCCTTCTCTTCCTCCCCTAAAACCCAACAGTGGTATCAGAGCCACGTCAACTGCTCTATACTTTAGGATTATCGATATGATCGATTTTGGTTTGTCGCCTTTATTTATTGCATACGATGCGAATAAAATTGGCTTTATGCATATCTAATCCTAAATCCACAAATCCCAATATACATATATGATATGTAATATTAATGCACTCGATACGCGTCGCCCTTAAACGAGTTTTGTGGTGGATGTATAGTGTGGTATGGACAATACCCTATCTGTGTATGGTTGTATGTGGTTGCTTATATCTCGGTCTGCGCACCGATCTTCCTTCTCCTATTCCTGATGTAACTCGAAATAATTTGAGATTTTCTTTCCTACCTTTTCTCCCCTCGAATGTAACTCGAGGTTTCTCTTTTTACAATGTAAAATAGGATAGAATTTTATTTCCTATTATGTTAAAGAACGGAGGACATCCTGACGACAGCTGAGACGATCGGTTCAAGGCATGAACCGATCGGTTGACATTCCAGACGATCGCTTCAAGGAGTGAGCCGATCGGTTGATGACTGATTCGAGGAGCGAGACGAGTGGGTGGTGGCCATGATGAGATGCACGACGACCAGGTGAACCGATCGGTTGGAGGAGACAACCGATCGGCTGGTGGCACCCAGCCGACCGGCCTGATGGCGAGGCGATCAGTCATGTGATGAGTTGATCAAACCCATAAAGGCAAGGCACAAAGTTCATCTTGTACAGGTTGCACGTGATGTAGACCTAGATGACTGTGATTCCTCTTGGCTCGAGGAATCACATTAGGATGGCCATAATCATTGCTTTTATCGTTTCTCATGTTTTCTGTGGGATATAGCATGTATATGATATGTACTATGTATTGTGGTGATTGGATATGTATATGTATATAAAACCAAATCCCTCATTAAATATTAAGTTTCATATGCCTTCCAAATGCGACACACGTGAAAAGCTTGATCGACCAAGTGTGGGCACGCCCTAGCGTGGTGCACCGTCTATCTCATGGAAGCGTGAAGGATGGATATGTGGGTCTGGCCTAGTAGGGTGCATATTCATCGTGTTGGCTTTGGGTCGGACTTAACAAGGTGACCTAGATATGATCTAGCACCTTGAGGCATGGATATGATCATGGCTAGGAGTCGCATATGACATCTTATCAAGAGTTGCATATGATGCAATTGGAAAGAGTTGCCTACCTGAGAGATCTAAGTTGTGGGTGACAACCCTAGCTGGTCCATGACTTAGAGGATTTCAGGATCTTGCCCACTAGAAGGTTGTACACTGCAATCTTCTGAATTGATGGTGAGGTCTATCAATTTGAACCAAAATAGTGGGAGCGATAATTAATTAAAGGCCTAATTATATCGTCCACTTTTCAAATCAATAAAATAAGTCAAAAATGAGTTTTTGGACTAAAATTGCATATTTCCTTTTGTAGTACAAATGACAAAAAACAACAATCACTTTTCTTTATGATCGGTCCTTGAAAAGGACATGCTAAATGGGACAAACTTCCACGATTGGTTAGGATGTTGAGAAGCGTTCTCAATCAAAGAGCGAAAGCTCTAAGTCCTAGTTATACCAGAACCAGATGAACTCGATCCCACCACATCAATGGCTGAAAGTATGCTTATGGAAGCATACCGAGGATGACATTGATGAGGAGTGCTTGATGTTGTGTTCTCTGAACTATGAGTTGCAGAGACAACATGAGACATATGATGTCTCCAAGACATTGTCCTAGTATGTCATGACAGAAGGAGATACAATAAGGTATTCACACACTCAATATGATTGGGTATGTGGAAAGACCTGACTACGAAGGATTCCCTCTGAGCCAAGAGTTGGCTATTGGTATGATACTACAAATGTTGCAAGAATCATACAGTTCATGATAAACTACAACATGAACAACTTTGACAAGCGTTGACAAAGTTGTTGGACATGTTGAGGACAGTAGAGGCAAATATAAAAAAGACTAACCCTAATCTTTGATGAGATCAATGAAAGGTAAGTCTTAAGGGCAAGGGCAAGGGCAAAGCAAATAAGTGTTCTAATGCTAGCCAACAGCCCAAGCCGTCTTCAACCTCAAGGCACATGGGGAAAAGGTGTATGAGGGAATTTCCCTCTATATCTGGAAGAACAAAAGAAGATGAAGGAGGGGATGGAGATCTCCACCTAAGGTATCATAAAATGAACCACTTCTTTATCTGAGGTATATGATACCAAGATATGGATATGTCATATATGATATGCAATATCCACAAAGAAGTGATGGCCTTTGTGAAAGGACCAAGAAAGGAGTACCCATCATTGGAGCAAGTGTTGCTGCCATAGATAGGAGTACCTTTCAGTTTATTTCAGCCTAAAGGGCACGAAATAGAGTTGAGAACTGCTATTTCATATTTTCCAATAGATAGAAACACTTTATTTTTGCATATTGTATGACAATGATTGAAAGTTATAGATAACTCAAACAATCAAATTAGCATCAATCATGAGAAATTCATTTCTAGTTTCCATGTGATGGATAAATCTAGACTCTTTTGGTTAGAGAACTAGTAAGAGACATGAATATCTTAGACATGATTAATCAAATCTTCACTAAAGGTAGTGGGAGAATGATTATTCTATTAGGTATGATACATGTGATGTATTTACATACCTATTGGAACAAATGCTAATACTTCAAATGGTGTTTAGAGAAATACCAATATGAATATCTTGAAGTGTTCAAGATTATCATAGATGAAGTGCAAATTTGGTAAAGTGTTAATTCTTGATGAGATCAATGAATGAAATACTTGGACCAAATGTTTGAGATCCTTATGAGTAACTATGATAGTATATCATAGTGAACTCATGATTAAGGCATGGTGATGTCTAAATCAAGAAGGAATCATACTCTAAGGAGTTAGAGAATGATTATCAAATAACTGAATTCTTCTTAATAAAAGAATACACTTCACTAATAAAAGAAATTAAGAATCACAAGGGTTGTGAATCCTTATATCCTTACACCTCAATTATCTATGTGATGAGTTGTTCATGTGATGAGTCAACTATCTAGATGAATATGAGGAACCGAATTTTGAGCTATGGTTTATGACCATTTCATCCTAAATGACATCCATGTGAACCATAAGGTATGACCTTGATGGTAGAACCCATTGGATGAAATACATAAGTGCAAATGAATCTTAAGTGTTAAGACACATGGATAACATTTTGAGAAGGATGATTCATGTTGATTGCAACTTAATGACTAAGACATTTGTCATATGGATACTAAAACTGCATTCCTATGAGGAATAAAACAAGGATGTGTACGTGACACAACCTATAAGGTTTATGAATCCACTAATGCAAATGAAGTCTATACGTTACAATGGACTAATCAATGTGATTAATTGAGTGCAAGCAACTCAGAATTGGATCTTTACTTTGATGATATAGTCAAAGGGTTTGACTGATATATCAAAGATAAAGAAGGGATCTGTGATTTAGTGGGAGCGTGTTCACATTCCACATGTTGATGTGAAATGGAAATGTTCTAGAATGGAAATCCAAAAGTGGAAATTATCTTTAAAGGGAGATAGAGATGTTTCCTATGTGATAGGAATAGAGATCTATAGAGATAGATCTCAAAAACCTCTTGACCTGAAAAGAGAAAACATACATTGGCAATCTCTACTGAAGGGTTCAGTATGCACAAATTCATTGGGAGAAAACTTGTCCATGTTATATGGAGTTAGTATCCTAAGGCCAAGTGTCCAATTTTATGAAGAATGGGAACACTAAGAATAGATATGGATATATCATGTATGTAATCATCCCATTATCTTGCATGTATCGACATGGCAAGAACAAAATGCATTCATCATCTTGTATGTAGGACATGGCAATATGATGTGCTCATCCTGATAACTCGTATGTGGGATATGACGAGTGGATGTATGTCTACTTCCAGTAAGGGTTACTGGAATACCATGAGAACTTGATAAGTACTTGAGAAGTACTAGTTCTATGGAGATAAGGAAGAGTTCAATGTAAAGAGTTACATTGATGCGAACTTCCAAAAGGACAGAAAATTAATCGCAAATTATATATAGGATATATAAAAGTTTGTTGATAATTGGAAGTGTTCCAATAAAAACCATTTAAAAGGAAATGCCAAGTATCTATGTGTTGGAGAACAGTAGTGGATACTATATGGATCTGTAAGTTCATGAGATGAACTTATAGATATTCCGCTCATTGATGACAAGTATGGAATCCTTGATAATGCAATGTGGCTAAAGGTTAGCAAAGGAATACTAGATTGCATATTACAGAAACTCCATCTCATACGTGTGACGTACAGCGGAGAGATGAGAGACATGCAGTTAAAAACTAACTTTGGCAAGGTGTTGCCATTACTCACTATGTTCGCACTAGAGCAGAGTAACATGTGGGACATGTTTGAAGATCACTATGAATATGATTCAAGGGTGATTGGCTCGCAGTGCAAGTGGGAGTCTGTTGGTATGTATTCCCTGAGAGCCAATCATGGGATGATTGGTGGGATACATTAAGATTGATTTGATAAACATCAAAGGAAAGCTTCCAATTCTTTTTGGTTCAGTCATATGAGATAGTTATAGAACAGATTGAATGTCTAGAGAATGACAATACTCAATGACGTATGCTTTCAGGTTAAGGACCTGAACGATGAGATCATACAGATGCTAAGAGTTTGTATATTCTTGTTATGTCCCTAGTCGAATGTCATTGTGGAAGGTACATAGACATCAATGACACACAAGACTAGATTGTGGTGTTGGCTGATGACAGAATCTCATTAGTCATGATATAGAGATATCAAACCAAACACATAGGTACTTGTTCGAGAACAAGTGTACCGGACAGACCCACTGTGAGTTTGACACATGGAACCATGACATAGTAGTCACAGTCAGTGCTCACAGTGATGGTGGTGAGTGTGATTCTTTGACCTAAAATCACTACACTCAACACATGTCGTTGGGCACACTTTGACATCATCAAACACAATCCTGAAACATGGGTTGTTATAAAGGTGATGATTGGGTGGCTTTGACACATGGGGCTTTTGAGGGGTGAGCGATAGATATGGGATTTGTCCCTCCTGAGGGAGTTTGATATCCATGGCCTGTTGATGAGTAGGATTGAGAAAGGTGTGCATGCATGTGTGAATCAATATGTGATATTGATGTCATACATATCTCTTCCAATCTACTCTGAGATCAAGAAAGTGAATGAACGTTGACAAGATGACTGTTCCATGCCTCGAGTTCATTCGGGATATCAGTGACAAAGGAATTATACATTCACTGTAACACCATTCACGGATTGTAGGATTGAAAGTTGTTCTCCAACTTTCTATTTCACTTGGGTAGCACTGATGTGTGACTAGGCACCGCTCTTTGCTTGTGAAGTCATAAGTGTTATGGACTTTCATTGCCATTGTGAAATGGACCTACAAGGTCACACACATAGGATTTAACCTGGAAGAGGAGTTTTGTCCACAAATAATGTTTAGATTGATTACTAAAGGAGTTTAGTAGTTCAATTAAACACTCAATTAATTGATAGCTCAATGTCATAATGTTCAAGGTGTTGGACACATTGATTGGAGTATCGGATTGATTGAAACTGCAATTGACTGATTCTGCACAATCTGCACTCCCAACCGATCGGCTCATGTGATGAACTGATCGGCTCAGCTTGGTGAACCGATCGGCTGAGGTGGTGAGTCGATCGACTCATGGACAGGGTGAAATGATTGCTTCAAGTGTTGAAATGATCGGTTCAACTGGTCCAACCGAGCAAGTTGGGAAAGTAGGATTCGTGAGAAATTTCCTTTCGTTTCACTTGCCCAATTGGATTGGAACAAGGATTGGTATTTGATACCAATTAGAAACAAAAGATAAAAAGTCAATCGGGAACTGACCAGGACCACGAACCAACCGGTTCAGAAGTGAACCGACCATTTCATGGGTCCCAACCAATCGGTTGAGGTGTCAACCGACCGTCTTAGGTCCCCAACCGACCGTTTCAGAAATGAAACGATCGGTTCAGGTTCCGCAGTTGGTTGTTTTTGTGGAAAATCTCGAACCCTTCTACTCCTAATTTAGTCCCGCATTGCCCGGGATAGAGAACCCTATCCCATGACCCTCCTATATATAGGGGTATTGGGGGCTTCTCAAAGAACAACTCTGTGCAACCAGTTACTCTGTAAAGTTGTCGTTCTCTCTAGTTTTGGTAACCAAGAGAGCCCGAGCAAGTGCTACCCGATAAGGGAGGCACAGCAAGGGAAAGACAACTACAGAAAGCGACTGGTGGCAGGAGAGTGTGTCAGTGACTAGTACGCTGACAGGAGGGTGCGACTCCTTCCAATTCCTTATGAGACAAGGAGATTGGAGTTCTAGGTGGTCTGTGTGGACTACTTCAGAGGCGGGAGATTTTTGCCGCTTGGAGGACAACTGTCAATCCCGACAGTCCCAGTGAGACCAGGAGTCGTCAGTCCCGGTGCGACCAGGAGCTGCACAGACACCGTCCAAGACCATAAGTGAAGATTGTGCAAGCCACGATGTATTGTCGCCGAGCCAGCCTCGGGACAAGGTATGATTCCACAAGCCATCCCTTTCCTATTGTATAGACGTTGACGCGTTTCCTTGTTCTGGGTTTGGGGAGGAGAAATTTTTTGTTTCCACTGCCTTCTCTGCCTCCCCTAAAACCCAACACAACCACTATCAATATTATTGAATACCCTTGTGACATAGCCAACGCATCAATAAAGTCAGTTGCTATATCCGTTCACACCTGTCAAGATATCGGTAGAGTTTGGAGCAATCATACAGGTGGGCATATTCCAAATTTGATCTCCTGGCATGTAGAACATTCCCTAATGTATTTAGTTAGATGTCCTCACATACCTTTCCACCAAAAGCATTCCAAAACTTGCTTAGTTTTTTTCTCATAGACTAAATGTAAGGCCCCTGAACTTGCTTAATGAGTTGAATAAGCTTAATTACCATCATTAAATTCTAAAAACCATAATATAACCTTGTGATATTCTTTGAAATCATAATACAAGATTAAGTTTCAAATTTGGTCCAATTTGGACAATGTTTGAGCAAGTTATGCAATTTTATGCACATTTTGGACTTTTCTACAATTTACCCAATTGAGAGGTTTTATTTGCAATTATCACTTGCATTATGTTACTTGGATATTTTTTCATCATTCTTGAGCTTTTTTAGCAATGTGGAACCTATTTAATCCTTGGTTTCAAGGTGCTTTCTCTAAGGGTATTTTAGGGTTTACCCCTTCACGGATGAGCTACCTTTAGTAGCTATCAACTAATGAATTATGTGATTGGCTGGGAAATTCGACAAAGTAAAGCTAAGTAGGTCTATAAGGATGGTTGGGGATCTTCTTGTGTGTGTGATTGTATATTATTAATATTTTAAGGCCATAGACACATGGGGAAGCTGCTTTTACACCTCATGTTTGCTCCCATCCTTATCCATGGGCTATATTTACCTCTTCCTTGCCCAAGTATGAAACTTTGCTTGATTTCTCTTTCCTCTAACCTGGAGCAACGAATCCACTCTATTTTTCTGTAGAACAAAGTGCTCTAAGGTAGAAGACAACCTCTTTTTGGAGAAGAAGGTCTCCTAGAGCTCCATTTAGCCCTACCTAGGGTTTCCAAGGTCATCTTGTAGGGATTTCAACCAAGGAAAGTTATTTTCTTCCTTCCTTCTCCATTTCTCTTACTCTTCTCCTTCCTTATACCTTCCTCCAGGTAGGAACCTTACTGTTCCATGGTAGAAATTTCTCTAAAGCTCTAAAACTCTACCTTTCTTGCTCATTATGCTTAGGGTTTGCTCATTTGATAAATAAAGGTGCTAGGTGGACGAGTTCATAGCTTATGCTTGGATTTTATACCCTAAATGCTCAAGATTTATTATGTGTGGGGTTTCATTTTCTCATTAGAGGTATGTTTTATAACTTGCTCCACGTTTATTTCTTACCATAAGCTTTCTAGATCATGTTCTTGCTTGAAAATGATGATCTATGCACTAAAAAGCTATGCTTGACTTGGATTTCGATTTTTATAATGTTCTCTGTTCTGATTTCAGTTATAGATGAACCTGTGATCATGTGTATGTTATTCATAAGGTATAATATGACTTGGATCAGGTTGTTTTGACAACCTATGGTGCTAAGAACCTATCAACCAATGGTCAATTTTAGGGTTTTAAGTTGATTTCTTCTATAAACCCATGACCCGATGATGGTACTATTGCAACAACCCTATGGTGTTGTCTTCATGACAATGGATGGTGGTAACCAAGGGTGTCAACTGACATTTACCCCTTAGGTCATGTTTTGGCCTAATTAGAAACCTAGTGATTAACAACTAAGTACCCTAATGATGATATCAATCAATGGTGATATTTGTTTGATATTTGATGTTGATTAACGAATATAGTGTTGATCTAACAACCTATGGTGACTTAATGGTCACTAATGATGGTAGATCAGGTCTCCAAAACCTATGGTGAGTTAATTATATAGTTTTATCATCAATTAAGCCTTACACCAATGGTTTCTTGGGTAACTTGATGCAATGGTCGAACCTAAACTGTAATTGATGATTTTAATATATGAACTTGACCCAATGGTCAAGATATAATGTTTATTCCTCCAATAAAGTGGAATGATGGATAATGTAATATGTTGGTCCTCATAATTTGATTTAGATTTTTTCCTTTATATGATCAACTTAAGGAGCTTACTTGTTGACAATGGATGGCTTGTTTTAAATGAACAGTCGATTGTATGTTTTACCCTACTCTCAGTTGAACATTTTGTGTTGTTAATCAAGGGATGTCTAGCGTTAAATGGTGAATCTACATAGAGCACAAATCAAAGACTTCATAGGTGGTTTGTCCAAGGTGTTTACTTATGTAAACAACCAATGGTCTTACCTTTTAAACATCCAATGGTTCTGGGTGACATTGTGGTATGGTAATATGGGTTGAATAATGATGGAACAAATGGAGGGTTACCCTTAATAAGGTAGTCTTACCTATTCACTCATATGATTAGAAGGGATGATAATCATATTGTGTTGATATGTAACCTTAATGAGGTATAGCTTGTTATACCCAGCTTTAATATAACTAAATAATGGTAGTTGGGTATGAATAGTCCTTGAATGACTAATACAATCATGAAGTACTATGTTAATGTTGTTGAAACCCTAGTATGCTATAACCCAATGATTACACCTTGATTTATGTGTGGGTTCATACTTGATAATAGTATGGAATGTGATGGTGATGCTTCACCTTATGCATCTATGATCCAATGGGGATGTCGTGAGTTAGGGTTTGGGTATAAGTGTTGATTAGTAACATTAATATAATTTATCTTTTTGAACCTAATTATAATGAAATAGATAAAGATGAGTATTCATGTTTAACATTCTTATTGTAAGGACCCTAACCTGCGTTTAGGGTTTACCCTATTTGTTTTGCTTAACCTTGGTGGTTTGATGCTTGCTAATCACCTTTGGTGGTGATTAGGGTTTTGTTGTGCTTTGTTCAGAGTTGATGGGGCTACTTGCAAATAGCCCAAGTTTAGGGTTTTGTGTGCAAGTTTGCCATCTTGAGAGATGTTTTTCCCTCTTTTCTTCCTCTAGGGTTGAGAGGAAGGCTTGGGCTTGTTGTTTGTGCTCTTTGGGCCTGAGTTGAGCTTGTTGTTTGTGCTCTTTGGGCCTGAGTTGAGCTTGTTTGGGCCTTGAGATGTGTTGTTTGGGCTTGTTTGAGCCTTGTGTCGGCCATGGCCTGCCTTGTGTCGTCCAAGGTGAGTTTGTGTCGACCTAGGGTGGCCTTGTGTCGTCCAAGTTGAGTTTGTGTCGACCTAGGGTGGCCTTGTGTCGTCCAACACCTTGGTGTGTCGCCCAGTAGCTTGTTTGTGTCGCCCAACAGGAGTTGTTGCTTGTGTCACCCATGTGGCTTGGCCTTGGTTGGTGACACTTGGTGCCTATCTTGTACAAGTGTCTCTTGGTGTGCTAGAGTGTTGGCTTGAACCCTAGGACAAGTGTCCCTTGGGTGGACGACACTTGGCATGGTTGTACCTTGGTTTCTCCTCCCCTTCTTCCTATATAGGTAGCTCTTCTCCTTGCCTTGGTCTCCTTTGATCTTTTGGTCTCTCCTCCACCTTGAGTGCATGATATCCCTCTCCATCTTGCTTGTGTTGGCCGATACACTCCCTTGTAGTTGAAGTGGTGGCCGATACACCTTCCTAGAGGAGCTTGGTGGACGATAGCTTTGGACCTTGGAGTACCTTGGAGCTTGGAGCTTAAGGCGGGTTGCATAACTTCTAACCCTAACTCCTTTACCTCTAGCAATAACCTTGTTACATGATAATAGTTAGCTTAGTTCCTTATTTTTGTACCTTGCTTGAGTTTCCTTTGGTGGCCGATATACCCTTAGGGTTTAGGGTTTCTAGTGATCTAGGGTTTGGGTTCCCTTGAGATGGAGGTTGATGGTGACCTAGGGTTGGACGATATCCTCGAGGTTGGACGAAATGGTTCCCTTTGTCCTTGGGTTGAACGATAGGGTGCTCTCTTTGATGGATGATAGGGTACCTTGGTGGACGATATGGTGAGTCCTTGAGGTTGACCGATACCCTGCCCATGTGTTGGGCGATAGGGTGAGCTAAGCTTTGGTTGGCCGATATGTTTGTATACCTTGTTGAGCTATGTTCTTGTCCTTCTCTTGGACGATAGGCCTTTGTTCTTGTGGTGGATGGCAGGGCTTGGTTGGATGGTTTGATTTGGGTTGCTCGGCATGCAACTAAGTGTAACGGCCGATATCCCTGACGGGCGTTGCATCTTGGTGTGTCGGCCGATAGGCCTAGGTTGTGACGCGCGACAGTGAGTGGGGCTGTGACGGGCGTCATGCCTCTAGTCTGGATGAGTGTTGGCCGTTAGGCCTTGAGAGTGGTTGCACGATATCAGGAGTACTTCCCTCTTTCCTTTCCTTCTCTCTCTTGGCTGTTGTGGAGTTGATTAGATGGGCGTTACCCCTTGGTTATCGGGTGTCAGGTGTTGGCTGTGACGGGCGTTTCCCGATGGGGTGTATCGCGTGACACTCCCTGGTGCGCGACACTCCTTCTAGTAACGGGGCGTTGTGGGCTGGGCACTGGGTGCAACGCAGCGTTGCTGCCTTCCCATGCCTAGCCGAGCAAGTTAGCTATAGTGAGGGTTGTGAGGTCTTAGGTAAGGGCAGTTAGGTCCTTTGGTGACGGTCCCAAGTATCATGACAGTAGACGCTTATGCATAACCAAATCTCAGTAGTAATACCTTGCTTAGTAACAATAATAATGCCATGGTAGTATTAATGATAGTCATGATGATAATGTT
The DNA here is from genome assembly GCA_963693085.1 of Alisma plantago-aquatica. Taxonomy (NCBI): domain Eukaryota; kingdom Viridiplantae; phylum Streptophyta; class Magnoliopsida; order Alismatales; family Alismataceae; genus Alisma; species Alisma plantago-aquatica. The sequence continues at coordinate 680,578,639 of OY856411.1, forward strand.
GTTGATAACTAAGATGTCAATAGTGTTGGTGATGTTAGTTGTGTTGATGAATGTGATGCCTTGCTAGTAAGAGAAAGTAATAATAATGATAATGATTGGAATAATGTGGCTAAGTTGTCGTTACATTAATAGTTTGCTTAATGACATAGCAATGAAGGTAATAGTAGATAATGATGCTGATAATAGTAATAATGGTATCAAGAGTAGTAATGACATGATATTGATATGAGTCTTATGCTTACTTATTAATGATAATGATAAATGGTAGTTGCATTGATGGTTGCTTAATGACAAAGATATGAATGATGATAGTGGATGGTAACAGTAATGATTTTGGTAACAATAGTAGTGCTTGGTATACTCAACATAATTATTATATAAAGTGAATACCTTAATTGTTTGTATAATCCTGAGATAAGGGTAGGCATGATTATGGTTTGATGTGCTTACCAAGCTTGATCATCAAATAGTGTAATATTGATAAATAGGTTATCTTGAATGATAGCTCATGATAGTGAGCATATTCCTTATGTTGAATCTATGGTTATTGTGTATCCTAACCATGCAGGTGATGTGTAGCCATGAAAGGGCTATGTGACATATGTGATGAGTAACATTACCTTGATATTTGTTCTATGAGATTATATATGTAATGTGTTGGTCCCATGATGATGATGTGAGCCTTGAGAGGCAGTGACAGTACATGATGAAGGATTGATATCCTATGGTATGTGATGATCCTTGATATGGATATTGATGGTTGGCAAGAGGTCAAGTGGTAACATGTGATGCTGGATCCTTGTGATGGATCAGGTTGATGAGGTTTCAATAATAATATAATGTTCTTTATTTTCTGTTATATCTTGCATGTTATATAACTTGGTTGAATCCTACAATCCATCTAAAAGATACTAATTAATTATAGTGGAATTGTATCATGTAGTTTGCCCTGGCCATAGATCCATCATCGTCAGGACTTGGTGATGGTGAAACGGGTTCTCCTACGGGTAAACCTGGAAGCACATATTGTTGAATATGTGTAGGTTGCTCCTAGCCTAAAAATAAGGAGGTAAGAGTGTAACTTCGGTTACAGACGCAGGTACGCATATAGAGCACGGTGAACAGGCCCATGGCTCAGGATACGTGATGCGGAGAGCATGAATACATTCATGGCTCAGAGCACGGTGAATAGGCACGTGGCTCAGTTTTACTAGCACCGAGACCTGTACCAAGGCATGCTAGAGTGAGGGTGGCCTATGGAGCTGACCCTGTGGCTTAGACCACTTCAGCATGTGACTGCGGTCCTGCTTGTGTTGTACTCGTGTACTGACCACGAGGTGGGAGGTCGTGGAGTCCGGCTCTTCCATTGACCTTGTATGGCACCGGCTTGGGTTTCATAACCGAAGGTTAGATTTGAACGGTACGGTTCAAATCCTCAGGGAATAATAATACGTAATACAACTGTTTAGTACTTATTGCTTAGGATAAACACGAAACATTGGTTGAGTCCTTGTTTGTGTAATATCTTCGTTATATGTTGCAGATTATGTGATAATATGTCTGATCTTGATAAGCAGGTTATGTGACATTATATCTTGTTCTGATAATCATGTTACATAGGGATACATCTTATCTTACTAATCATATTCCTTGAGACAGATCTGGTTATATGCGTTTGTATAGCGGGTAAGCTTGTCAGTAAGAATAATATGTTTTATATAGACTACTCTTGCTATACCTATTATTAGTTATCTGCTGTTATAGTTTATCTTGCTGAGGTTCTGTAGTTGCGGTGGGGAGTTATGTTTCCCGCTGGGACAATTGTTCAATTGTCTCACCCCGCTGGTTTAACCCCTTTTTAGGTGGTCGAGGTAGACGTGGTCGTGGTCGTGGTGTTGCGGCCGAGCAGCTTGAGGAGCAGTAGAAGGCAAGCAATGGACATGCTGCTGTTTTGGATGTTTTGTAGTAGCGTCTAGAGTCATCCCTGTACTCTCAGGTCCTTGGCAGTGTTTTGACGTTGTTTCACGATGATCAATCGATGATGTTTGTATATCCTACTGTTGGCCGGATGTGGGCCTTTTATGTATATGAACATGTGGTGAATTCATGTGATGGACGAACAACTGTTTCTGAGCTGTGGACACATATCAGCTTTCGTGGATGTATATATATATACTTGACATGTTTCTGTGTAGGATGAGGACTGGAAAGTACTAGTTCCACAGTTTATATGTTTTCCGCAATCAGTTTTAATTAACCCGTATTTTCATAATCTGTGGTTATGGTGATTTCCGCACGTTTTCGCGTAACACCTTGTTATCTATATGATAATGGGATGTGTTGCCACACTTATATGATGGCATGATGGTGAAATAACCTCCTTAACATGATCATAACCTTAATGTGTTAATTGGTGGTTGTCATAGCCACATGGTTGATACTTGCTTATGTGAAACATGTGCATTATGAATATGATGAAGGTTAATCATATATAGATTCCTTGCATGTTGATGTAATAAAGGAATGTTCTTAATGTTAATATAACCCTGCTATGATTGTTTATGAATATCTCCTAGCTCATTAATGCAATTTTGTGCTGATATGGTGCATTATATGTAAGTGATGTTGTTGAGCCTTGTTATAAGGCATGCAAAGATAATGATGATCCTGTAGGGAATAGTATGATGGTCTTAATGACCTTTGGGCATGGTTGATCCCTGAGTGAGGTATAATCCTCTTATGTTGATAAGGGTTGATACCTTGTAACATTGTGAAAAGGATTTATATCTTGTGATAGTATGATGACTAGTGTGGTCTCATGAATGGCAAGTGAATAGTACCATGCGATGATGAGATGAGAAATTATGTTTCACACATTTTATATATTTTCAAAGTTGTGATATTTATATGCTTGCTAGAAGTGAATTAGGGTTTGTATGTCCACTTGTTTGATGCAGCCTTAATTCACCCAATTGGCATAACTAATCAAGTGCAACTCTAATCATGTAGTGCCCTGTGCCGTAGAACCATCTTCAGTATCAGAACTTGCTGGATGGTGAAATGAGTATTCCTAAGGGAAAATCAGAGTGCATAATGTTGAGTATAAGAGGGTGGCATGTTGAGGATATATCCTTATCATCCACAATGCATATTGTGGAGGTTGGCTACATTCATGCCCCATACATCTGATGTGATTGAGAACGACTATGGTTGTGTCTCGGTGATTATAACATGATGTGATTAGAGGACAACTACAGTTGTACCTCAGTGATTGGGTTTGTATACCCTAGTTTCTAGTGTCGTGACCTATACCAAGGTCAGACTAGTGGTTAGTAGCTTGACTATATGTCATTGTGATGGTAGCTTTGACTGATATGTCACTGCCTTTTTACTCATACTGGATGACGGGAAGAGATCTTAGGATACCGACACTCCTAGATCTTGTACGGAACCGAATAACCCTTCACAGGGGTCAGTTGGACTTTGAATGGTACAATTCAAATTCCCTAGGGCATAATAAAAGATGTAATACATCCATATAGCATATCTGTTTAGGGTTATACACGACGCTTCACATTGGATGAAAACCCTTGTTTGTTCTCTTTACAAAAAGATGATGTTTAGTGCAATTAAGAGATAGTAATTATACTTATATTGTGGATATGCATAAGATTGTAAATGTTTACATACATTAGTCATGCATATGTTGATATATATACTGCTACTGCTGATTATAATTAGGATGCTAGATATATCATGTTGTTAGTTATGTTTAGCATGCTAGCCATGCCTCTATAATTAGAAATGCATATACTACTAATCTTGCTTATGCAAATACTCGTGCTTATGTTGATAGCTCTGCTTATGATATTGATCTGTTCAAACTGTTAGACATGCTAATGTTGTTAGATATGCTTATGATGCTAGACTTATTCATGTTAATAGAGAAAATATGCTACTAGACTTGCTTATGCTAGTTATGCATATGATATTGAATCTATTATATGGTTAATAAGGAAAATGATGATAGTCAGCTTGATGATGATAATTGTTATTAGCTCCTTTATGTATTTTGTTAATCATCAGTGTTGCTGAGCCTATTTGTTATATATGATTAAACTGGTCAAACTGTCTCACTACCTAAAATGTTGTAATCAATAAGCATTGCCGGAGGTTATATCTCTTGCTGGGACATGGGTCTCACCCTTGTGGTTTGCCACATTTTTTTAGGTAATCAGAAGTGATGAAAATGAACATGTGGCAGCAAAGAGGAGCTATAGTAATGAATCTTTGAGAAAGTTGATTAGATATCTAATGTGTCCTAGAGTCATCCCTTTACTCTCAGGTCTGGGAAAGAAAAAGTTTGTGTATGGTGCTTCAAACGAATCAGACTTTTGTTAGCATATTAATGCTTGTTTGTGTGGCATATACGAATATTGTTCTCCTGTGTATATATGTGGTGGCTAAGATGATAGAACAATTTGTATTAAATTCTTGGCATAGTATGGATATAAGAAAGATGTTGGGCATGATGCAAATGTTTTTGAGCGGGTGTTGACGTTGAAATCGGTTTTATTTTACCCATATTTTTGGGTATGTGATTAATTAGTGATTGATAATGTTTTATGCTTTGAGTAATCTTGTTTAGTATAACCAGTTCTCACACTAAATGACCACCTAAAACTACATAACACATTAGATAGATCATTGATACAATTAGGAGATATCATACCATCTTCCCTTTTTTATACATTACACCTAGAACTGGGCATACAAATCATTACTACTAATGTCCATCACCCATAGCGTTCTTCCACACAAACTTAGCATAGAAACAATCAAAAGAAATGTGATTTGATGATTCATAATCACATTCACACTAGAGATACATGGAAGTAACAATTAGTCCTCTTCTTATAAGGTTGCCATGGCTAAACAAACCATTACGACAGAGCTTCCAAAAAACAACAATATACTTCCTGGAGCTCGTCCACCCCACATCCAACCACCCCATGTTTTTGTAAATCACTTCTAATGTCAAGAAGAAAATTTGTAGTACACCTCATTGTCTCTCCTTTATAAATGGAGACAATGTCACCCATAGGACGAGGATGGTCTTTCTCATAACGTTGATGAGAGGGGGTATTATTTCTGGAGTTTAAGCACACTACCTTAAACTTACACATTATGTACCAGAAGAATATTTTTTATACCAGAATAATAATTATCCATTGCTACTTTCATCACCTATGAATAAGAGCACTTGACCAACCTATTTTTCCAGATGGTCATGTGATTGGTTTATATAATTTGCTAGTTGTTTATTTGGATTTTTTGTTTCTACCAGGTGCTTTCTCTACTAGATTGTTTATTTTCCTACTATTATGTCTACAATCCTCTCATTGTAAACATGCAATAAGCAAGATATCATGATTATGATTCGTATGATCATAATTTCTAAATTATTAAATCTAAAAGAAACATCATATACATTGATTGGCTTATGTATAATATTTGCTTATATATATATATATATATATATGGTTTGCCTACATGTTGTAGTTAAAGAAATAAAAATTATGGAATAGTTGATTAACCATATATATTGTTTTTCTTTTTTTAAAAATATAATTGGTTTAATGTATTAATGTAGCATTTGCACTATATAACAAATCAGTTGCTACTATCATCACCTTTATCCATCCATATATTTTACCTAAAAAATATTTTCCCTCTTCCTATTGAATCAACAATATAATAAGGGGCCGTTTGCGTGGCTCTTTTTTGACTACTGTAGTAGTTACTCAATCATGTGATCTAGACTACCAAATTGACAAAATATGCAGTTTTTAATCACAATGTTTGGGCGTAGGGACTCAGTCCTATGGTGGATGAGTATGAGCGGGATTCGGTTCGTGCCGTTTGAGGAAGGGAAACCAACTTCCCAGAATTGGTCCTTGTGGCAGCGCTTCAGCGCACCCTACCCGGTGTCGTCAAGCTTGCATGAACTGCTGCCGCCGGCGGTCGGTGTCGGTGCTATCCTCTCCAAGTTGGCGCTTGCGTAGGAAGTGCTTAGTGTTGGTACTGTCCTTGTCGGTGCTTGTAGACACACACCTCGGGCACGAGGTAGATTGAGAACTTGGCCCAGGGACATAGACTGCTCCTCCTAGATGGTTTGCTTGGCTTCTTCCTTACGGTGATGACCCATGGGGGTCCTGGCGTCGGGGTGGTGGATGGCGAGTGTGGGGCTCTGAGGGGATAGCGTCAGAGGCGGCGGCCTCTGGAACCAGAAGGTAGTGAACCCAATGTGAGCTTGGGCCATGGAAGGTGGGAAGACACAAACCCGAAAAAGTAGTAGCAGTGGGGGAAAGAGGATCTGAGAGGAGACGGTATTGGAGAGGAGATGATCATTAGACGAGAAGAGGGAGAAATTGCGACGGTGTCACGGGGAGACAGGACGGAACCAACAAGGAGGGATTCCAAAAAATCACCAATTTTGGCATCTTTTGGCAGATCCGTCAAATAAAAGGGGTGAAAATACGGCAGTTGGAGTACTGCACTTGAGAAATACACCTATTAGAATCCAAACACAATAATTACAAATGCAGCAGTTAGAATACTGCAATAGAATACAATACCACATCTAATTACCTCATCCAAACAGCCCCTAAGAAACATGTCATGAATAAGATTCATATGATCCGAATGAGTATCTCTAAGTACCTGTAGGACATATCTATGCACACTAATTGGGTCCTAATTGTAGGTACCTACTCAGATAATCATGATCACAAGACGTATTAGTAGAATATTCTTCTATAATATGTAAGATATTGAATTTTGCACATAAGGCATTCTTATAGGGAAATATGGCTACGAGATAGGCAGTGGAAACAAAAAAATTATCTATCATATTCCCATGACCAACCAATCACGACAAATACTATAAGATATGAAGGATGATTTATGAGGATATATCCAGTCCTAGATCAAGTCCAGTGACAATTCTCGTCGTTGTAAATGTGCAACTTTGAATCCTAATTGTATTGAGCCTCGTCAGACTGCTCCTCCTAGGACACCAGACTTGAGCATTGTCTTCTACAATAGCTCCTCTCGTGACAGAGTGTTGGCTGATGATATCCTCCTTAACAATAGACAATGTCCCCGCCTCTAGAGAAGTCCACATGGACCACCTAGAACTCCTATCGTCCTGTTGGACCGGACATCAAGGACTTGTCCCTCCCACTAGCACACTAATCACTAGCCTTATCTCCCATGACAATGAACTCAGTTGTTTCTCTCCCTTTGGCTATCCCTCCCTAGTCCGATATGACTTGCCTGGGCTCTCGTGGTTACCACAACTAGAGAGTACAACATTTGTCAGAGCAACTGTTTCTCATTTGTCAGTGAGTGTTCGGGGAAGCCCCCATTACCCCTCTTTTTATAGGTGGGGTTTGGGTCTAGGTTCCTAGTCGATGCGGGAGTGGAAGGGACCGCAAGATCTCAAATTTTTGTAACAATTCTTGAATTTTTGTAACATGCAACAACCCATATGGTCGTCTGGAATGTTAGACGGTCATCTGGCATGTTATACAGTCATCTAGAATGGTAGATGGTCGTTTGGCATAGCATAGATGCCAATTTGGCTGTTTTGTAGTTGTACACAAATTTGGCAATTCATTTCTAATTAATATCCCATATTAATTTCCTTACATAACAAGTAATATGCAACTCAAACAAATTAGGAAATATAAAGAATCTTCCCATGGCCAATTCAAACCATCTTTCCCATGTAAGATGGTCGTCTCGATTCACCCAAACGGTCGTCTGGTGACTCAAGTCGTGCCGGTCCATTTGGGCAGTTCACTTCCTTGCCAATTCGAATCACAATAGGTTTGACTCTCTAGATTCCCGTCTCAACTATTGAGACGGCCGCTTGGCACTCTATACGACTGTCGCAACACTTGAGATGGATGTCTGGCAATGTTGTTAGTCTGTTTGTTGTGTGAATCAAATACATAAATACTTTAGTACTTAATTCAATTTGTATTCAAGATTTGAACTCCTCTTTTTGGTCAAGACCTATGTGTGTAACCCTATAGGTCCCATATTATATTGGCAGTGAATGTCCATAACACTTATGACATCACAAGCAATGAGCGGTGCCTAATCACATATCAATGCTTCCCAAGTAAATGGAAAGTTGGGGAACAACTTCAACCTACAATCTGTGTATGGTGTTGCAGTGTTTGTATAGTTCCTTTGTCACTGATGTCCAAATTGAACTAGAGGCATGGAGAAGTCACCCTCATTATTATTCAATCTTGTTTCTTGAACCAAGAGTAGACTGTCTGAGATATGTGTAAGCTCAATATCACATATTGAATCAAATGTGCATTATCATGCTTTTCTTAGTCTCGCTAATCAAGAGGCCTAGGACATCACGCTCTAGTAGGAGGGACAAATCCCATATCTATCATTCACAGTCTATCCCCATGAGTCAAAGACACCCAATCATCTCCTTTATAACAACCCATGTTTTAGGATTGCGTTTGATGATGTCAAAGAGTACCCAACGACATGTGATGAGTGTAATGATTTCATCTCTGAGAACCACAACCACCACCATCATTGTGAGACCTGACTATGACTTTCATGAAGATGGCTTTCATGTGTCAATCTCGTGGTGGGTCTGTCCAATACATTGTTCTCTAACATGTATCTATGTGCTTGGTTTGATATTGCCATATCATGACTAATGAGATTTAGTCATCAACCAACTCACACTCAGATCTTGTGTGTTAATTTTGTCTACGAACCCTCCACAAAAACAATAGACCAAGGACATAATGAGAATATGTATATGTACTCTTAACAACTATATGATCTCATCTATAAGGTTAGTAACTTGAATACATACGCCATTGAGTAATATAATTCTTTAGACATGTATAATGTTACATCAGTATTTCATAACTGAATTAAACAAAGTAAATCAGAAGATTGCCTTTTATTAATAACTAAATCATTTTACATGATATGCCGTTACAATCATCACATGATTGGCTCTCTAGGCATACATAACCAACAGAATCCCACTTTGACTTAGAGCTAATCACCCATGAATCTTATTCTGAGTGACCTAACAAGACCATTATGCTTCTACTGTGAAAGTGCCTTTGTCAAGGGATCAACAACATTGCTCTCATTTGGAACTTTTCAAATCTTTACATCTCCATGCCGCATGATCTCTCATATGAGATGGAACTGCCTTTGTATATGCTTTTAGAGCAGATGCGATATGGGTTCCTTAGCTTGTGCAAAAGCCCCATTGTTGTCACAATATAGCTCGATTGCCTCGTTGATGCTTGGAACGACCCCAAATTTTGTAATGAAATTCTTGATCCATACATCATCCTTTGCTGCACTCGATGCAGCAATATACTCATCCTCTATTGTAGAATCAACAATTGTTTCTTGCTTGGAACTCTTCCAGCTCATAGCTCCATTATTGAGGCAGAACATGAATCCTGATTGCAATTTGTAATCATCTTGATCAGTTTGGATGCTTGCATCTATGTAACCCTTTGCCACCAACTCTTCCTCTTTGTCGTAGACCAAGATCTGATCCTTAGTCCTTCTCAAGTACTTGAGGATGTTCTTCACGACTGTCCAGTGAGCATCACCTGGATCTAACTGATATTTTTCTCATCATGCTCAAGGCATATGAGATGTATGGACGGGTACACAACATTGTGTACATGATTGATATAATTGTTGAGGCATATGGAATCTCATTTATGAATTCTCTTTCTTCACATGAAGTGGGACGTTGACTCTTAGAGATGGTCACTGCATGCAACACTGACATGTTTCCTCTCTTTGAGTTCTCCAAGCTTAACCGCTTCAACACTTTGTTAATGTATGAGCTCTGACTTAGTCCAAGAAGCCTTCTGCATCTATCTCTATAGATCTTTATCCCCAAAATGTAGGATTCTTCTCCCAAGTCTTGCATAGAGAATGTACTCCAAGCCATGCATTTACCTTTTATAAAGTAGGGATGTCATTCCTCATCAATAGTATGTCATCTACATACAATATGAGGAATGTCACTATGATCCCACTAACCTTCTTGTACTCACAAGGTTCATCTTCATTTTGAGCAAAGAAAAACCCTTTTGACTTTCTAATCAAAATGAAGATTCTAGCTCTGAGATTCTTACTTCAATCCATAGATTGACCTTTGTATCTTACCAACTTTATTTGCAAACTTTGGATCTATAAAGCCCTCAGGCTGTGTCATATACACATCCACAAAAAGATTCCCATTAAGGAATGTGATTTTAACATCCATTTGCAAAATTTCATAGTCATGATAAGATGCAATAGAAAGTATGATCCTGATGGACTTAACCATGGCCACTGGAAAAAAGGTTTCCTCATAGTCAACACCTTGAACTTGTCTAAAATTCTTTGCAACCAATCTTCCCTTATAGGTTTGAACTTTTCCATACATGTTGGTCTTCTTCTTGAAGACCCACTTCCACCCTATGGGTTTTACCCCTTCAGGTGGATCCACCAAAGTCCATACTTTGTTGGTGTACATGGATTCCATCTTAGATCTCATGTCCTGAAGCTATTTCTCAGATTTTGGTCCCTCAATAGAATATTTATAGGTAATTGGCTCATCATCTATGACTAATTGATTGCTTCTTGAGTTACAAGATATAAAATCTCTTAGGCTCAAGGTGTGACCTACTAGATCTACGAGGTTCCTATGTTACTTGAGCAATTTTATATTCCACAACACCTTGTGAATCTCTTGGTTCTTCTTGTACATCTACTGGTTCAATGTTTTCTTGTTTGCCTTGAACCTCTTTGAGTTCCACTTTTCTCCCACTGATTCCTTTGGAAATGAAGGTCATCTTATGGAATGTGACATCCCTGGCAACAAACACTTTGTTTTCAGATTGGGAACAAAAGTAATATCCTATATATTCCTTAGGATATCCAAAAAAATAACATTTATCAGAGCTTGGGCCAAGCTTTTTAGGAGACATTTTCTTGACATAATATTCACAACCCCAAATCCTCATAGAAGACATATTGAAACACTTCCCATTGCATATCTCATATGGTGTCTTTTGAACTGATTTAGATGGTACTCAATTTAATGTAAACTCTACCGTTTGTAGAACATGCCCCCAGAAGGTTATCGGAAGCTTGGCTAAACTCATCATTGATTGCACCATATCCCATAATTTATGATTCCTTCTTTTTGATACACCGTTATGCTGAGGTGTTCCAGGCTTAGTCCACTGGGATACAATCCCATGGGCTCTAAGAAGGTCCTCAAACTCTTGGTTTAAGTATTCTCCACCTCGATTAGAACAACGTGTCGTAATAATTTTACCAAGTTTGTTATGTACTTCATCCATAAACTCCTTGAACTTTTCATGAGATTCTGAATTATGTTTCATTAAATAAACATAGGCATACCTACTGAAGTCATCAGTGAAGGTAATGAAGTATTGATACCCACCTCCAGCAGTTGTTCTAAAAGGTCCACACACATCAATATGTATGAGTCCTAATAGATCACTAGCCCTTGCATTGTTACCAGTGAAAGGGTCTTAGCCATCTTTCCCAACAAACAAGATTCACATGTCTATATTGAGTCAAAATTAAAAGAGTCTAAATACTTTCATTATGGAGTCTGGATATGCAATTCTGATTTGTGTGCCCTATACGACAATGGCAAAGGTATGTTTACTTTGATTTGTTGAGTTTAGTCTTTTGTTGTTATTAACGTTATATACACCTATCTTTGAATCTAACAAATAAAGACCATAAGACATCGGGGCACTGCCATAAAAGATCCCATCTTTTAAAATAGAACATCGACCACTTTTAATATGAAATCCAAATGCATCCTTGTACAAACAAGATATAGAAATGATGTTTCTAATTATAGAAGGTACATAATAGCAGTTATGTATCTCTATTACAAGCCCCCATGAGTAGAGATATACTATAGGTTCCAATTGCACTGGCTGCAACTCTTGCGCTGTTAGCAACTCACAGTTCCACCTCGCCTTTTCCCAAAGACCTACTTCCTTTCAGATCCTACATATGAGAACATATGTGAGATCCACATCCGGTATCTAATACCCATGATGATGAAGCAAATAGGTTTATCTTAATAATGTATATACCTAAAGTGGAGATCACCATCCCCATCTTCTGCTTCCTGAAAGCCTTCAAGTACAAAGGATGAGTTCCTCTTGTACTTTTCTTTCTCATTATCTTGAGTGTTCAAGACTTGGATTTGGGATCGACCACTAAACTCTTCTTGGCTTCACTTTGATCCTTGGTCCAAGCACCGTTAATCACCATTACAGACTTGTCCTTCTTCAATTTTTCTTTAGCATGAATCAACATGGAAAGCAAGTCTGACATTTGTCCAGCCGTGTTATTCACATGATAACATTCAATAAAGCGGCTATATGATTTAGGCATAGTCCTCAAACTCATATCAGTGGCCAACTCTTGGCTCAAAGTGAATCCCAGTTCTTCAAGATGATACACATGTCCAATCATATTGAGCACATGTTCTTCTATTGAGGCTCCCTCTATCAGCTTTGACTCAAGTAGCACCTTTAAGATAGCGTCCCTTTCTTGCTTGTCAAGACCAAGTGTTACCATCTTAAGATGTGTCACCATCTCAAGAACACTCATGTCCTCACATTGATTATGCAACTCATAGTTCATGGAGCTAATCATAAGGTACTTTATCTCTAAGGCATAATTGGCATGCTTCCAATAAGCATCCACTTGTACCCTAGGTGCATCAGGAGGAGATATATTTGATACTAGTTTCTCAAGAACGAAGAGCTTGCACTCTTCATTGAGAACCCTTCCCAAAGTCCAAAACCAGTCATGGAAATTTCTCCTGTCAAGTTTGTCCTTCTTTAGGACCAACAACAAATCAAATTTTTTGTCATTTGACTCTACAAGAGAAAATTTGCATTTGTCAAAATCATTTTTGATTTGATTTGATTTGAAAAAATTGACGATATTGATTAGGTCTTTAATTATTATCGCTCACACTATTTATTCAAATTTATAGCCCACAATATCCAGAATATTACAACGTATAATATTCTAGTGGGCTAGATCCAAGATAATTCAATTGTGGCCCAATCCACAATGTAAACACAATCAACCATCAGGATAGGTAACTCTTTCCAATTGCATCATATGTAATTCTGGATAGATAATATGTACAACCCCTTGCCATAATCATCTGCATGCCTCTGGGCCCAAATGCTCTGAGATTCACTAGTCAAGTCTGACCCAAAATCCGACACGATAACAATGCACCCGCGGAGGCAGAACCTACATTATTACAATCACAATTCTATGAGATAGACGACGCACCCTGCGGAGGAGGAACCTATGCTTAGTCAATCAAGCTTTTCATGTGTGCCACTTTTGGAAAGCATCTATGACTTGATATTCTAATTGAGGGACTTTTATTTATAATTATACACATATACTTTATCCAATCACCACATATATATTACATATCATATACATGCTATATCCCATAATGAAAACATGCAATAAATGAAAGTGATGGTTATGGCCAGCCTAATGTAATCACTAGGAGCCATAAGAAATTTTCTCATCTAGGTCTACATCACATGCATAAACCTATTGTTGATGAATATTTATGCTTGCTAATCTGGGTTGATCGACTCAACTCTTGAACCAATCGACTCGCCTCCTGGTCAGTTGTTAGGTTGTCTCACTGATGGTCTGGTTGCATCGGTCCACCATCTGCTGGCTCCTCCAGCTGATCGGTCGCGATTAGTCCAACTCGTCCTTCTGGTCCTCCATGGACCTACAGTCGGCATGCTCATCCTCGAGATTTTTTCTTCTTCATCATATTCAAAAGTAAACTATCCTACTTTTACATGATTATTTGAAACCTCAAGTTGCATTCGAGGGGAGAAAGGGTAGGAAATAATCAACTTTACATGGAGAAGAAAAGATAGAGGCTCAGTACACATACTGAGATAAGAGGATCAACCAACTATACAACCGTGCACAATATATAGGGGTTATTGGCCATAACCATCCTACACATCCACTATAAAATCACTTTTAGGGTGATGTGTTGTAAATTGCATATATATATATCATGTATAAATTATTTTGGGATTATCATGGTGTTTGGATTTGATAAGATATTATTCACATCGTATGCAATAATAGAACGACAAAAACCAAAATCTAATCATATTGATTATCCCATAATATAGTAAATTGATTTTGGCTCTGATACCACTATAGAGAAATATGGCAAAGAGATAGGCAACAAAAAATAAAAAAATTATCTACCATATTCCCATGACCTACAGATCACGTAAATTACTATAAGACAGGAAAGATGGTTTATGAGGATATACATGGTCTTGGAGAAAGTTCAGCAATAATCATCTTCATTGTAGATGTGTAACTCTAAATCCTAGTTGCATTGGGACTCGTCTGACTGCTCCTCCTCAGACACCAGACTTGAGCACTGTCTTATGTAGCTGACCCTCTTGTCACAGACTGTTGGTTGATGATGTCCTCCTTTGTGGTAGACAACAACCTCCTGCCTCTAGAGAAGTCCACATGGACCACCTAGAAATCATGTCGTCCTACTGGACCAAACATGAAGGAGTTGTCCCTCCTATTGGTATACTAGTTACCAACTTGCTCTCCTATGACAATAAAGTCATATGTTTCTCACCCTTTAGCTATCCCACCCTAGTCGGGTAGGACTTTCCTGGGATCTCGTGGTTACCAAAACTAGTGAGGATAACATTTGTCAGAGAAACTATTTCTCAATTGTCTGTGCTATGTTGTGGGAAGCCCCCAGTAGCCCTCTATTTATGGTCGAGGTTTGGGTCCAGGTTCCCAGTCGATGCGGAAGTGGAAGGGACCTAAAGATCTCAAATTTTCGCAACAATTCTAGAATTTCACAACCTGCAATAGCCAAAACGATTGTCTACAAACCTAGGCGGTCTTCTGGAATGCATATAGTTGTTTGGCACAAGCCAGATGGTCATTTGGCTATTTCCCACTTGTACACGAATTTGGAAATTCCTTTCCAATTAATATCCCATATTAATTTCCTTTCACAACAAGTTATGTGCAACTCAAACAAATTAGGAAATATCAAGAACCTTCCCTTGGTCGATCTAGACCATCTTTCCCATGCGAGACGACCATCTTAGTTGACCAAGAGGGTTCTGTTTGGTCGGTTTACTTCCTTAATCAATTCAAACTCACAATAGGTCTGACTCCCCAAACGCCCGTCTCAACAATTGAGATGGCCGTTTGGCACTCCAGACGGCCATCTCAACACTTGTGATGGGCATTTGGTAGTGTTGTCTGCCTATTTTTTGCATGAATAAAATACCAAAATACTTTAGTACTTAATTCAATTGATATTCCAGATCTGAACTCCTTTTCTAGGTCAAGACCTATGTGTGTGACCCTATAGGTCTCATATTACATTGACAATGCATGTCCATAACACTTATGACATCACAAGTAATGAGCAGTGCCTAGTCGCACATCATTACTACCCAAGTAAATGGAAAGTTGGAGAACAACTTCAACCTACAATCTATGCATGGTGTTGCAATGTTTGTATAGTTCCTTTGTTACTGATGTCTAGATTGAACTAGTGGCATGGAGAAGTCACCTTCATTATTATTCACTCTTGTTTCTTAAACCAAGAGTAGAATGTATGAAATATGTAACCTCAATATCACATATTGACTCACATGCACATGCCAATGCTTTTCTGAGTCTTGCTAATCAAGAGTCATAGGACATCACACTCCAGTACGAGGGACAAATCCCATATATATCATTCACAGTCTATCTCCATGTGTCAATACCACCCAATCATCACCTTTATAACAACCCATGTTTCATGACTTCTTTTGATGATGTCAAAGTGTACCCAATGACATGTGATGACTGTAATGGTTTTAGGTCTAAGAACCACAACTAGCAACATCACTGTGGGACCTAACTATGACTTTCATGAAGATGGCTTCCATGTGTCAGTCTCACGGTGGGTCTGTCTGATACAATGTTCTCTAACATGAATCTGTGTGCTTGGTTTGATATTTCCATATCATGACTAATGGGATTTAGTCATCAACCAACTCTCACTCTGATCTCATGTGTTATTGTCTTCTGTCAACCTTCCACAATAACAACCAATCAGGGACATAATGAGAATATGTATATGTAATCTAACATCCGTATGATCTCATCCACAAGGTTAGTAAGTTGAATACATATGTTATTTAGTAATATAATTCTCTAGACATTTATAGTGTTACATTATTATTTTATAACTAAATTATACAGTATAAACTGGAAGATTGCCTTTTATTAATAATCAAATCATTTTGCATGATATGCATTTACAATCATCACATGATTGGCTCTCTAGGCATACATAACCAATAATTCTATCTACAATATGAAGATTTTTCACTTCTGAAATACTAAATAAGACACTCTATCTACAACAATCATAACAAAAATGTATAGTGTTGGGTTTTGTGGAGAAAACATGCACAGCGAAAGCAACAAAATTCCACTCAACTCGTAACAGGATCTCGTCGACAACAACGTATTTGGAAGGAGTGTTTGCGGGATATACCTTGTCGCAGAGCAAGTATGGCGATGTCTTGCTACACGACGGTGCAACGCTGCTAACTTACACAGACGGAACTTCTCTCCCATTCGCTGTCACAGGAAGATCCGGTGGCACTCCTGTGCGATGATGTGCATCGCTCATAACGCACACGGATGGTCGTCGATGTCCTCTGAACGTAGGCATCTCAGTGTCTGTGTCTCTACTTCGTCCACGTGGATGGACTGAAACTCCACGTCATGCTTCCTAAGCCGACAGGAAGGAGTCGTGTCTGTGTGGCGGCGTGCTAGCGGCGCGTTGCTCTCCTTTCGCTCCTAAGGACGGTGACAGCTAAGTTTACGTACGTGAGCGTAAACTAAAAGCGTCTCTCGATCTCTTATATAGATATTGGTCGTCAATCCTCCTTTCAATAGGATATGAAGTGAAGTAGGGTTTCCTAAACCCATCGGTAAACAGAAATGTTGCGTTAATTAAAACGCTCATGGATTAATTAGAATATTCTGGACTTCATTAGTTAACCAAATAATCACATTAATTGATTAATTAATATCCGACTCCATGCAATCACTTGGGATGGCTCTATGGACATATATACCAACAGACTCCCACTTGCACTTAGATCCAGTCACTCCAATATTATTCTAATCCATTACATAAATATTTTAGTAATCAATGTGATTCAGAGCAATTCCAATCAAATCCACAATTATACTCCTATTCTAACACATCATATGTGTGTGACCCGGTAGGCTCCAAATTACGTGGGCAGTGATATCCATAATCATATTATGATTTCACAAGCAATGATTGGTATCTAGCAAGACTTCATTGCTACCCAAGTAATTGGAGAAGTTGGAGAACAACTTGACCTATCATTTATGACTGGTGTTACAGTGATTGTATAGTTCCTTTGTCGCTGATATCCAGATTGAACTCGAGTCATGGAATTGTTATCCTTTTTAATGTTCAATCCCTGTTCCTTGAACTAGAGCAGACTGTCTGAGATATATGTAAGCTCAATATCACATATTGACTCACATCATCATGGCCATGCATTTCTTAGTCTCTCTTATCAAGTGGCCGGAATATCAAACTCCTGTAGGAAGGACAAATTCCATCTACATCACTCATAGTCATCCCCATGTGTCACAGTACACCCAAGCACCATCTTTATGGTAATCCTTATTCAGGACCACGGTGGATGATGTCAAAGTACACCGAATGACATGTGATAAGTGTAGTGACTTTAGGTCTAAGAACCACAATCACCACCATCATTATGAGATGTGACTCTAACTACCAATCATGATATCCATGTGTCACTCTCAAGGCGGGTCTATCCGATACACTATTCTCTAACAAGTATCTATGTATTTGGTTTGATATCTCCATATCATGGATAATGAGATTCTTCCATCAACCAATATACATTCTAATCTTATGTGTTATTGATGTCTATGGATATTTCCACAATAACAACCGATTAGGGATAAAACAAGAATACATACTCTTAACATACATATGATCTCATTGTTCAGGTCATCAACCCAAAGACATATGTCATTGAGTATATTATTCTATAGACATCTATAAGTTTTATGGTCATCTCACAATATAAAATACAAACATATAGATTGGAAACTTTCCTTTATTGAAATGATCAATGTAGTATTACAAATAGTTTACATAGTATCCCATTACAATCATCAAATGGTAGTTTCTATGGGCATACATACCAACAGATTCCCACTTGCACTTATACCCAATCACTCATGAATCTCAATCCAAGTGATCGAACATGTCCGTCATGTTTTTGCTGTGAAAGTGCTTTTGTGAGCGGGTCAGCCACATTGCTTTCTGTAGGTACTCTGCAAATCTTCACATCTCCTCATTGTACGATCTCTCGTATGAGATGGAACCGCCGTAGAATATGTTTGGAACGTTGGTGCGATCTTGGTTCTTTAGCCTGTACAATTGCTCCGTTGTTGTCGCAAAATAACTCAATTGCATCACCAACGCTTGGAACCACTCCAAGTCCAGAAATGAACTTCTTGATCCACATAGCTTCCTTTACAGCATTAGATGTGGCAATATATTCGACCCCTGTTGTAGAATCTGCAACTGTCTCTTGCTTGGAACTCTTCCATCTCACAACTCCATTGTTCAGGAAAAACACAAATCCAGATTGCGATCTGTAGTCATCTTTGTCAGTTTGGAACCCTTTACCATGAGCTCTTCCTCACCGCCGTATACCAAGAATTGATCCTTAGTACTTCTCAAGTACTTTAGGATGTTCTTTACGGCTGTCCAGTGACATTCACCTGGATCTGACTGATACCGGCTCGTCATGCTCAAAGCATATGACACATCAGGACGAGTACATAACATCGCGTACATGATAGATCCAATTGCTGATGCATATGGAATCTTACTCATGTGTGCCCTTTCATCACATGAACTAGGACATTGGGCTTTAGAGATCGTAACCCCATGGGACATGGGCAAGTTACCTCTCTTAGAACACTCCATGCTAAACCTCTTTAGCACCTTGTCAATGTCTGTGCTCTGGCTTAGGCCTAGAAGCCTTCTAGATCTATCTCTATAGATCTTGATCCCTAATATATAGGATGCTTCGCCTAAATCCTTCATAGAGAAGGTCATCCCTAGCCAACCTTTTACTTTCTGAAGAGTAGGGATGTCTTTTCCCATCAATAGTATGTCATCCACATACAATATGAGAAATACGATTGTGATCCCACTAACCCTTTTGTAAACACAAGGTTCATCTTCATTTTGACTAAATCCAAAATTTTTGACTACTTCATCAAAATGTAGATTCCAGCTCCGAGATGCTTGCTTCAATCCATAGATTGACCTTTGTAGCTTACAAAATTTATTGGCTTCATTTGGATCGATAAAACCCTCAGGTTGTGTCATGTACACATCCTCGAGTAAATTCCCATTAAGGAATGTTGTTTTAACATCCATATGCCAAATCTCATAGTCATGATAAGCTGCAATGGCAATCATGATCTTGATGGATTTAACCATGACAACTGGTGAGAAGGTCTCGCCATAAACAACACCTTGAATTTGACGGAATCCTTTCGCAACCAATCTATCTTTAAATGTTTGAACATTTCCATCCATGTCAGTTTTCTTCTTGAAGTCCCACTTGCACCCTATGGGTTTTACCCCTTCGGGTGGATCCACCAAGGTCCATACCTTGTTGGTGTACATGGATTCCATCTCAGATCTCATAGCTTCGAGCCATTTCTCAGATTCTGGTCCCTTAGTAGCTTCTAGATAGGAAGTTGTCTCATCTGCTATGCCCAATTCATCACTGTCTTGAGTCACGAGAAATCCAAATCTCTCAGGCTCAAGTCGTGTCCTAGTAGACCTACGAGGTTCCTGTATTACATTTGGAACTTGAAATTCCACAACAATTTGTGAGTCTTCATGTTCCTTATGTACCTCCTCAGGTTCTCTGCTTTCTTGTTGGTCTCAAACTTCTTCGAGCTCTACATTCCTCCCACTAATTCCTTTGGAAATAAATTCCTTTTTAAGAAATACAACAGTCCTAGCAACAGACACTTTGTTGTTAGTTGGTGTGTAGAAGTAGTATCCTCGAGTTTCCTTGGGGTATCCAACAAAATAGCATTTTTCCAATTTGGGTCCAAGCTTTTCAGGAAATTGTTTCCTAACATAAGCTTCACATCCCCAAATCTTTAACATAGACAAATTGGGACGATTCCCATTCCATATCTCATATGGTGTCTTTTGAACCGATTTGGAAGGTACACAGTTAAGTTTAAACACTGCAGTTTCAAGAGCATATTCCCAGAACAATATTGGAAGTTCAACTGAACTCATCATTGATCGTACCATGTCTAATAATGTACGATTCCTTCTTTCTGACACACCATTATGTTGTGGTGTACCAGGTGGAGTCCATTGTGATACAATACCACGATCTCTCAGAAGGTCCTCAAACTCTTAGCTTAAGTATTCGCCACCTCGATCTGAACAGAGTGCTTTAATACTCTTACCAAGTTGCTTCTCTACTTCATTCATGAAAGTCTTGAGCATTTCAAGAGTTTCTGTCTTGTGTTTCATAAGATATACATATCCATACCTACTGAGGTCATCAGTGAAGGAAATGAAGTATTGATAGCCTCCTCTAGCATTTGATCTAAAAGGTCCACATACATCAGTATGTCTGAGCCCTAACAGATCACTGGCTCTCTCACTATGTCCAGTGAAAGGAGTCTTGGTCATCTTCCCTAATAAACATGCCTCACATGTCTCTAATGATTCAAAATCAAAAGAGTCTAGATAACAATCCTTATGGAGTCTAGATATGCACTTCTCGTTTATGTGCCCAAGACGACAATGCCATAAGAATGTTTTGTTTGAGTTGTCAAGTTTTAACCTTTTAGTATTTACATTGTACACACTAGTCTCAAGTTCTAACAAGTAGATACCATAAGACATAGGGGCATTTCCATAAAAGATCTCATATTTAGATATAGAAATAATTCCATTCTTAATGTGAAATTCAAATCCACTCTTGTCCATACAAGATACAGAAATAATATTTCTATTAATGGCAGGTACATAATAGCAATTCTCTAATTCTATTACAAGGCCCGTAGGCAAAGATAAACTAATAACTCCAACTGCGGTGGCAGCAACTCTTGCTCCATTAGCAACCCGCAGCTCGACTTGGCCCTTTCGTAAAGGCTTACTTCTTATCAGATCCTGCATATTAGAACATATGTGAGATCCACATCCGGTATCCAATACCCATGATGAATAAGTATTTAATTTTATCTCAATAACGTATATACCTGAAGTGGAGATCTCTATCCCCTGCTTCTTCTTCCTCAGTTCCTCCAGGTAGAGAGGACAATTTCTTTTCCAATGTCTAGGATGGTGACAATGGTGACAACTGCCTTGTTTGGAGATCCCACCTTTAGCTTTGAGCGCGGATGACTTTGGCTTCTTCCCGACTTTAGAACTTTTCTTAGCCTTGCCTTTGCCTTTTGACTTTCCCTTTGTCTTATTGATCATCATCACATACTTGGGCTTGTCTTTCTTCATCTGTGCTTCAACTGTCCTCAACATGCCCAACAATTCTGACAACGGTTTGTCAAAATTGTTCATGTTGAAGTTCATGACAAAATTACTATATGATTCAGGCAATGATTGTAGAATCACATCAGTGGCCAACTCTTGACCTAGGGGAAATCCCATCTTGGATAGGCTTTCCACGTACCCAATCAAGGTGAGTATATGGGTGCTAACTGAGTCTCCCTCTTTCATCTTGCTTTTGAACAAAGCCTTTGAGACATCATATCTCTCCTGTCTTGCTTGATGTTGATACATGTTCTTGAGATGTGTTGCCATCTCCATGGCATTCATGTTCTCATGCTGCTCTTGCAACTCATAGTTCATTAAGAACAACATCAGGCACTTGACATCCACAACATCATCAAGGTGCTTCTTGTAAGCATCCTTTTCAGCCTTGGGCGCATTTACGGTGGGTTCTGCTGGCTCTGGTGTTTCAAGGACATAGAGCTTACGCTCATGTGTGAGAACAATTCTCAGCGTCCTAAACCAGTTTTGAAAGTTGGTTCTTGTGAGTTTGTCCTTCTCAAGGACCGATCGCAACGAGAAAGTGTGAGTGTTGTTTGCCATTTGATTTCTACAAAAGAAAAAATTTGCATTTAGTCCAAAACATTTTGACTTGTAAAGATTTGATAAATGAGATTAATTAGGCCTTTAATTAATTACACTCCCACTATTTAATTCAATTTGATATCCCTCACTATCAATTCAGAAGATTACAATGCACAACCTTCTAGTGAGCCAAGATCCAAAATAATTGGATCAATGCCCAACCAACGCCGATGTCAAAGACCAAATACTAAGGTAGGCAACTTTTGCCAATTACATCATATGCAACTCTTGGATAGATGATCATGCACAAATCCTTGCCATGATGCATCTGTGTGCCTCTAGGTACTTGATCCTATCAAGGTTCCCTAGTTAAGTCCAACCCATAAGCCAACATGATGAGTGTGCACCCTGCGGAGGCAGACCCACACACCCGCCATCACACTTCCACGAGATAGACAGTATACCACGCGGAGGTGTGCCCACACATAGTCGATCAAGCTTTTCATGTGTGTTGCTTTATGGAAGGCAACTAAAACTTAATATTATTAATTGAGGGGTTTTATTAATACATATACATATCCAAACACCACATACTTATAGTACGTATCATATACTACTATATCCACAACCACAAACAATAGACATGCAATCATAAACACAAATACATCGGTTATGGCCATACTACTGTAATCCTTTGGAGCAACAAAGGATTACAGTCCACCTATGGTCTTATGCATCTCATGCAACACTTGTGAATCAACCAGTAAGCATGTAATGATCAACATTACAATGAACAACTTCATGGATGCTTCGTGATGTTGGAACTTCAAGTTGCTTCTTGGAATTGGATCTTCTTGTTGCTTCTCCATGGATGCTCCTTGGAGTTGGATCTTCAGGTTGCTTCTTGAAATTAGATCTTCATGGTGCTTCTCCATGGACACTCCTTGGAGTTGGATCTTCAAGTGGCCTCCTTACATCAAGTTTACAAAAACTAAAACTAATCCTATCTCTATTACATCATATGAGTACAAATATAAAAGGAAATAATTAATTACACTTTCAAATAAGAGATGAGGCTCAGCATGCAAGCTGAATACTTTATACAAAGGATCCATATGTAACCATTATACATCCATAGAATTCACAAACAAACATATCCACAAGATCGACATCCACATTCATTCACAACATTCACAAAAGGAGATACTAGGCCATAACCGTGCATGCATTCACCACATAAAATAGATTTTAAAGGCGACGTGCATTCTATCATAGGTATATCTACATATACGTATGTACATATTAAAATTGCAGTACTTTTAATGTGGGACATTCCCCATTAAATAATTTTTTGACCCCCACGCAGACTATGTGGGGTACACAGAGGCAACGCCCCTGTACACAGGTCTACGGAATTTAACTTCCGTGCATTTAGGAAAATCAATATTTTCCATAGTCGATCCCATCCAAAACGTCAAAAATAGAAGCATGTGGCGTGTGTGGAATTAGGTTTAGATTTACACATTAGCAGGTTTAATTTGCATCATATGAAGCATAAAAATAGTATACATCGATTCGATCATATCGAAATGAATCCAAATACTCCGTAGATCGACGTTGCTCTGATACCACTGTTGGGTTTTGTGGAGAAAATATGCGTGGTGAAAGTAACAAAATTCCACTCAACCCGTAATAGGATCTTGTTGACAATAACGTATTTGGAAGGAGTGTTTGTGGGATATACCTCTTCACGGAGCAAGTCCGACGATGTCCCGCTACAAGACGGTGTAACGCTGCTGACTTACGCGGACAGAACTTCTCTCCCGTATGTTGTCACATGAAGATCTGGTGGTGCTCCTGTGCGATGATGTGTGTCGCTCGTAACACGCAAGGATGGTCGTCGATGTCCTCCGAACGCAGGCGTCTCAGCGTCTGCGTCTCTACTTCATCCACGCGGATGGACTGGAACTCCATGTCACACTTCCTAAGCCGGCAGGAAGGAGTCGTGTCTGTGTGGCGGCGTGCTAGCGGCGCGTTGGTCTCCTTTTGCTCCTAAGGATGGTGACAACTAGGTTTATGTACGTGAGCGTAAACTAAAAGTGTCTCTCGATCTCTTATATAGATATCAGCCGTCAATCCTCCTTTAAATAGGATACGAAGGGAAGTAGGGTTTCCTAAATCCATCGATAAACAGAAACACTGCGTTAATTAAAACGCTCGTGGATTAATTAGAATATTCTGGAATTCATTAATTAACCAAATAATCACATTAATTGATTAATTAATATCCGACTCCATGCAATCTCTTCGGATGGCTCTATGGGCATATATACCAACATATAGACCTATCCTTTTCATATATCTTGAATACAATTTTCTACCCCATAATTGTGTTGGTATGTATGCCCATAGAGCAAGTCATATGATGATTGTAATGGGATACTTTGTAAATGATTTGAATAATAATAAAGGCAATTTCCAATCTATATGTTTAAACTATTTCTGAGATGATGGTGTAACATGATAGATGTCTAAAGATTGTCTTACTCAATGACATATGCTTTTAGGTTCATGACCTAAACGATGAGATCATATGGATGTTAAGAGTATACATTCTTGTTTAGTCCCTAGTCGGTTGTTATTGTGGAAATAGCCATATACATCAATAACAATGAAGACTAGATTGTGTGTTGGTTGATGACAGAATCTCATTAGTCATGATATAGTGATATCAAACCAAGCACATAGGTACTTGTTAGAGAATAAGGTACCGGACAGACCCACCGTGAGAGTGACACATGGAACCATGACATGGTAGTCACAGTCAGCTCTCACAGTGATGGTGGTGAGTGTGATTCTTAGACCTGAAATCACTGCACTCAACACATGTCGTTGGGTACACTTTGGCATCATCAAACGCAGTCCTGAAACATGGGTTGTTATAAAGGTGATGATTGGGTGGCTTTGACACATGGGGCTTTTGAGGGGTGAGTGATAGATATGGGATTTGTCCCTCCTAAGGGAGTTTGATATCCTTGGCCACTTGATGAGTAGGATTGAGAAAGGCATGCACATGCACGTGTGAATCAATATGTGATATTGATGTCATACACATCTCACTCGGTCTACTCTGAGATCAAGGAAATGAATGAACATTGACAGGATGACTGTTCCATGCCTCGAGTTCATTCTGGATATCAGTGACAAAGGAATTATACATTCGCTGTAACACCATTCACGGATTGTAGGATGAAAGTTGTTATCCAACTTTCTACTTTCACTTGGGTAGCAATGATGTGTGACTAGGCACCGCTCTTTGCTTGTGAAGTCATAAGTGTTATGGAGTTTCACTGCCAACGTGAAATGGACCTGCAGGGTCACACACATAGGATTTAACCTGGAAGAGGAGTTTTGTCCACAAGCAATGTTTAGATTGATTACTAAAGGATTTTAGTAGTTCAATTAAACACTCAATTAATCGATAGCTCAATATCATAATGTTCAAGGTGTTGGACGCATTGATTGGAGTATCGGATTGATTGAAATCACATTTGACTGATTCTGCACAATCTGCATTCCCAACCAATCGGTTCATGTGATGAACCGGTCGGCTGAGGTTGCTGAACCGGTCGGCTCAATTGTTGAACCGATCGGCTCATGCACAGAGTGAAACGACCGGTTCAAGTGTTGAACCGATCGGTTCAACTGGTGCAATCGAGCAACTTGGGAAAGTAGGATTGGTGAGAATTTTCCTTTCGTTTCAAATTGACCAATTCGATTGGGAATAATATTGATATTCGATACCAATTGGGAAAGAAACAAGGAAAGTCAATCGGGAACCAACCTAGAACCCCAACCGACCGGTTCATGAGTGAACCGATCGGTTCAAGGGTCCCAAATGATCGGTTCAGTGGTGAACCGATCGGTTTAGGTCCCCAACCGACCGGTTCACTTGTGAACCGATCGGTTCAGGTTGCGAGATGGTTGCTTTTTGTGGAAAATCCCGAACCCTTCTACTCCTGCTTTAGTCCCGTATTGCCGGGCACAGAGAACCCTGTCCCATGACCCGCCTATATATATAGGGGTATTGGGGGATTCTCAGAGTACAACTCCGTGCAAGTTGATTGCTCTGCAAAGTTGTCGTTCTCTCTGGTTTTGGTAACCGAGAGAGAGCCCGAGCAAG
Source organism: Alisma plantago-aquatica (assembly GCA_963693085.1). Taxonomy (NCBI): domain Eukaryota; kingdom Viridiplantae; phylum Streptophyta; class Magnoliopsida; order Alismatales; family Alismataceae; genus Alisma; species Alisma plantago-aquatica. The sequence goes on from OY856411.1 coordinate 680,605,236, forward strand.
TGCTTCCCGCAAAGGGAGGTGCAGCAAGGGAAGGACAACTGCAGTTGCAATTGACAGCATGAGAGTGTGTTGGCGACTAGTACGTCAACAGGAGGGTGCGACTCCTTCCACTTCCTTGTGGGACAAGGAGAGTGGAGTTCCGGGTGGTCCGTGTGGACTACTTCAGAGGCGGGAGGACACTGCCGCTCAGGAGGACAACTGTCATCCGACAGTCCGGTAGGAGGAGGAGTCGTCAGTCCCGGTGCGACCAGGAGCTGCACAGACACCGTCCAAGACCGGAGGTGAAGACCGCGCAAGGCGCGTGGTATTGTCGCCGAGCAAGCCTCGGGACAAGGTATGATTCACAAACCATCTTTCCTATTATATAGATGTTGACGCGATTCCTTTTGTTTCGGGTTTGGGGAGAAAAGTTTTGTTTCCGCTGCTTCTATGCCTCCTCCAAAACCCAATAGTGGTATCAGAGCCACGTCAACCGCTCTATATTTTAGGATTATCGATATGATCGATTTTGGTTTGTCGCCTTTATTTATTGCATGCGATGCGAATAATATCGGCTTTATACATGTCCAATCCAAAAATCCCTAATATACATATATGATATGTAATATTAATGCACTCGATACGCGTCGCCCTTAAACGAGTTTTGTGGTGGATGTGTAGTATGATTATGGCCTCTAAACCCCTATATCTGTGTGTGGTTGTTTGTGTGGTTGCTTGCATCTCGGTCTGCGCACCGATTCCCTTTCTCATATTCCTGATGTAACTCGAAATAATTCGAGAATTCTTTTCCTACCTTTGCTCCCCCCGAATGTAACTCGGGGTTTCACAATTCAATTGTAAATAGGATAGATTTTATTTCCTGTTATGTCAAAGAACGGCAGACAACCTGAAGGCAACCGGTTCAAGGAGTGAACTGATCGGTTGGTGATCCAGACGGCCGGTTCGAGGAACGAGATGAGCGGGTGGCGACCTGAGGAGATGCACGATGACCAGTGAACCGATCGGCTGGAGGCGCCAGTCGATCGGCTGGTGGCACCCGAACAACCAACCTGATGGCGAGCCGATCAGTCATGGAGATGAGCTGATCAAACCCAGAAAGGCAGCCACAGATCTCATCTTGTAAAGGTTGCATGTGATGTAGACCTAGATGACCGTGATTCCTCTTGGCTCGAGGAATCACAAAAAGGATGGCCATAATCATTGCTTTTTTATCATTTATGCATGTTTTGTGTGGGATATATCATGTATATGATACGTACTATATATTGTGGTGATTGGATATGTATATGTATATAAAAACCAAATCCCTCATTAAATATTAAGTTTTATATGCCTTCCAAATGTGACACACGTGAAAAGCTTGATCGACCAAGTGTGGGCACGCCCTAGCGTGGTGCACCGTCTATCTCGTGGAAGCGTGAAGGATGAATGTGTGGGTCTGCCCTAGCAGGGTGCATGTTCATCGTGTTGGTTTTGGGTCGGACTTAACAAGGTGACCTAGATAGGATCTAGCGCCTTGAGGCTTGGAGATGATCATTGCAAGGAGTTGCATATGACATCTTTCAAGAGTTGCATATGATGCAATTGGCAAGAGTTTCCTACCTGAGAGATCTGAGTTGTGGGTGACAGCCCTAGCTGGTCCATGGCTCAGAGGATTTCAGGATCTTGACCCACTAGAAGATTGTACGCTGCAATCTTCCGAATTGATGGCGAGGGCTATCAATTTGAGTCAAAATAGTGGGAGCAATAATTAATTAAAGGCCTAATTAACTATCGTCAAATTTTATTCAAATCAAATCAAAAGGTTTTGACAAATGCAAATTTTCTCTCGTAGAATGGCAAAAGAATCATCTTTTAAAATGGGAAAATTAATTGAGAATAAATTCCATAACTGGTTGAGGACTGTGAGAAGTGTTCTGCACAATCCAGATATACCAGGAGACTTAGAATCCACTCTATGTACGCTTAATGCATTGGTGAAGAAGAAAGTAGGTAAGGGAGAGAAGTGTTCTCTCGCCAAACCAATTTCTTCTACATGGAGAGGATGGAAGGAACAATGGAAGAAGAAGTCGGAGATAGATATCTCTACTTCTGGTGTATATGTGATAGAGATTAACTTTACTACTTCTTCGTCATGGGTACTTGATACCGGATGCGGATCTCACATTTGTTCAAATGTGAAGGATCTTAAGAGAAGTAGGCCTTTAGGGAAAGGTGAGGTTGAACTACGAGTTGCTAATGGGGCAAGAGTTGCCGCCAGTGCCGTAGGAACCTATGAGTTAACTCTACCTAGTGGGCTAATAATAGAGTTGAAGAACTGCTATTATGTACCTGCCATAAATAGGAATATCATTTCCGTCTCTTGTTTGGACAAAGATGGATTTGAATTTCTTATTAAGAATGGAAAGTGTTCCATTTCTAAAGATGGGATCTTTTATGGAAGTGCCCCTATGTCTTATGGATTATACTTGATAGACTTGGAGACAAGTCTATACAACGTAAACACCAAAAAGCAAAAACTCAACGACTCAAACAAAACATATCTCTGGCATTGTCGTCTAGGGCACATAAATGAGAAGCGCATTTCTAGACTCCATAAAGATGGTTATCTAGACTCTTTTGATTATGAATCAATAGAGACATGTGAATCTTGTTTGTTCAGATAGATGACCAAGACTCCCTTTTCAGGTAAAGGTGAGAGAGCTAGTGATCTATTAGGACTCATACATACTGATGTATGTGGGCCTTTTAGAACTAATGCCAGAAATGGGTGTCAGTACTTCATTACCTTCACTGATGATTTCAGTAGGTATGGCTATGTGTACCTAATGAAACACAAGTCAGAAACCCTTGAAAGGTTCAAGGATTTCATGAATGAAGTACAAAACCAGCTTGGCAAGAGTATTAAGGCACTTTGTTTCGATCGAGGTGGAGAATACTTGAGCCAGGAGTTTGAGGACCTTCTGTGAGCCCGTGGTCTTGTATCACAATGGACTCCTCCTGGAACACCACAACATAATGGTGTGTCTGAAAGAAGGAACCGCACATTGTTAGATATGGTGCGATCAATGATGAGTTTTGCTGATCTTCCAATTTCTTTCTGGGGTCATGCTCTTGAAACCGCCGCATTTATGCTTAACTGTGTACCATCTAAATCGGTTCAAAAGACACCATATGAGATATGGTACGGGAAGCATCCCGATTTGTCTTTTCTGAAGATTTGGGTTTGTGAAGCTTACGTCAAGAAAACTTTTCCTGATAAGCTTGGACCCAAATCCGATAAATGTTATTTTGTTGGATCCCCCAAGGAAACGAGGGGATATTACTTATACCACCCTACTGACAACAAAGTGTTTGTTGCCAGGACAGCTATGTTCCTAGAGAAGGAATTCATTTCCAAAGGAAGCAGTGGGAGGAATATAGAGCTTGAAGAGGTTCAAGCCCAACAAGAAAACATTGAACCGATAGATGTACAAGAGGAAAATGTAGATTCACAAGGTGTTGTGGAATCTCAATCTCCTCAAGTAACACAAGGACCTCGTAGATCTAGTAGGACTCGCCTTGAACCTGAGAGGTTTGGATACCTTGTAACTCAGGAAGGTGGAGAGTTGATCATAGATGATGATCCAACTACCTACGTAGAGGCTATGGAGGGACCAGATTCTGAGAAATGGCTTGAAGCCATGAGATCCGAGATGGAATCCATGTACTCCAACAAAGTATGGACTTTGGTGGAACCACCCGAAGGGGTAAAACCCATAGGGTGCAAGTGGGTCTTTAAGAAAAAGACCGACATGGATGGCAATGTGCAAACTTATAAAGGCAGACTGGTTGCGAAGGGTTTTCGACAAATTCAAGGTGTTGACTATGACGAAACGTTTTCTCCAGTTGCCATGATTAAGTCCATTAGGATCATGCTTGCTATTGCAGCTTATTATGACTATGAGATTTGGCAGATGGATGTTAAAACTGCATTCCTTAATGGGAATATACATGAGGATGTGTACATGACACAGCCTGAAGGTTTTGTAGATCCAAAGAATGCCAATAAAGTCTGTAAACTGCAAAGGTCAATCTATGGATTGAAGCAAGCATCTCGGAGTTGAAATCTTCGATTTGATGAAGAAGTCAAAGTGTTTGGCTTTATTCAAAATGAAGATGAACCTTGTGTGTACAAGAAGGTTAGTGGGAGCTCGACCACATTTCTCATATTGTATGTAGATGACATACTTTTGATGGGGAATGATGTCTTAGCCTTAGAGAAGGTAAAGACTTGGCTTGGGAAAACTTTCTCAATGAAGGACTTAGGAGAAGCATCCTACATTCTAGGAATTAAGATCTATAGAGATAGATCTAGAAGGCTTCTCGGACTAAGTCAGAGCACGTACATTGACAAGGTGCTGAAGCGGTTCAGCATGGAGAACTCAAAGAGAGGCAACGTCCCTATGCTACATGGAGTTACCATCTCTAGAGCTCAATGTCCCCAATATTGTGAAGAGAGGGAGCGTATGAATGGGATCCCATATGCATCAGCCATTGGATCCATCATGTACACTATGTTGTGCACACGCCCAGATGTCTCGTATGCTCTCAGCATGACGAGCAGGTACCAGTCAGATTCCGGGGATGCTCACTGGACAGCCGTGAAGAACATCCTCAAGTACTTGCGAAGGACTAAGGATCAGTTTCTTGTGTACGGTGGCGAGGAAGAGCTGGTTGTAAAGGGTTACACCGATGCAAGCTTCCAAACCGATAAAGATGATTACAGATCGCAGTCAGGATTTGTGTTTTGCCTTAATAATGGAGCTGTGAGCTGGAAGAGTTCCAAGCAAGAAACAGTTGCCGATTCTACTACAGAGGCCGAGTATATTGCTGCTTCGCATGCAGCAAAGGAGGCTGTGTGGATCAGGAAGTTCATTTCTCAACTTGGTGTAGTTCCCAGTAGCTGTGATGCAATTGAGCTTTATTGTGACAATAATGGAGCTATTGCACAAGCTAAGGAGCCCAGATCACATCAGCGGTCCAAGAACATACTGCGGTGCTTCCATCTCATACGAGAGATCGTACAACGAGGAGATGTGAAGATTTGCAAAGTACCAACTGAAGACAACATAGCTGATCCACTTACTAAGGCCCTTTCTCAGCAGAAGCATGATGGTCATGCTAGGTCACAAGGACTGCATTTCCTTGGTGACTGGCTCTAAGTGCAAGTGGGAGTCTGTTGGTATGTATGCCCATAGAGCAAGTCATATGATGATTGTAATGGGATACTTTGTAAATGATTTGAATAATAATAAAGGCAATTTCCAATCTATATGTTTAAACTATTTCGGAGATGATGGTGTAACATGATAGATGTCTAAAGATTGTCTTACTCAATGACATATGCTTTTAGGTTCATGACCTAAATGATGAGATCATATGGATGTTAAGAGTATACATTCTTGTTTTGTCCCTAGTCGGTTGTTATTGTGGAAATAGCCATAGACATCAATAACACTGAAGACTAGATTGTGTGTTGGTTGATGACAAAATCTCATTAGTCATGATATAGTGATATCAAACCAAGCACATAGGTACTTGTTAGAGAACAAGGTACCGGACAGACCCACCGTGAGAGTGACACATGGAACCATGACATGGTAGTCACAGTCAACTCTCACAGTGATGGTGATGAGTGTGATTCTTAGACCTGAAATCACTGCACTCAACACATGTCATTGGGTACACTTTGACATCATCAAACGCAGTCCTGAAACATGGGTTGTTATAAAGGTGATGATTGGGTGGCTTTGACACATGGGGCTTTTGAGGGGTGAGTGATAGATATGGGATTTGTCCCTCCTAAGGGAGTTTGATATCCTTGGCCACTTGATGAGTAGGATTGAGAAAGGCATGCGCATGCACGTGTGAATCAATATGTGATATTGATGTCATACACATCTCACTCGGTCTACTCTGAGATCAAGGAAATGAATGAACATTGACATGATGACTGTTCCATGCCTTGAGTTCATTCTGGATATCAGTGACAAAGGAATTATACATTCGCTGTAACACCATTCACGGATTGTAGGATGAAAGTTGTTCTCCAACTTTCTACTTTCACTTGGGTAGCAATGATGTGTGACTAGGCACCGCTCTTTGCTTGTGAAGTCATAAGTGTTATGGACTTTCACTGCCAACGTGAAATGGACCTGCAGGGTCACACACATAGGATTTAACCTGGAAGAGGAGTTTTGTCCACAAGCAATGTTTAGATTGATTACTAAAGGAGTTTAGTAGTTCAATTAAACACTCAATTAATCGATAGCTCAATATCATAATGTTCAAGGTGTTGGACGCATTGATTGGAGTATCAGATTGATTGAAATCGCATTTGACTAATTCTGCACAATCTGCATTCCCAACCAATCGGTTCATGTGATGAAGCGGTCGGCTGAGGTTGCTGAACCGGTCGGCTCAATTGTTGAACCGATCAGCTCATGCACAGAGTGAAATGACCGGTTCAAGTGTTGAACCGATCGGTTCAACTGGTGCAATCGAGCAACTTGGGAAAGTAGGATTGGTGAGAATTTTCCTTTCGTTTCAAATTGCCCAATTCGATTGGGAATAATATTGGTATACGATACCAATTGGGAAAGAAACAAGGAAAGTCAATCGGGAACCAACCTGGAACCCCAACTGACCGGTTCATGAGTGAACCGATCGGTTCAAGGGTCCCAAACGATCGGTTCAGTGGTGAACCGATCGGTTCAGGTCCCCAACCGACCGGTTCACTTGTGAACCGATCGGTTCAGGTTGCGAGATGGTTGCTTTTTGTGGAAAATCCCGAACCCTTCTACTCCTGCTTTAGTCCCGTATTGTCGGGCACAGAGAACCCTGTCCCATGACCCGCCTATATATATAGGGGTATTGGGGGCTTCTCAGAGTACAACTCAGTGCAAGTTGATTGCTCTGCAAAGTTGTCATTCTCTCTGGTTTTGGTAACCGAGAGAGAGCCCGAGCAAGTGCTTCCCGCAAAGGGAGGTGCAGCAAGGGAAGGACAACTGCAGTTGCAATTGACAGCAGGAGAGTGTGTTGGCGACTAGTACGTCATCAGGAGGGTGCGACTCCTTCCACTTCCTTGTGGGACAAGGAGAGTGGAGTTCCGGGTGGTCCGTGTGGACTACTTCAGAGGCGGGAGGACACTGTCGCTCAGGAGGACAACTGTCATCCGAAAGTCCGGTAGGAGGAGGAGGAGTCAGTCCCGGTGCGACCAAGAGCTGCACAAACACCGTCCAAGACCGGAGGTGAAGACCGCGCAAGGCACGTGGTATTGTCGCCGAGCAAGCCTCGGGACAAGGTATGATTCACAAACCATCTTTCCTATTATATAGATGTTGACGCGATTCCTTTTGTTCCGGGTTTGGGGAGAAAATTTTTGTTTCCGCTGCTTCTCTGCCTCCTCCAAAACCCAACAAATTGAACCTATGTTGTATGTACAATTGAAAAAGTATTGATCAAGTTGTTAAATAATCCTTTATTTGTATGCTCACTTGCATTCTGTAATTTTTTGGTTAGGATTCACATGAATGATCAATAATAAATTATGGTAAACATTAGAGTTGTGGATTACACTGTTGTGGATTTTTTGTGTGGATTATACAGATGTGTATAGTTCATGTGGATTATACTACTATCAATTTGTGCAACCTTGATGTTACAATTCTTGTGTGATATATATTGCTATAGATTTTTGCAACCTCTATGTTACAAATTTTTTCTGGTGTGATTTGATGGTCATGGTATAAATTTTTTTCCCATTGTCTACAAGTATGCATGGTCTAAATTTTTTGCTCCAACATTGGAATGTTCACATTTTTGTGATGCATTCAAACCTACACTTGCATGACATAAAGCCCATTGGTTAACCAACTATCTTTCTATTTAGTGCGCACACTTAGGTTGAAAATGGTTGAATGAATATAACCTTAATTTTTATTGACGTGTATGCCTTACCATACTAGTATACTATTAACATTGACCTGCCCAGGTTAAGGTTTCATCTATGCACCCTCACAATTGTGATATATTGCAACACCATTATAGTATGTTTCCTGTAGACCCCAAGCTCTGTATTGTATGGTCTAGGGAGGAGAATGAGGCTCTAGTTTCTGCGTTGAGGAGGCAATACGATATAGGTAGATGCATAGATGGGTAGTTTACTATGGAATCTTGGAGGGAGATGATTTGTGCCTCAAATATAGGATGGGGAGGTTAGACTGTACATTGGAGTTGGTCAAATCTCAGTGGAAGAAACAAAAGACAGAATTTGTTCAGCTTTAGAATGTGACCAACAAGAGTGGTGTTGGATGGGATGAAACCAGGAACAAGCTCATAGTGCTTACATCCCAAAATGGAGGGAAACTCTAAAGGTATGTAGAATCATACACCAAAGTAACATTCATGTAGTGCATGTTGATTTAACCTCCTAATTTGAAGTGTTTGATAATTAGGGAAACAAAGATATAGAGAAATGGATTAGCCACCTCTTCTACCATTATCATGCCATTGAGTTAATGGGGGAAAGAAACATTTCTATAGGCCACCATGCAATGTCTTTAGCAGACAGACACTTGTTGTCCAATGTTGCCTCTGAGGATGATGTTGGTATTGAATTAAATGCATCTAATATTCCAATATACATACATAGCACCAGAGTTGCAGCAGACATGGGTTATTTTGGGCTATAGAGTGAGGTAGACAATGTCGAAATCAATAACCAACATTTTGGGGCAAGGACTCCTCCTAGACTCAAGCGCAGGAAGCAAAGTGTCAATGACATTTGAGTGATTTTCACTTTCTAGTGAAGTGGTATTTGAATTCACGCAGGTGTATGCAATGGGGTATGAGTTAGGAGCTGGTGTGGCCAACCGAGTTGTAGAAAAGGAAGACTTTGCAACACATTTGCAGTACTTCCATGAAAATTTGTGTGATGCCCATGTGTAGGTTTTTGGAACTGTTGTGAACGTCATCAAGGAGGCATCAAATCAAACTATATACCCCAACCTTCACCATACATAGAAAAACTTATGATATGGTTGTGAGACATTTGGGAAAGGTACCACGACAGCTCCACCCCATAGGGGTTACTGCAACGCCTCCATCTTCCATGCCACCCTCTTATGTGCCTTCTCAATAGGTATTTGCATCACAATCCCTCCTTCACACCATTCAATACTATATCAAGTATGCCATCCATGTGGCATACTAGTAGCGTTGATGGCTGCTAAAGGAACCATCCCAGAGGCTATGCACTATAGTCAAAGTGTTGAATCATATAATTCCTCCCGGTTATGATTTTCATTACCAATTTAAATTTCCTATTGTAAACATTGTCAACAATGTTTGCTATAATATGTACGATGTTTGAGAACATTAGGTAACATTTGTTACTTTGTTATGTTGCAAAATTTACAATTTTGGGAACATTTAGTACCTTTTTTTGTAATATTTAATGCCATTATGTTCTCTTTCATGTTATCATTCATCAAATTCTATATAAGGCTTGTTGTTTCTTTAAAGTAGTCATCATGGCTGGTAGTGATCATACACTAACACCAGACTTGGTAACAAACATTTTTGATATCATGTCTGGGCTAGCAACTGCATTGCTGACTCAATAGATGGCTCAATAGAGAATGTCAGCATGGACAATTACAATGATGACAACATAAGAAATCCCATACCTATGTCCGTCAGTATTAGGAGTGGGCACCAAAAGGTTTTATAAATCATAAATGGACATCAACACAGGGCGTACGACCTGTACCAAATTCTAACACAAACTATTTTATCCCTCTTGGACAATCTTGAGAGTCATGCCTTGTTACAAAGTAGTAGAGGTGTCTCATTGATTGATTTTGTATCCTACAACATATAGATGGTAGGCGATGTCCATACCAATCGTGTCTTAGTTGAGGACAATATCCACTCTAGTGAGACCATAAGTAAAATTCAATGAAGTTTTCATGCAGGTGTGTGTCTTGTATCATGAAAATGTTGTGATGCCAACCACAACCACATCCACAACCATAACCACAACCACAACCACAATGACACACCAACTCATCTCGAAGATCCCAATTTTCTACCCATACTTCAAGGTAATAAATTATCATCAACCATTATGATTCATACCAAAAGTTATTTTGTAAACTAAGTTTGGTATTACTCATATTGTTATTTTGTTAGCTATGTTTGGTATTAATCATATTGTTAGATGCCATTAGGATGATTGATGAGACACGCATTCTTATTTGGGTGACTAGAGAAAAGTAGAATCATTACTGAAACAGAAAGGATTGGTTTCACTGAATGTCATGGTTGATGTAGACTTTGACATAGAGTTCACATACGTTCTAATGGGGTGGGAGATTTCCATAATAGACATGAGGATCCTCTAGTTAACTATGACATTCAGAGGTTTTAGAGTACCGCAAGGGAAGTACTATTTGGTGAATGCACAATACACTAACACATGCCAGTTTTTTGCTCTGTACTGGAACATAACTTACCATATATCGGAGTACAGAGGAAACAAACACTCATACAATAATCAGAAGGATATTTTCAACCATTAGCATGCAAAATTATGTAGTACTATTCAGAGAGAATTCAGTGTGTTGAAGAGGGGGTTTTCTTACCTGAAAAAGGCATGACATACAAAGTGTAATCGCAAACGCGTCTAGTATTAGCCTATTGTATCCTCTACAATTTCATACGATCCCGTTGGGATGGTGATGTTTTTTGAATCCAAGTCTAACTGACTAAACCCTTCTTTTGATGATGACTAATCATTCCACTTATTTGTGTCTAATGCTTCTACTTGAGTGATTCATATTAGGTATAGACACAATCCAAATGCCTAGATTTGTGCATCCTAACTTGGAGAAAGATAGGTGAAAATCATGCAAGTGCACTTTTGTAGAGAAGGACATAAATCAATTAGAATCATGCAATAAATCACTTGTAATGATTGTATGACTTGTAATTAAGCTTAGAAAAAATTAAGAACACTTAAATGGATATTTAAGTACTTTTATGGCACATTCCAGAAATTCATCACATACACTTTATCAGACGAGTTGTAATGATTGTATGACTTGTAATTAAGCTTAGAAAAAATTAAGAACACATAAATGGATATTTAAGTACTTTTATGGCACATTCCAGAAATTCATCACATACACTTTATCATCCGAGTTTCACTCACATGAAACTTGACCGACAACCCTATGTGGGTCTTGGTAACTTTTAGGGTCCGCCGAGTTTCCCCAACATAAACATGACCAACACTCTGCACAGGAAAATCAATTTTTTGTTGTCATTCGAGTTTCATGCAGGATAAACTCTATCTACAACTCAATTTTTTTCCACATAGTGTTGTCAGTAGAGTTACCTTTATTAATACTTGACCGATGACACTATATAGAACGTGGAGAAAAAGTGTTTCTAACCATTGAAGTGTTGCAAAATGCAAAAATATATTTGTTGCGACACCCCAAATGGCTAGAATCCAATCCTAAGTATCTCAATTGGCTAGTAGGCAAGCCCAACTATAAATAGGACCCATTGGGCTTCATCCCATGGTTAACTAAGAATTATGAAGGTCCATATATTATAGTTGAGTGCCTACAAGATCCTCCTTCCACTCTCAACCTTAATCACTTGCTACATCCACTAGAGTGAGTAGGAAATTTGTAAGAAATATCAATTTTTGGTTGGTGGAGTATCAACCACAGACATTGTATGATTGGTTTAGAAATATGTAGGCAAGTCAACAAGACCATCCTAAATGTTGAGGTCAAAGCCAATATTTCTATAGAAGAATCCCCCACCTAGTCCTACATGTATGTCTTGTGAGGCTCTCACTTCCTCCATCTCCCAATCTCTATTTATATCACGAAGATGAAGGTTCTCTCTCTTGGCTAAGAGAGGTGATGAAGAAGAAGGGAAGTAACCCCTTGGTAAAAGTTTTCATTGGTGAAGGTGAAGTCAAAGGCAAAAGATCCAACTCAAGAGTGGGTAATTCCTTAAAGGAAGAGGACTTGTTGCAAGAGTGGGTAAGTCCTTAGTGAAGGTAGAAGACTCGTTGTAAGAGTAGGAAGTCCTTGGAAATGTATAAGACTCTTGGTCATGGATAGGTAAGTCCTTTAGAAAGCTATCGGCTCCCTTGTCATCAAAGGGAAGGCTAGGTATGCTTGTCCTGGAAAAGGAAGGTCTTATGTTCTAACTCTTATAATGGAATATAAGGAGTGAGACATGGTTGAAAATCCTAGAGGATGGCCTCTATAGGTAGTGGATGTACATCTCCTAGTTTGGAGTTTGGAACCACTATACATAGCTTGTGTTCTTATTCTTGTTCAATCTCTCTCATTCTTGGTATGTATGTTTAGTTGCACTCAAAGTTCATACTTGCCATATTATCCTAGAAATATCTTGAAGGTCTATATAATTTTATTTAAGTGCTTTTATCTCTATTCACCCAAACTTTAGAGCTTATCATTGATCCAAGAATTGGTATCTGAGTAGGTCTTCTCCAAGCAATGCTTCCACAAGTTGGAGAAAATGGGAGATTATCAAGGTGTGAGATACTCCATCAATATTCCAATCTTTGATGGAAGCAACTTCCGGTATTGGAAGAGAAGGTTACAATCCTACATCCAAGGATCAAGTCTTGAGATATGGAGCATGGTGGATCTTCCATACAAGCTACAAGAGATAAAGATAGAAAAATGGGATGAGGCTACTTTGAAGAAAGAAACCTTGATTGCAAGAGTTATCAACATTCTCTATGCCCCTCTTTCCCCCACCGAGTTTGACCAAATTTCTTCTAGTGAGATGGTATGTGAGGTATGGAGAAATCTATGTGTTACTTATGAGGGGACAAAGAAACTAAAGGAACGTAGAGTCTACATGGTCAATGGTCTCCTTGAAAACTTAAAGATGGGAAAAAGGAAAGGGTAACTGAAATGTATGCTAGGCTCAACACCATCATAAATGGTCTTGCCATCTTAGGTCATCCTATGGATAGAGGAAAGATGAACTCATTGATCCTTAAGTATCTTAATAAATGGTGGAAATAAAAGGTGACTTACCTTAATGAAACAAAGTTTATTAGTGATATTCCTATTGAAGATCTCATTGGAAATCTACAAGCCCATGAAGTTAAATTTGACAAGCAAGGTCAAGAAGAAAGAGAAGAAGAGAAAGAGCTCAAGGAATGAAGAAGGATGAAATCAAAGCTCAAATTGAACCTATTGTGGGTCAAGATTATTCATCCTCTCAAGTTTAAGAAGGTGCTATGTAATCCAATGGTAGACTTCACAAAGGAAAGTCTGTTGTCTTGAGAGTTATACATTTCCCATATTATAATAATGACTTAACCATTCCATTCCTATGTATCTAATATGTTTGTTCAAAATTGATTTTGGGCTTTAGGTACATGAAAAGGATTAAATTACACAACCCCTAGCTTGTTCAAGTTCAAGTCAAAAGCAATGCAAGTGTGTGTTTTGGAAAATTACTCCAAATGACCTTAGATCATTTTTGTAATCACTTGTATTAATGATATGAATTGTAACTAAGATGAGAAAAAAATCAGGGACACTTACCTCCAACGTTTAATCACTCAAATGTCGATTTAGAAAATTTGTCACATGTTGTTTATCGATCAAGTTGGAAACTCGACCGATCCAATGATGGATTTCCAGGAGAGACCAATCAGTCAAGTTTCACACTCATAGAACTTGACCGATCGATAACTAAGAAAAATTGATTTTGAGTCATTAGTCGAGTTTACCAGAAAAACTCGATCGAAAGTTTCAAAATTGTCTTTGCCACTTAGTGGATTGGTCGATTTATCTTTATTATAACTCGACCAAATGTACTATACGCAAAATGCAAAAAAAGTGATTATAACCGTTGGAGAGTTGTTGTGAGCCAAAATAGATCTGTTCAAGTTGTAAAACAGCTATATTTCATCCTTAAGTGATCGCACACTCAAGGGAACACCCCCAACTATAAATAGGACCCCTTGGAGTTCATTCTAAGTTTGATCATTCATGCTATTCTAAGTCCTTTCTATATTTGAGTGTGTTGCAACTCCTTGAGCCCCTTTCTCTCTCTCATTTACAAAGCATTTTGTGATTATGAGTGAGTTAGGCCAGTTGTAAGAGAGCTACTTCCTTGTACTTGTAAAGCTCTCATTACATTCCATCTTCTCTTCCCCCTTTCTCAAAGAAGGTTGAAGAAGGATACTCTGAGTGAAGGTCAAGTTGTTGCAGCTCTTCTTCAAGGTTGATGAAGAGGTGAAGATCTTCTCCAGGTGAAGGAGAAGGGCAAGGTCAAGATTCAAGAAGAGTGGGAAAATTCCTTCAAGGCCAAAGACTTGATGCAAGTGTGGGTAAGTCCTTCTTGAAGGCTGAAGACATATTGATCAAGTGGGTGAGTCCTTGTGTAGGTGGAAGACTCTTGTCTTGAATAGGTAAGTCCTTGGATGTATGGTGATCTCCTTGTATCTCTTATGAATGGAATATAAGTATACATATATTGCAAAGTCCTAGAAGTTTACCTCTATAGGTAGTAGTTTGACTCTCTCCTAGTTTGGAGAGTGGAACCACTCTAAACCACCTTGTTCAAGTGCATGTTTCAATTTCTCTCATCCTTGTTATGCTTGCTTAGTTAGGACTTCAAATTGCTCTTAAGCTATTGGTTTTGATTGATATAATTTAAAGGTCCAGCTTATGTTGTGAGAATTTTAAAGCTCTATTCACCCCCCCTAGAGTCCTAGATCCAATAAAGTCTTCTTCCTTCACCTTGTGCTTCAAATGTAGAAAGAAGAGTCACTTCATGGAAGATTGTACACAAGGCAAAATGACACACCATAACAAGAGATGTTGAGATAAGCAAAAGAAGGAGAAATGGAACAAAAGCTCTAGTGACTCCCCCAACTCAAGCTCAAGTGAAGAATCTAGTTAAGAATCAAGCTCAAGCTCAACTGATAGGGGAGAATACCATTTTTCTCTCATGGCAAGTGCAAATGAAGTCTCAAATGAGGTACATATAAACTCTTTAGATAAAGAATATTCAGTTGCAATTATTCATCCTACTCATGCCTCTCTTAAGTCTATTAAATGGAAAATGAAAAAGCTTGTTATAATTGTTGATAAATTGCGTGAAGAAAAAGATAACCTTGAACATGTTAATATTAGTTTGCAAGATGATGTTGACAATCTTCAAAGGTATTGTCTAGAACAAATATTGAAATTCATTATTCTTGAGATAGAAAACAATTATTATCTTAGAGAAGTACACTCCCTTAAACTTGAATATTCTACCTTTCTTGTTAAGATTAGATTTCTAGAAGCTCAACCTCTTATGCCTAATTCTAATGAAGAGCATACTAAAACTGTGAATTCTATCATGCTTGACATTAATGTTCTTAAAACTAAAAATGAGGCAAAAGACTTTTTTTGCAAGGAATAGAATATAAAAATAGTGTCTATCTTTCTAAGATTGCTTTGCTTGAATAAAAAGCTTACGTGTTTGCCAAAATCAATGTCCTTGAATTTTGTTTCAGTTTTACCAGTAGAGAGAATAATGTTGATGCTCTTCATATTGGAAAATATCCTTATATGACAAAAGCTCTTTGCTTAGAAACCAATCTTTTGCATGCTAGATGTGATATCAATAAATTATCTTCTACTATTATGTCTTTTATGCATGATAATAATAGTTTGAGATCCTCTACAAAGATTCTTACATGATAAAAATAATCTTAATAAAATCTTATATAATACTACCAAATAAATGGGTAGATATGCTTTTGGACTTGATAATGGAAAAATAAACAACATAGACAAGGATTTTCAATTTTTAGTGAAGAATCCTCTAGTTCAAAGGCTATGGGCTCATGTAATCATTGGAACAATATTGGTCATTACACTACATATTTCCCTTTCAGGATAGCACCTAAGAGTAATACGACATGGGTTGTTAAAATAACCATTTCATCTTTCTTCTTGTAGGTCACTTGCAAATGGATTGACATGGGCTATTGATTTGAAAAATTGGTTTCTCAATCCATAGAAAAGAAGAAAGGTGAGATGTGTATGGAGTGGTAATAAGTGGAAAAGAAATGGTAAGAATAGAGGTAATGGTATTCCTACTCATATACAATCAAAGCTTGTTTTTTCCAAGTTTGTATGCACTTCACATATGGTTTTTGAGTAAAAGTTGGTATATTGTGATTCTGATCACTTTCGTTATAAGGACCCTGACCTGGGTCATGGGGTAACCCTATTTGTTTTGTCTAAGTAAGTTTCTTAGAAATTTAATATAATCCTCAAAAGGGTTTTGTTATCATGTGACACACTTATGTTCCAAGTTTGGTCATGATTGAATGTTGTTTGAGCAATGTTCCTATGTTTTGGACCAAAGTGCAATTTACCCAAGATGAGGGGCTATATTGTAAAATGTCACACGTTGAACATGCCTCATGTGTTTTAGAACAATTATAGAGAGAATTATGCAAGGTGGTGGCCTGTGGAAAGCCTAATTTCCAAGTTTGAACTTGTTTGAATAATGTTGGTGACTTGTGCACCAATTTTGGTACAAATTGTAATTTACCCAAAATGTAGGGTGGATATGCAAATCAAAACCTCTATAGTGTCCCTACGTCCTCTATGTATCATTTAGAGTAGAGATAATGAATGATACACCATTTTTGAATCAATTATGAGCGATGGTACTCTTGGTGATAAAATGATCAAGAAAAGGGGTTGAATATGAAACCCTAACTTGAGTTGTAACAAGTTGAAAAGCTTATATATGAGTGCCTATCGGCCAATGAGCCAATGGAGGAGTCTCATATCATTTTTTGGACTCTTGGAAAAGGCCATGTCGTGAAAAGCACCTCAAGGAGGTGAGGTGTGTCGGGTTACAACTCCCTTAATAAAGTTGTATCGGGTTGTGAATAAAGTGATGATTTAGTTGATATATTTTATTCAAAGGGTTAAGTAATGGATGAAATTTCATCCCTAGGTTATCCTCAACTGTTTTTCATGTCAATAAAATTGTTTATGCATGCATGTACACGTATCACCCATGCATGGACATGTGGCACCTACTAGCTCAAATTGATGACACCTCATTTTTACACTCCTTCATGAACAACAAGTATATATACCCCTTCTTTCACCCCTTAGAGGAATATTTCGGATCTTACCACCCTACTTCCCTAAGGTATAGTGCATAGGGTCCTTGTATCGTGCAGGAGTGAAGTGGTATCGTGCATAGGGCCTTGGGTATCACCCATAGCAAGATCATATCGCCCAAGTAGGGTGATATCGGCCAAGAAGGGTGATATCGGCCATAGCAAAGTGTTTTTGGCCACAAGTGAGGGGGATATCGGCCACAAGTGGTGGCATATCGTGCAAGGGTTGTGAGGTATCGTTAAAAGGTGATAGATCAAGAAGGATCTCAATACTTAACCTTAAGGTGAGGTCATGATTATCTTCAACCTTGGATTGAAGCATGATTTTAGGGTCATGATCTTCCTTTCTTTTCTTCTTCACCAATTGCTTATCCTTGGTGATTCCTTGTATATGAAGGAGTTGTGAACGAGCCTTGGACTTTTGATAAGTCATCTTCAACATTAGGAACGTGGATCTTTGGATCTTGGAGCTTTGAAGTTGTTCTTAAGGTGTGTTATATACCTTGAACTCAACCATGTTATTATTCATCACCGAAATTTCTATACTTAATGAACTACTTTTAATTCTGAAATTACTGAAATAGTTGATGAAATTATGAGTTCTAGTAGTTTATTAGACCTTTTATCATGAATTATAACTTTTAGAATGGAGTTCTAGAGCTTAAATAAGATGGTATCACTTTGCAAAAGTGATATCGGGTTCAAGCATATACACAAGTAGCTCTAACCCAATATGGGTATGTCTTGCTCGATATGTCTTGCCCAAGATGCTTGCACGATATGCTTGCACAAGAAGCTTGCACGATATGCTTGCACAACATGCGTGCATGATATGCTTGCATGATAGGAAGTCAAGTATAGATTCCATGCACGATACAAGGTTTAATGTATACTTGTAAATTGATATGAAACCCTAATTTGGGTAACCCGATATGAGTAAAGAATAGAAAGTGCTATTGCATGATATGATCATATAATATATATCGTTGGTACTTGGTATCATGAAGCACACACATATGGTGTATGATATGAACATTTAAGTAAATCCTATTGCACGATATGAGGTATGAAACAAGATGTAACCCGATATGTTTGGAATACATCTACCCGATACACAACCCTAGATGACATGTAACCCGTCACAACCAACCCTAATTGATTTATAGCCCGACATTATGATGAGATGATACCTCTTAAACATCTTGGGTGATACATACATGTACCATGAGCCCATCACAACCAACCCTAACCCGACATGGGTGTTATAACCCAACATGGGATGGTGTAGCCCGACATGGCTTGGTACTTTTCACTCCTATCGACTTATGTAATGGGTTGAGAAGATTTTTACTAATTTTTTAGCCTATTACTCATCCTTAAGATAGGATGGTACCCTTGAAGGAGGTAATGAAATGAGTATATTGGGTTGAGCCCGATATGGCAAACCCTAACCCGTCACGACCAACCCTTGATGGTGAGCCACCCGATATGGTGATTGAATGTACCTCTAGTCTGACATGGTGATGGTTTAATACCTCATGCCTGACATGGGAAACACATACAAATACCTCTAGCCCGATACGGTGCATGTTCATACACCCCCAACCAGATATGGTGGTGTCTATACACCTACAACCCGATATGGTGAACTTATGCACATCTCCAACTCAAGACACCTTGTAAAGATAAGGGTAAAACACTCCTAGAAGTAAAGAGTGTATTACTAAGAAATGGTGTGACTAATATCTTGATAAGTGAAACACCTTAGTGGAGAATGCATTAATACAAGATGAGTTCTTACCACCTATTGATAGATGGATAAATTCAAGTGTGTGAATTATGGCTAACACACTACATAATAAAAATGATGAGTTAGTGCATAAAGTATGAGGATGGGAAATACCCTAATACAAGGTAAATTGATGAACTTAAATAAGTTAAAAGTAATGAGGGAAGTGATACATCAAGACATGATAAATATCACATCCAGTACATCAAAGTTGATACACCTTTATGCACCTCAAATCCAATATACTTGGATGAGTAACACATGAAGGGTGTCATGTAAATTATTACATTGAGGTGTAATGAGATTAATGCACTTTGATAAGTGTAGGCTAACATACCTTGAGGAAGGGTTCAACCAAGATAATAAAGTATGATGTAATCAATATCCTAGAGAGGATGAGAGAGAAACTCATACTTTGTGTTCATTATCATTTAATGATAAAAGATGAGAATAAATAAGTATGATCGAATACTTATATTATCAAAGTATGCTCCTAGATGTGTGGAGCAATGAATTAGGGTTTGGATTAATAATCTGAACATGAAACCCTATTCAGCTATAAAGGAAAACTCTAACCCTAATGATGGGAAGGTTGTAATTCTCTTATTGCATAATCCTTGTAATGCATGTTAAATACTTGTATAAAAAGTATAATGATTAATGGCCTTGTGAGCCATGTGAATAAGTTGTTGCCTAGTAATGGCCTTGTGACCCATATGAATAAGTTGTTGCCTAGTGAAAGGTGATAAGATGTGTAATGGCCTTGTGAGCCATGTGATAATTTGTTGCCTAGTAAGAGGTGATAAGATGTTTAATGGGCTTGGTGAGCCATGTGAGATGCTTGTATAACAAGTATCATGTATACCTTGGTCTGAGGACCTAGAGGTGATAGTTACCTAATAAGTGATAAAAATGTTCAGTGATGAACTAAGGGTTTGAATACCCAGATCTAATAATCATGATGATGATAATGTTTAGGGATGACAATTACCAATAATGAGATAAGGGATTGAGATCCTAAATGTTATATGTGTTCTAAAGATTTGAAAAGTACTTGATAGATGTATTACACCTTTCTTTGTAGCATTTGTCATAATAATTCATGTTTGAAAACTTGACTGATGCTAAAAGAATACAATAATGTACTTAATTAACCAAGTGGAATCTCATCATGTAGTGCCCTAACCATAGATCCATCAACGTCAGGATTTACTGAACGGTGAAATGGGTTGTTTCGCGGCATAACCCAGAGACCGCATATTTTTGAATATGCGGGGGTGGCGGGTGAAAATATCCGTACGCCCCGAATGAGGGATTGATGGTAGATAAGCATGAAATCTCTCAATCCTTCATTATATGCTTGGGTTCGATGTAGATAAACACAAAAAATATCGACCCTTCCTCAGGTTTGAAGGTAGATAAACACAAGATCTCTCAGTCTTGATGAGAGTGTAGCTGCCCCTGCAACTCTATAGCAAAGTTTCCAATATACCCTGGAGAGCTATTTAGCAGCGACACAAGATGTCCCACTAGTGGTCTCGTACTGACCGAGACAAGGGAGATCTTGGCATCCAGCTCTATCATTGACCTTGTATGGTACCGATTTTGACTTTGCAGTGGTCGGTTGGAGTATGAGCGGTATACCTCATCTCCTTAGGGCATAAGTGTGATTGTAAAATGTAATCATCCGTGTAGCATATCTGCTTAAGGATCAAATATGGAAAACATTGATTGATGCGTACTTCAGTTATACATTTTAGTTGATAGATGTTATTTATACTCTTTACATTCCTTGCAAAGTAGATAGATAATTTATAACTCTACCATGGGTAGATGCAATGTCCTCCTTAAGAAAGGAGATTCTTTATTCTATTCATACAGTGATTTATCCTGCCTGTTAATATAAAAAGAACCTCTGCTCAGTTTATAAATGCTTAATCTATGATAATAATATGGTCGGTGGAGAGTTATATCTCTCGCTGGGACAATTGTCTCACCCCATCGGATCCACATTTTTTTTAGGTGGACGTGCACGAGGTGGAAAAGATCTTTCTATAGAGGAGGAACAACAGCTGAGGCAGTAGTGGCAGCTCAGGTTGAGTGTACTGTCTATTGTGTCTTGTAGATAGAAGTCCTATGTCTCATCTCTGTACTCTCAGGTCCTTGGAGTTAGTACTTAGTGGTTTTATGATCGGTCTGAGATTTTCGCTTATATGCCTCAAGGTTTTATGTTTCCTATGTATAGTTCGGAAAAGCAACTGTTATATGTAACCCTCAAGATAAAGATGTATAAGGTATGTACAATGTGAACAATGATGTATATAAGGTTTTGGATCTTTTAGTAAGAGTTTTCCTAGAAATTGATCTCTTTGTAAAATGGTTTTAATTTTTAGTGATTTTTTTTAATCCACTATTTATGTTTAATTCTACTTAATAGTAACGATTTGTCTATCAGTTTGGCGCTTGTCATTACATGTTTGGTATCAGAGCTTAAGGTTCGGTAAGTCTACAGAGACATAGGACTAAGGTGTTGAGTCTATTCTAGTGTCCTCCAGTATATCTTATAGTGACTTCTGCTTATGCAGAAGATAGAGTAAAGCTTAAAGATGTCAGGAGAACCCAAGGAGTACACGGCTGAAAGCCAAGTTGCTGCACCAATAGAAGGTGCTGGGGACCAGGAAAGAGAAGAACGACTACCTGAGAATCCCCAAGATGATCCAACTATGATAAGGAATCCTTCTTTTGATATCACTGTTGGGAAATTTAGGACAACAATGATGCATTTAGTGGATTTGGTATTAGCGACACAACCTAGATTACCAGCCCCCAATGATGAAGTTTTGGACCAACAAGATTCTTGCTCAACATCAGCATGTTGGAGCAATGAATAATGATGAAAGGAATAGGTTACAACCTGAAAATAGGGTTTGCTACAGGTGTAGGCAGCCTGGACAAATCAGAAAAGATTGTCCAGAAAAGGATAATGAGGAAATAATTAAGAAAAGGCCTATCCAAACTCAGGAACAGAGGCCTAGTAGTTCCAAAAGGGGAAGTTTTTGGTACCACCAATACAACCAGTGTCTAGTGCACCAGGGAAATGGCTACCCAGAAAGGGTAAAGGACCTAATGTTCCACCAGTTAGAACTCTTAGTTTGGCCTCTACATCGAATTTAAGGCCGACAAAGTCGGGGAATGCTTATAAGATGTGTTATAAATGTAAACAGATTGGGCACATTAGATCCTCTTGTCCCAAAAAGGAGGAGGAAATGACCCAACCGCTGAGGTAGAGTCAGCAAGACCCTCAAAGGCAGTGGTCTAGTAGTGACTGAAAAACTACTAGAGGGGGGTGAATAGAGTTTTTGAATTATTTTAACAATTTATTGAATTCAAACAACCACAATTGAAATTAGCAGAAAGAGACATGTGTTTAGAGTGGTTCCAACTATAGCAAATACTATAGTTGTCAGTCCACTACCCGGTTGCTTACCCAACCGGGATTTGAAAGTATTTATTTTATTACCTCTCGAGGATTTATATAAAATACAATACTTTCCTTTACACCCTTTGAACAGCCTTCACCCTGAAGTAGGTGCACCAACTTTGAGGTAGCCTTCTATGAAGTAACTCCAAGCTCCCCCTTGAAGTAGCCTTCCTCTCTAGAAGTAACCTCCCGTTGCACCAGCCTTCTGAAGTAGCTCAAAGTCTCCTTCTTCGCCAAGAAGATCTTCACCCTCTCTAATCCGCAACCTCCAACTTAGGAGTAGCAAGGAGAGTACAAACAATAATAGGGAACAAGAAAGGAAATAGAAATTACAACTTATCCTTTAGAGCCCAAGGCTTGATTTGCCTAGATCAAGCATATAGATCTCCTAACCAAGTATGTGAACTTGTGATTGCAGTGGGTAGGAGATACTAGCCTATAGGACACGAATTATGAGCTAAGGAATGAAATGGCCAATTGTCACAATGCTCAAATTGCTCACAAACAGATTGCACAAAGTATACTCAAAGGTTTCTCAAGTGTAGCAAGTGTAAACAAGTGAGTTTAGGTGTCCTATGGCTTGTCCTATTTATAGGAATGGCCTAAGGATGCTTAAGGACGTTCTAGACAACTTCTAGGGTTTCTAAGTGCTTAACTAGCCGTTAGGTACAAAGTTGTTGCTTTAACAACGGCTAATTAATTAATTCTGCAGTTGCTGTCAGAGACCATCTCGGTCGACAAATGGTCGACCGAGACACCTACTCGGTCGAACTTTTGTCGACCGACAGGCTCTCTGGAACAAGTGATTTGCAACGTCTTTCATCAACTGCCAACTAACTTGTCTGTTGTGTCTAACGACTACTTTGGATCTTTCTCGGTCGAGAAGATTGTCGACCGAGAGTGTCTCGGTCGAGGAGTTTGTCGACCGAGATTGACCCTGTTTCAAGGTTTCAATTTAGGCACTAATTATGTGTGCAAGTGTGCATAAGTAATCCTATTTGAATGGGATGACTTGTCTAACTGTGGTGTTTAGCTAGGGAGAATCTAACGCTTGATTTACATGCAATTCTAAGTACTTGTACATTATATTTTTGTACAAGTTTTTACAACAGTGATTACATTGCATGAAATTATAAATATGTAAGCTTGTAGATTTTCCCTTGTTGCTTTGTCATCCTGCACACTCAAGTAGCTCGTTAGATTAATAAGAATGAAATGTTTGTCATAATCAAAACAAAGGGATTTATAGATGTCCATTTAGCCAACAGTGACATTCGAGGACATAGACAAATGTTCTAAGAAGGTCCATCTACACCAAGCAATATAGCACAATGTTGGAATCAGGCAATGACAAGATTCTATGACAAGAATCAGCCTGAGGCAATGAACAAACTATGAGATGAGACAGGTCAGATGAAACAATATCATTCTGATATGTCATTTCATGATTCTATGTGTTAAATATAAGAAAGTAGTTGTTATTGAGCTTCCTTTGACTAGTCCTATGAGGAAACAAGGAAGAAAAGGACTTATATTTTGCTTAGTATTCCTTTAAATGCTTTAAATTTGCTCTTATCTGTGTGAAAAAGGATAAGGTATACATGTGATGCCTGGAGAAAGTTTAGGAATACTAAGTCCTATGTTTTGATGATATGAAAAGTAAGGAATATGATAGCAAACAAAGTACATACTACCTAATCTTAGTACTTGTATACCCTGGCCAGGTATTCAAATATTGAAGATAAGGTGCATATGGAACTCTTATATTGTTATTTTTCTGATTACCCTGATCAAGTAATCATTTTGAGACAATCTAGTGAGTATAATGAAACTGGAAATATGGTATGGACATGTGCATCACATCCTAAGTGCAATAAAATAGAATCTGAGATGATCTCAGATCAATCTGTTTGTATGAGGAAGTAAAAAGTATAATCATCATGATAAGAGAATGAGGACAAGGGACATGATCCCTGTCTGATAAAGCCTGTGTGAATAGTAAATATCTTTTCCCATGATGTGGAAATGGGAAATGTAATAAAATCACAAAATTTTCATGAACATGTTAGACAATAACAAAGAAACGAGTGATGACATTTAATCATCCTTATAATTCGTGTGCTGATGGCAAGGAACCTAGGATGAAATAAGAGTAAGTGACTCATGAACAATTAAAAGTTCATGCAATAATAAGAGGAGATGATAATCTCTTCTATTTTATAAACAACCATGGGTGATGTTGGAGGATAAGAGGATTATGTTTCTTTGTGTTCTCTTCTTTTAGGGACATGGCAATCAAGTGAGTACTATGACACTTGATGTGCAAGGATTAGAAATAATCCATTGATGGATACTTAGAAAAGTAACATTTCATATTGAACTTTGGTTCCAAGATATGAAAGAAAGATCCTTTTATGTGTGTGTCTTTGGTAATGACAATAGAGAGATGGAAATGATGAGTATGTGATGTGTTTTTGACACATGTGATAGATACCAAAGTAAGGAATTCTGGTATTTAAGAAATATTAGGTGGTATGGGAAAGTAAAAACATAACTCCTAATCAGCTAATTTATGTTGGTTACCTAGAATGGCCAACTATGAAATTAGTCTAGTTACATACTATAGTATGGAAATCATATGTTATGGGTTTATGCTCTGCATAAACATAACATCAATAAGGATGTACTAATTGAAGGAACAATTGTAGAATCATTTTGAGAAAAAGCTTATCAAAGCTAAAAAAGTATGATAAGACCTGTAATCCCAAGTAGGTGACAAAACGTAACCATAATCTCTCCATGAAAAAGAAATGTTAAAACTAAGTGGGGTTTGACACCTGAATCATTCAAAGTATGAATAACACTTCTTTGATATAGAAGGTGTTACCTGACATAGTATATATACTGCAAGTCAATAATGAAAAGGCAGTTGAATATATATATGACAAATTCAAATGATAACCCTATGTGGAAGAACTTTGTGTTGGTCAAAGTTCTATGGCATCTCCATGACATTAAGATGTTATGTGGAGACTTGATGATATAATGAATGAATAATATCTGTCTCCCTTTACCTGGGATTCTGGGGACGAAATCCTTGTGAGGGGTTTATAACGTGTAAGGACCCTGACCTAGGTTTTGAGGTAACCCTATTTGTTTTGTCTAAGTAAGTTTCTTAGAAATTCAATATAATCCTATAAGGGGTTTTGTTATCATGTGACACACTTATGTTCCAAGTTTGGCCATGATTGAATGATGTTTGAGCAATGTTCCTTTATTTTGGACCAACGCACAATTTACCCAAGATGAGGGGCTATATTGCAAAATGTCACATGTCGAACATGCCTCATGTGTTTTAGCATCATTATAGAGAGAATTATGCAAGGTGGTGGCTTGTGGAAAGCCTAAATTCCAAGTTTGAACTTGTTTGAATAATGTTGGTGACTTGTGCACTAAATTTTTGTACAAATTGTAATTTACCCAAAATGTAGGGTGGATATGAAAATTACCACCTCTAGAGTGTCCCTACTTCCTATATGTATAATTTTGAGGAGAGATAATGAATGAGACACCATGTTTGAATCAATTATGAGTGATGGTACTGTTGGTGATAAAATGATCAAGAAAAGGGGTTGAATATGAAACCCTAACTTGAGTTGTATCAAGTTGAAAAGCTTATATATGAGTGCCTATCGGCCAAGGAGCCAAAGGAGGAGTCTCATATCGTTTTTTGGAATCTTGGAAAAGTCCATGTCGTGCAAAGCACCTCAAGGAGGTGAGGTGTGTCGGGTTACAACTTCCTTAATAAAGTTGTATCCGGTTGTGAATAAAGTGATGATTTAGTTGATATATTTTATTCAAAGGGATAAGTAATGGAAGAAAGTTCATACCTAGGTTATCCTCAACTGTTTTGCATGTCAAGATAAATGTTTATGCATGCATGTACTCCTGTAACCCATGCATGGACACATGGAACCTACTAGCTCAAATTGATAACACCTCATTTTTACACTCCTTCATGAACAACAAGTATATATACCCCTTCTTTCACCCCTTAGTGGAATTTTTCGGATCTTACCACCCTCCTTCCCTAAGGTATCATGCATAGGGTCTTTGTATCATGCAGGAGTGAAGTGGTATCATGAACATGGCCTTTGGTATTGCCCATAGCAAGATCATATCGCCCAAGTTGGGTGATATCGGCCAAGAAGGGTGATATCCGCCATAGTGAAGTGTTTTTGGCCACAAGTGAGGGGGATATCGGCCACAAGTGGTGGAATATCGTGAAAGGGTTGTGAGGTATCGTGAAAATGTGATAGAGCAAGAAGGATCTCAATACTTAACCCTAAGGTGAGGTCATGATCATCTTCAACCTTGGATTGAAGCATGATTTTAGGGTCATGATCTTCCTTTCTTTTCTTCTTCACCAATTGCTTATCCTTGGTGATTCCTTGTATATGAACGAGTTGTGAACAAGCCTTGGACTTTTGATAAGTCATCTTCAGCCTTAGGAACGTGGAGATTAGGAGCTTGGAGCTTTGAAGTTGTTCTTAAGGTGGGTTATATAACTTGAACTCAACCATGTTATTATTCATCACCTAAATTGCTATACTTAATGAACAACTTTTAATTCTGAAATTTACTAAAATAGTTGATGAAATTATTAGTTCTAGTAGTTTCTTAGACCTGTTACCATGAATTATAACTTTTAGAACGGAGGTCTAGAGCTTAAACAAGATGGTATCACTTTACAAAAGTGATATCGGGTTCAAGCATATACACAAGTAGCTCTAACCCAATATGGGTATGTCTTTCTTGATATGTCTTGCCCAAGATGCTTACACGATATGCTTGCACAAGATGCTTGCATGATATTCTTGCACAAGATTCTTGCACAATATGCATGCACGATATGCTTGCATGATAGGAAGTCAAGTATAGACTCCATGCACGATACAAGGTTAAATGTATACTTGTAAATTGATATGAAACCCTAATTTGGGTAACCCGATATGAGTAAAGAATAGCAAGTGCTATTGCATGATATGATCATATAATATATATCATTGTACTTGGTATCATGAAGCACACACATGTGGTGTACGATATGAACATTTAATTAAATCCTATTGCACGATATGAGGTATGGAACAAGATGTAATCTGATATGTTTGGAATACATCTACCTGATACACAACCCTAGATGACATGTATCCCATCATGGCCAACCCTAATTTATGTCTACCCCGACATGATGATGAGATTATACCTCTTAAACATCATGGGCGATACATACATGTACCATGTGCCCGTCACAACCAACCCTAACCCGACATGGGTGTTATAACCCAACATGGGATGGTGTAGCCCGACATGGCTTGGTACGTTTCACTCCTATCGACTTATGTAATGGGTTGAGAAGAGTTTAATTAATTGTTTAACCTATTACTCATCCTTAAGATAGGATGGTACCCTTGAAGGAGGTAATGAGATGAGTATATTGGGTTGAGCCCGATATGTCAAACCCTAACCCGTCAAGGCCAACCCTAGATGGTGAGCCACCTGAAATGGTGATTGAATGCACCTCTAGTCCGACATGGCGATGGTTTAATACCTCATGCACCACATGGGAAACACATAAAAATACCTCTAGACCAATATGGTGAGTGTTCATACACCCCAACCTGATATGGTGGTTTCTATACACCCACAACCCAATATGGTGAACATATGCACATCTCCAACTCAAGACACCTTGCAAAGATAAGGGTAAAACACTCCTAGAAGTAAAGAGTGTATTACTAAGCAATGGTGTGACTAATATCTTGATAATTGAAACACCTAAGTGGAGAATGCCTTAATACAAGATGAGTTCTTACCACCTAATGATAGATGGATAATTCAAGTGTGTGAATTATGGCTAACGCACTACAGAATAAAAATGATGAGTTAGTGCATAAAGTATTAGGATGGGAAATAGCCTAATACAAGGTAAATTGATGAACTTAAATAAGTTAAAAGTAATGACGGAAGGATACATCAAGACATGATAAATATCACATGCAGTACCTCAAAGTTGATACACCTTGATGCACCTCAAATCCAATATACTTGGATGAGTAACACATGAAGGGTGTCATGTCAATTATTACATTGAGATGTAATGACATTAATGCACTTTGATAAGTGTAGGCTAACATACCTTGAGAAAGGGTTAAGCCAAGATAATAAAGTATGATGTAATCAATATCCTAGAGAGGATGAGAGAGAAACTCATACTTTGTGTTGATTATCATTTCATGATAAAAGATGAGAATAAATAAGTATGATTGAATACTTATGATATAAAAGTATTCTCCTAGATGTATCGAGCAATGAATTAGGGTTTGGATTAATAATATGAACATGAAACCCTATTCAGCTATAAAGGAAAACTCTAACCCTAATGATGGGAAGGTTGTAATTATCTTATTGCATAAGCCTTGTAAGGCATGTTAAATACTTGTATAAAAAATATAATGATTAATGTCCTTGTGAGCCATGTGAATAAGTTGTTTCATAGTGAGAGGTGACAAGATGATTAATGGCCTTATGAGCCATGTGAATAAGTTGTTACCTAGTGAGAGGTGACAAGATGTGCAATGGTCTTGTGAGTTGTATGAATAAGTTGTTTCCTAGTGAAAGGTGACAAGATGTGTAATGGCATGGTGAGCCATGTGATAATTTGTTGCCTAGTAAGAGGTGATAAGATGTTTAATGGGCTTGGTGAGCCATGTGAGATGCTTGTATAACAAGTATCATGTATACCTTGGTCTGAGGACCTAGAGGTGATAGTTACCTGATAAGTGGTAATAGTGTTCAGTGATGAACTAAGGGTTTGAATACCCAAATCTAATAATCATGATGATGATAATGTTGAGGGATGACAATTCCCAGTAATGAGAGAAGAGATTAAGATCCTAAATGTTATATGTGTTCTAAAGATTTGAAAAGTACTTGATGTATGTATTACACCTTTCTTTGTAGCATTTTTCATAATAATTCATGTTTGAAAACTTGACCGATGCTAAAAGAATACGGTAATGTACTTAATTAACCAAGTGGAATCTCATCATGTAGTGCCCTGACCATAGATCCACCAGCGTCGGGATTTGCTGAATGGTGAAACGGGTTGCTCCACGGCATAACCCGGAGACCGCATATTTTTGAATATGCGGGGGTGATGGGAGAAAATATCCATACGCCCCGAATGAGGGATTGATGGTAGATAAACATGAAATCTCTCAATCCTTCATTATATGGTTGGGTTCGATGTAGATAAACACGAAATCTATTGACCCTTCCTTAGGTTTTATGGTAGATAAACACAAGATCTCTCAATCCTGACGAGAGTGCAGCTTCCCCTGCAACTCTATAGTGAAGTTGCCACTATACCCTAGAAAGCTATTTAGCAGTGACACAAGATGTCCTACTTGTAGTCTCGTACTGATCGAGACAAGGGAGGTCTTCGCAGCCGGCTCTGTCATTGACCTTGTATGGTACCAATTTTGACTTTGTAGTGGTCGGTTGGAGTTTGAGCGGTATACCTCATCTCCTCAGGGCATAAGTGTGAATGTAAAATGTAATCAGCCGTGTAGCATATCTGCTTAAGGATTGAATATGGAAAAAATTGATTGATGCGTACTTCAGTTATACATCTTGGTTGATAGATGTTATTTATACTCTTTACATTCCTTGCAAAGTAGATAGATAATTTATAACTCTACCATGGGTAGATGCAATGTCCTCCTTAAGAAAGGAGATTACTTTATTCAGTTCATACAATGATTTATCCTGCCTGTTAATATAAAAAGAACCTTTTCTCAGTTTATAAGTGCTTAATCTATGATAATAATATGGTCGGTGGAGAGTTATATCTCTCACTGGGACAATTGTCTCACCCCGTGGGATCCACATTTTTTTAGGTGGACGTGCACGAGGTGGCAAAGATCTTTCTGTAGAGGAGGAACAATAGTCGAGGCAGTAATGACAACTCAGGTTGAGTGTACAGTCTGTCGTGTCTTGTAGATAGAAGTCTTATGTGTCGTCTCTATACTCTCAGGTCCTTGGAGTTAGTACTTAGTGGCTTTATGATCGGTCTGAGATTTTGGCTTGTATGCCTCGAGGTTTTATGTTTCTTATGTATAGTTCGGCAAAGCAACTGTTATATGTAACCCTCGAGATAAAGATATACAGGGTATGTAGAATGTGAACAATGATGTATATAAGGTTTTGGATCTTTCAGTAAGAGTTTTCCTAGAAATGGATCTCTTTATAAAATGGTTTTAATTTTTAGTGATTTTTGTTAATCCACTATTTATGTTTAATTCCACTTAATAGTAATGATTTGTCTGTTAGTTTGGTGACTGTCATTACATTCTTGCTCAAAATCTTCCCATGATGCTTTCGTAGTGCATTCCTAATGTGCTTATATATGTTTGGATATGTTTTATACTTTTATCATGCCTCTAAATATATTTTTCTAAAATATATGTACTTTTTGACAACAACTATTGTCGGCTGAGATTATCCTGAATGAAACTCAACCGATAACCACCGATTGGTTTGGTAATAGTTGTCATTAGTGAAGAAGTTTTACCTAGAAACTCAACCGAGAGCAATATTCACATGATATACATATGGCTTTTTGGATGATAATTTCTGTCTAAACTACACTTCGTCAACCAATAGCCTTATTCTATGACATCCCCTTGGTACCTTCTTATGATATGCATATTGTTAGGCTTTAAATTGCATATCTTGCATAGAACTCTATCTCTCTAATTTCTCTAAATTGGTATCTCTATATATTTTAATTATCTGTCCTAAGTTGTTATGCATGTTTTGATGATGATCTCTTTGAATCAATTGTTGTGATCTAAATTTCTTTCATTGTCCTCTAACTTTCTACATCTATAAAGTTCTATATCTTATTTCGATACAACTTTGAGTTTCTTATGGTAATCATTTTTTCGGTAATTATGCATATTTTCTAATGAGTAATATCCTTCCATGCTTCTAAAATTGCATGTCTCTTTATTTGGATATTTCTCTACATCTACTCACAGCTTGTTCTTTACCTTGTGCATATTTTTCTATTATCTAGATCCTACTAGTAGTCCTAACTTCATATCATCTACCAATAGTCCATATACATGTAGTTCTATCCTTGTTCATATTTTGTCATCTAACATATCAATTAGCATTCAACTATATGCAACGCTTGTATATTGTCTCATACATACACAAGCTTGTTCATTGACTTTCATATCTACTATCTTGAGTTACTTGCTTGCAATAACCTCATCTTGATTATTTTCTAGAACTCCATCTAGGGTTTCTCTAATGCATATCTTGATTTTTATTATATTTATTACTTGGACAAGACGCTAGTTTTTTCTATTCAACACCCTTTTCTAACAAGTTGTGTTCTAGTTCTTCAACCCCCTCACTTTTTGGAATGACAAAGGGGTACAAGGCATGTCTTATGTAAAGGGGAGAACACATATATGTAGAAGAGATAGTTTCTATAAATGTTATGAAATCTAACCATGTAGAAGAAATGGCATCAATTTAGGGGGTGTGTGTAAACTCCATTAGCATCCATTGAGGGGGAGCATATGAACTCAATTCTATTAAAACCGCTAGGTTTCTCCAAAGGTATGATTTTACTTAGATACTTTAAATACATTTATGGAATGGTTTGTCATCTTCTAAAATGGGGAGAATGTTGACTCCAAGTCTAATTAACTAAAATCCTGTTTTGATGATGATTAACCATTCCACTTATTTGTGTCTAATGCTTCTACTTGAGTGATTTCAGATTAGGTATAGGAACACTCCAAATACCTAAACTTGTGCATCCTAACTTGAAGAAAGACAAGTCAAAATCAATGCAAGTGCACTTTCATGGAAAAGGCCCTAAATGAATTAGAATCATGTCGTAAATCATTTGTAATGATTGTATGATTTGTAATTAAGATTAGAAAAAAATCAAGAGCACTTAAATCGAATATTTAAGCACTATCATGTCACTTTCTAAAATTCATCATAGGAAATTTTATCAGCCGAGTTTCACACATATGAAACCCAACTGACAACCATATGTCGATCTTGGTAAATACCATGGTCTACCTAGTTTCTGTAGGATAAACTCGATCGAAACCCTACACATGCAAATCAATTTTAAGCCGTCGGTCAAGTTTCATCCAAGAAAAACTCTATCAAAAACTCAAAATTGATTTTTCGTATAGTGATATTAGTCGAGTTACCTTTATTAAAACTTGACCAACAACACCTATACGAAATGTGTGGAAAAAGTGTTTCTAACCATTGGAGTGTTGCAAAAAGCAAAAATATATCTGTTGCAACACCGCACATGGCTAGAATTTGATCCTAAGTGGCTCTACTGGCAAGTAGGTAACCTCAACTATAACTAGGACCCTTTGTCCTTTATCCCATGGTTAGCTATGAACTATGAAGGTCCCTATATTGCAGTTGAGTGCCTTCAAGATCCACCTTCCACTCTCAAGCTGAATCACCTGCTACATCCCTTAGAGCGAGTAGGAGATTTGTAAGAGAGCTAGTCCTACATGTATATCTTGTGTGGCTCTCACTTCCTACATGTCCCAATCTCTCTTTCTACCATGAAGATGAAGGTTCTATCTCTTGGACAAGAGAGGTGAAGAAGAAGAACGGAAGGAGTCCTTTGGTGAATGCTTCTTCTTGGTGGAGGTGAAGTCAAAGGTGGAAGATCCAAGTCAAGAGTGGGTAATTCCTTGAAGGCGGAAGACTTGTTGCAAGAGTGGGTAATTCCTTGGTGAAGCGGAAGACTCTTTGGAAGAGTTGGTAAGTCCTTATAAATGTATAAGACTCTTGGTCATGGATAGGTAATTCCTTTGTAAGGTTATTGTCCTCCTTGTCCTCAAAGGGAAGGCTAGGTATCCTTGTGCTAGAAAAGGAAGGCCTGATGTTGTAACTCTTATAATGGAATATAAAGAGTGAGACATGGTTGAAAATCCTCGAGGATGACCTCTCTAGGTAGTAGATTTAAATATCCTAGTTTGGATTTTGGAACCACTATACATATCTTGTGTTCTTGTTTAATCTCTTTCATCCTTTCTATGTATGTTTAGTTGCACTCAAAGTTCATACTTGCAATATTAACTTAGAAATATTTTAAAGGTCTAATGAATTATGTTTAAGTGCTTTTAGCTCTATTCATCCCCACTCTAGATCCCATCATTGATCCAAAAATTGGTATCAGCGAATGTCTTATCCAAGAAATACTTCCACAAGTAGGAGAATATGAGTGATTATGAAGGTGGGAGATACTCCATCAATATTACAATCTTTTATGGGAGCAACTTCTTCTATTGGAAGAGAATGTTACAATACTACATCCAAGGATCAAGTCTTGAGCTATGGATCATGGAGGATCTTACATACAAGCAACCATAGACAATGATAGAATAATTGGATGAGGCTACTTTTAAAGAAACAACCATGAATGCAAGAGCCGTAAACATTCTCTATGCCTCTCTCCCCCAACCGAGTTCAACCAGATTTCTTCTTGTGAGATGACCTATTAGATATGGAGAAAGATATGTATCGCTTATGAGGGGACAAAGCAAGTAAAGGTAAGTAGTGTGTACATGCTCAATGGTCTCCTTGAGAACTTCAAGATGAGAAAGAAGGAAAGTGTAGATGAAATGTATGATAGGCTCAACACCATTATAAATGGTATTGCTATCCTAGGTCATCCTATGGATAAAGGAACAATAAAATCAATGATCCTTAGGTACCTTCCTAAATGGTGGGAATCAAAGGTGACTTCCATTAATGAAACAAAGTCTCTTGGCGATATTCCTATTGAAGATCTCATCAAAAATCTACAAGCCCATGAAGTTAAATTTGAGAAGAAAGATGAAGAAGAAAGAGAAGAAGAAAAAGAGCTCAAGAGAATGAAGAAGGATAAAATCATAGCTCAAATTGAACCTATTGTGAGTCAAGCTTCTCCATCCTCTCGAGTTTGAAGAAGATTCTATGTAATCCAAAGGTAGACATCACAAAGTTAAGTCTTCTTCCTTCACCCAGTGCTTCAAATGTAGAAAGAAGAGTCACTTCAAGGAATATTGTACACAAATAAAAAAGACCCTTCATAATAAGAGAAGGGAAGAAAAGAACAAGCATAAGGAGAAATGGAACAAAGCTCTTGTGACTCCCACAATTCAAGATCAAATGAATAATCTAGTGAAGAAACTAGCTCAAGCTCTAGTGATGATAGAGAATATCATTTTTCTCTCATGGCAAGTGAAAATCAAGACTCAAATGAGATAAATCTAAACTCTTTAGATAAAGAATTATTAATTTCAATTATTCATGCGACTCGTACCCCTATTAAGTCTACTAAAAGGAAAAAGAACAAGTTTGCTAGAATTATTTATAAATTTCATGAAGAAAAAGATAACCTTGAACATGTTAATATTATCTTGTAAGATGATGTTGAAAATATTCAAAATTATTATCTAGAACTAATTTGAATAGTGTTGAGATATAAAACAAAGCTTATCTTAGACAAGTTGACTCCCTTGAACTTGAAAATTCTAACTTGCTTGATAAGATTAGATTTCTAGAAGCTCAACCTCATATGCGTAGTTTTAATGAAAAGCATACTAATGTCTGAATTCTCTCATGCTTCCCAATAATGTTCTTAAAAATGAAATGAGGACAAAGACATTGTTTTGTAAGTAATAGAATTTGAAAATTGTGTTTATCTTTCTAAGATTTCTTTGCTTGAACAAAATGCTTCCTTGGTTGCTAAAATCAATGACCTTGAGTTTTTTTTCTAGTTCTATTAGTAGAGAGAATAATGTTGATGCTCTTCATTTTGAACATGATAATTATATGACAAAATCTCTTTTCTAAGAAACCAATGTTTTGCATGCTAGAGATAATATCAACTACCCTCTATAATTACATATCTTATGCATGATTGTCATAGTTTAAGATCCTCTTTTCAAAGATTCTGCATGATAAAAAGAATCTCAATCAAATATGAGATCATACTACCAAACAAATGGGTAGAGATGGTTTTGGACTTAATATTGGCCAAAGGAACAAAATAGACAAAGGACTTTTAATTTTCAAAAAAGAATCCTCTAGTTCCAAGTCTGTCACTGCATGTAATCATTGTAATGATATTGGTCATTATTCTACATATTGCCTTTTAGAAAAGCACCCAAGAGTAATATGACTTGGGTTGTTAAGCTAACCCCTCTGGACCCAAAAAGATGATTGGGGACCAATTCATTTTTCTTCTTGTAGGTCACTTGCAAATGGATTGACATGAACTACTGATTTGAAAATTTGGTTTCTCAATCCACATAAAAGAAAAAAGGTGAGATGTGTATGGTGTTACAACAAGTGAAAAAAAGGTAAGAACAGAGGTAATGGTAGTCTTGCTCATATTAAATCATGGCTTATTTTTTCCATTTTTGCATGCACTTCACATATAGTTTTTTTAGTAGAAGTTGGTATAGTGTGATTTTGAACACTCTCGTGCTAAAAAAACTACCCATGATGCTTTCATAGTGCATTACTAACTTACTTATATATGTTTGGATATGGTTTATACTTTTATCATCCCTCTAGATATATTTTTTAGGAATGCATGTACCTTGCTGTTGTCAGCCGAGTTTGTCCTGAAAGAAACTCGTCCAACAAGAACCATAGTTATCATCAATCAAGAAGTTTTACCCAAAAAATCGACCGAGAACCGTGCACATAATATACAAATGTCTTTTTGGATGGTAATTTCCCTTTCAACTAGACTTTTTCAACCATTAGCCTTATTTTGTGCCACTCCTTTGGTACCTTTTTATGATATGCACACTGACATGCTTTAAATTTTGTATCTTTCATGCAACTCTATCTATAAAATTACTCTGAATTGGTATCTCCATATCTTGCAAAAACCTATCTTGAGTTGTTATGCATGTTTTGATGATCATCTCTTTGAATCTCTTGGTTGTGATCTAAATTTATTCCGTTGTACTCCAACTTGCTACATGTCAAAGTTGTATATCTTGTTTTATACAACGTTGAATTTATTATGGTAATGGTCTTTTAATAATGATGCATATTTGCTAGTGAAGAATATCCTTTCATGCTTCTGAAATTGCATATCACTTTGTTTGGATATTTCTCTACATATACTCATATATATTTCTTTACCTTTTGCATCTTTTTGTATGATCTAGATCCTGCTAATAGTCCTAAATTGATATCATCTACCAATAGTCCATATACATGTAGTTCTAGTCATATTCATCTTTTGACATATGCTATGCTTGTATCTTTTCTCGTACATACACAAGCTTTTTCCTTGACTTGTATATATATTATCCTGAGTTACTTGGCTTGTATCCTCATCTTGATTATTTTCTAGATCTCCATCCATGGGTTCTCTAATGTATTTCTTGATTTTCTTTATGTTCATTGCTTGAACAACCCCCTAGTTTTTGCTCTTCTACCCTTTATTTTCTAACAAGTTTTGTTTTAGCTCTTCAAACCCTTCATTTTTTGATGATAAAGGGGGGAGAATACATGTCTTATGTAAAGGGGAGAACACATGTATGTATAAGACATAGTTTCCATAAATGTTATGAAAGCTAACAATGAAGAAGAAAAAACATCAATTGAGAGGGAGTATGTAAAATGCATTAGCATCCATTGAGGGGGAGCATATGAACTCAATTCTATTGAAAACCCTAGGTTTCTCAAAAGGTATAATTTTACTTAAATGCTTTCAATACATTTATGGAATGGTTTGACATCTTCCAAAGAGGGAGAATGTTGAGTCCAAGTCTCATTGACTAAAATCTTGTTTTGATTATGACTAACCAGTTCACTTATTTATGTCTAATTCTTCTACTTGAGTGATTTCATATTAGGTATAGACACACTCCAAATTTGCACATCCTAACTCGAAGAAAGACAAATCAAAATCAATGCAAGTGAAATTTTGTGGAAAAGGTCCTAAATCAATTTGAATCATGTTGTAAATCATATGTAATGATTGTAATTAAACTTAGAAAAAATCAAGAGATCTTAAGTTGAATATTTAAGCACTTTAAATTCATCACAGGAAATTTTATCAGTCAAGTTTCACTGATATGAGAATCGACTAACAACCCTATGTGGGTCTTGGTAATTGCCAAAATTGGCTTAGTTTCCCCAAGATATACTCGTCCAAAATCCTACATAGGAAAATCAATTTTAAGCCATCGGCCGAGTTTCATCGAGGATAAACTCTATTAAAAAATAAAAATTGATTTATCACATAGTGCTATCGATCAAGTTACCTTTATTGAAACTTGATAGATGACATTGTATGGATTGTGCAAAAAAAGTGTTTCAAATAGTTGGAGTGTATTAAAACTTAAAAATATATGTTGCAACACCCTAAACAGCTGGAATTTGACTCTAAATGTCTCTACTGGATAGTAGGCAACCTCAACTATAAGTAGGACCTCTTGGGCTTCATCCCAAGGTTAGCCAAGCACAATGAAGGTCCATATATTATAATTGAGTGCCTACAAGTGCCTCCTTCCACTCTCAAGATTAATCACTTGCTACATCCATTAGAGTTAGTAGGAGATTTGTAAGAGAGATGGTCCTACATGTATATCTTGTGAGTCTCTCACTTCCTCCACCTCCCAATCTATCTTTCTATCATGAAGATAAAGGTTCTCTCTCTTGTATAAGAGAGACAAAGAATAAGAAGAGAAGGCATCCCTTGATGAAAGTTTCTCCTTGGTGAAGGTGAAGAAGGCAGTAGATCCAAGTAAGGAGTGTGTAGTTCATTGAAGGTAGAAACATGTTGCAAGAGTGGGTAAGTCCTTGGTGATGGTGGAAGACTAGTTGCAAGAGTGAGTAATTCCTTGGCAAGGTAAAAGACTCTTGGTCATGTATAGGTAAGTCCTTTGTTATGTTATTGTCTCCCTTGTCCTCAAAGGAAGGCTAGGTATCCTTGTCCTGGAAAAGGAAGGTCTTATGTTGTAACTCTTATAAAGGAATATAAGGAGTGAGACATGGTTGAAAATCCTAGAGCATGACCTCTCTAGGTAGTAGATGTACATCTCCTAGTTTGGAGTTTGGAACCACTATACATAACTTGTATTCTTATTCTTGTTCAAACTCTCTCATCCTTGCTATGTATGTTTAGTTGCACTCAAAGTTCATACATTCCATATGATCTTAAAAACACCTTGAAGGTCTAATGAATTTGTTTAAGTGCTTTTAACTCTATTCACACCCTCTTGATCCCATCCTTGATCCAACAATGTTATGATGGAGGAAGTCACAGAAGGAAGTTCAACATATTGACTCCCAAACAATGGGCTGGACTTGAGCTTCCTCTTGCAAATAACCCAAGCCAATACCCAAGAGGGTGATGTGTTGTGTGAAGGAATATGAATTACCTATGGGAAACACGATACTTGGGTTTGTACTTTGAATGTATATATGCTTGTTATGTGGTTTAATAAGTGTCGCATCATTTTAAAGTAAATCTTTTCAATCACAAGTTAGATTTGTCAAATACTTGCTTTGTTGTTGAAGTAAAAGTTTGCCCCCAATCTCTGGTGTACTTAAGTTTTCCTACAATGGATAATGGAATTCCCTCATGTCCATGCAGCCTCCCCTACAGGGTGAAGTATAAATAGATGACATAGATGTGGGTGATGGTCTATTCAAAGACAAAAACCCCCACATGCCATATTTTACATGTGGTATGGGTCTAGTTCAAACTAAATGGCGCATGATGCTCCATGTGCAACGAGTTAAACATAACATGAAAATTTTAGCTACAGCTAGGGATGCCATGATAACACAACTTGCATTTCCATGCAACAAACACAAGAAATGGTCTACTTCCTCTAATTTTGTATGCTCCAAAAGATCAAACACCAATAGGCTAATAGCTGAAATAAGTACCCTTCAAAGGAGATGAGACTATCTTTATAAGTGATTCCACCTCCCAACAGGTAGTGGTTCCTCAATAGTTGAGGAAGGATATAATATGTCATGGTGGTAATATACTTATACCTCATTTATGTATGGTTTTAACTTCCTTTTCTACTAAATGAAAAATTATGACTCTTAAGAGGAGGCCACATTATCTTCACTATTGACTACACCTTCAGATAGATAGTGTCTTCTCAATAGGGGAGGAGCGGTGGAGCATGATATAGTTGTAATATACTTGGTACAATCGAAAGAATACATGATTTATATGTTTTAACTATCACTTGTATTCATATGTTTGAATTTTCAATCTAGGGTATGACTACCACATTACGCTAATAATGAATAATACAATTTCAGATGTCAACGGATGCATCTAAAGTGTGGCAGTGTCTATATGGTTATGTTTCCACATGTAGATAAACTTGAAGATGAGGGGTTTTATGACTTTGGAATCCTCGATGAACGTCCTAAGGAAATGTATTACATATGTTCAACGAAGTAGGTTCACTAATACAACCATAAAGAATCTACTGTACAAGCAAGTTTATTATGTGTTCATTGTCATTAATTCAAACTTAACTTATTATAGGGAAAATAATGATTAGAAAATACTTTCACTGGATAGTCAATCCCCCCAACAATTTGGTCGCTACATGTTTAGATTAAGTTACTAATTGAGTAATGCAAGTCTGTGTGAGGGCAAGAATGAACATGAAGGACTATGTTGAACTGCATCATGATGCTAAAGTTGTTTACCAAACCTATCAATAGGAGTTTGATGCATTGTACACCATGACTAACAAGTTGGAGGATACATAATGCCTTTTTGAGACTCCTCACCACTGATGACGCCATAGGTAAATTTCATACCTAGATATTCAATATTTACTTACACTATATGTTGTTGTGGAAGTTACATTATGTTTTCTTTAGACTCCTTACCCTCTGACAATGTCATCAGAAAATTTCATGCCTAGATATAAATGGACTTTAGCTACATTATATGTTGTGTAGAAGTTACATTATATGGTGCTTGACAATTATGTCTTCATGTTTGAAATATCATATTGTTGGAAATGCACCCTTATGACTAGAATGTGTTACACATAGAATTCATAATATGATTGGACAAGACATGAGGTCATATGGTATATGGTCTAGGGAGACCAATCTAAATCCTACTTGATGCAATGAGAAACCAATATTTCATGGGGAGATATGTCAATGGAGTATATTCTCAATAGGCTTGGAGGGAGATACTGCGTGACTTTTGAATCATAATGGTTGTGCCTTACATGTCTCAAGATTAGGTGAAAACCCAATGGAAGAACCACAAGAGAGATTTTATTAGATAGAATATTTTTATTTTAAGAAATGCATTGGCTATTCAGCCGCTAGGCATGTAATAGGTGGTTCCACTCAATTTTCATGATGACTCATCGCACTTTCCCACCAGGAGTTGTAGTACACATTAATAATGTTGAAAACATAAATGACGCAGCTGTAGGAGTTGCTGATGAAGACAATGAATGAAGTTGCGACAATCTCTATGTAAAATATGAAGGAAACAATTTGGTGCATAAAATTTAGGGCACACTTACGATGTTTGTTTTATGCATTTCAAACCATACTTGTTAGAATGACTATGAAATAGTACATGTAGTGTGATGTAATATTAGTATTTGTTGAATTTTCTTTTGATGTTGATGTAATATTAGTATCTTTTGATATTTACTTTTTGAAGTTGATGCACAATGTTGATGATGCTCTAATTTATGCAGACCTTTGATGTTAATAACAAATACGCTACCTATGTATTTAACTTTTATGTTAACTATTTTCATTGTTTCTTTGTTATTATCACAATGGGATAAAACTTGTATTTAACTATTTTGTGAAATATTTATCATCTAGATGTTGTTCTTCAAGACTAAAAAAGTTGTCTGGTCTAAAGTTGTGATCAAGTCTTGCAAGCCTTCGCACTCCCACTCCCCATCTTTGCATGAAGAACCCACGGATGTGCACCTTGAAAAACACACATGCAAAAAAATAAATTACAGGGTTTGTCATCATGTTCGCTATATGTCATTGTTGCTCAACTGGTCAAAGAAAACATCGAGCAAGAGGACTAGGAAGATATGTAGGAAGACTATGGGGTCTCATTGGATGAGTACAATGAGGCCATAAGGTGGGCCAACTGGGATGGCCCTACCTGGGATCATCCTAAACCTTGACCACCACCACAGTAGGGTCAGCATGGTGGTTGGTCTCCATCTTATATTTATTGTGGGTGTGTCAACCTAAGAATTCACCATTAGCTTCTGCAATGCTTGAAGATGTCAAAGGAACCTTCTGGTTAGGAGAAGCTTGACTTTACCGGTAGATGGATCCAATGAAGATGGTAACATGATACAACCTACTTCTGTTTGACAAACTGGATGCAGTCCCATTTGCCAAATTGGATCAAATTGTAATATGTTACCATTTTCACTGGATTCATCAATTGAGACTGAACCTTCCTTGTCATCCCATTGCCAATTGTGTGAAGCCTTCCTCATGATCATTGATGATAAAAACACAAGCTTATAAACCAGATGAATCCTTAGGCATATTTTAACTGATGCAACAGATCATGGACAATGTCAAGCTTGCCTTAAGAACTCATGAGATATTTTCACTCCAACCTTTCCATATTCAATAAGTATCTAGAAATCCTATTATATTTTTTTTGTATGTTTTACATTTAAAAGCACTTAGAACACTATGTTTTTATGAAACTAGTGTTTTTTTCAATGTCCATGATAACTATAAATTTATAATATTGAGATGTTGTCCATGTATTCATTTATAATGATTTTCATTGTTTGTTGTACAACTTACTAAATTATAGGTTGTTGGAACAATTTCTTATACATCTAGAAAATCAATGCTTGTATTTTTGGTTGCCCATCTAGTAAATTAATGTTTGTATCTCGTCAAGTAATTAGAAATATATCCTTACCAATGAAAAGTTCAATTGAATCACAATTTTTGTTAACAAATAGATACACAGTTAACATTGTCATTTTTTAAACTATGGTTCAAATACTTCTTGGTAAAATGAATTAATTTCAATGGGATGACAAGTCAGATGCAGCACTCGACATAGTCTTAGGATGGTAGTGCTATTTAGGACGGATGCGTCAACCTTTTAATGTCGATTTTGGCTTGCTTCCCTTAATTAAATCCACACATTATTAGGGAGGAATGATGTCAACATGAACATGTTTAAGGAGCGGTGGAGAGTGTTGTAAATTTTAGATGCACTTCTAAGAACCTTCTCGACAAGTCTTCAATCATACCCAATAGGCCTACAACAACAAAAACCCAACCAAGCATGATGCTCTCAACCACATCCAATAGTTGCTGATAATGGAGTCATTGCAGTGAATGATATTGCTCATGATGGAGTTACTTCACTGAGTGATGTTGTTGGAAGTGTTGGTGGTGATGAGAATGAGTGAAAGTCACATCAGTAACTATCTAAGTGATATAGTTAACCTTATGCAACTTAATTCCATAGTTGGAAATATATAATATTAGATATTGGTATAATATTAGTAATTCATATCTCATGTTTGATTTCACTTATGAATGAACATTCTTTAGCTTGCATTGTCTGGTTATTATACACGTGTTCATAAAACACATGGTTTGTGTAGCCATACAGTCATTATTTATTTAAAACGATTCATATAGTTTAATATAGATTCCACAACATAGATCAAGTATTATGTCAAAACGTGTGTAAAATTTACATGTCATCTAAAATAATTGTACTCATAAATTCCATCAATCATAGTTAATTTATTTTTATATACACTTTTTCTACTACATTGAAATATAATAATGATCACAGTTGAATATCATATACTATACTACCCATACTCATACTGATTTCAAGAATATCAGAGTTAGATTAGATAATGTCATCTTTTTTAAACAAAATCAGACTACAGATCCTGACATGATCCTGACTGGGATGCCAAACAAAATCATGTTGAATACCATAGGACCAGAACTAGACTAGCTTGCCAAACAAAATTATATTGGATGTTGACCGGACTAATCTAGATCTCATGACTAACCCCAATTATCTTAGCCCCGACTACTGAATCCCAGTTCCAAACCAAACATGAGCTAAGGATTAC
This sequence comes from Alisma plantago-aquatica, assembly GCA_963693085.1. Classification (NCBI taxonomy): domain Eukaryota; kingdom Viridiplantae; phylum Streptophyta; class Magnoliopsida; order Alismatales; family Alismataceae; genus Alisma; species Alisma plantago-aquatica. Next base: position 680,649,026 of record OY856411.1, read on the forward strand.
AAAAGTCTATATATTATGAATCATGTCTGAAATGGATGTAGATATTTTTCCTCATTATCTGTTAGTCTCATGTGAATACACAATAGCGTTCACTTCCCACTATGTTACATGTGCAGAGAGGTAAAGGAAGATGGATCCTACTTCTTTTCCAACCATGAATAGCTAATCTATTCTCAATCTATATTCAATATAATTGGAAATATTGGACATTACAATCTATTTCCTCACCCTAGATTGGGTTAGACTTACGCTAAACCAAACACATATAATTGAGAAACGAGTTGAATTTAAAGTGCATGTTTTATTATATAGTCTGTACTAGAAGGTCCTTGGTTAGGACATGATTGGGTTAAGCAGGTCTAGTCACTGGGTTTTAATTCACATCACATGTGTACCTTCACATCAAGCATCAATTCTTGAAAATAGAACATAACATAATATCTACAAACCAAAATGACCTTATGTTTTTGTGTACTGATAAATTTTTTTAGTCATGTGATCTTCTCATATTTCAATAGATATATATTTATATACATTAATTGGTAAAAATTTAGGTAAATCAAGTGTTTCCAACATAGAGAAGCTGAATATAATAGCAAGAAAAAAATGGAAACAACTCAAAAATAGTGAGAAGGAAATTTACAAACAACAAAATATTTCAAAATGTATGAGAGGCGTCAACCAAGAAAGAATAAGAACATAGTTATTAGGGTGGGAATGGCAAAGCATGCTCCTAATTTTGTGGGCTGAACACAACCATGTTACTTATAGAAATGTGATATTGCCTTATTTATGTAGGGAGTTTACAAAATAGAATTCTAATCATTTCTATCACATGTTTTATGTCAATGATACATATGCTAAAGGTAAATCTCCATCCATCTAACTTCATTAATCACATAAAAACCATGAAGGGGAGATCTTATTATCTATAAGACATGTTAAAAGGAAGAACTTCCCAATTGTATCATGAAAAGCGAATCTAGTCCTCAAGGAATTCTTTCTTAGTATCTAGTTATAACTTCATATAAAACCATATAAGTCAAAAGGGTAAAAAATGGACTGGAACACACCAAATAGATTTTTTCAAATAAAATACATTTAAGAAAAATATTGACAAGAATGTTAAAGCATAGCATAATAATATCATAAAAGGGAATACATAACTATAGATTCTACCAATATACTACCTTTAAGTTATGCACTATAGTATGTTGAACAAAATAAACAAACCAAAATGGGGTCACATATATAAACTAGAACTTTTATCAAAACTAAACATTTGAGGTTCCATCAGGTTGTAATTGATTTTTTCATTAATAATGCTTGATGGGAGAAAAGTAGTTATACTTAATAAACACAAACCTCTCTGTATGATTTAATTTTGAATTGGGGTCAACATAGTTGATCATTAAGGAATACAATACTGAGAATTCTTTTTATCAATAAGTGAGATACATTTCACATTTGAGGTGTTAAAATATACTAAATACAACAAAGAATGAAGAAATGAATAGATGTATTACTACATCTAACAAACAATATAGATCCAGATTTATAAACCTCCAATAGGATTTGGATAGAATATTCCAATTTTACACTCAATTTGAACCTCAAATTGAGATTTAAATTTTTCATTTCTTTGGGTCCAACCTAGTGTTTTTGAAAGTAATAGAAACCCATAGATTCTACCTAATTCATATGACACCCACTCATAGATTTTGTGGGTATTTAGATAGGTCGATTGACAATTATGATGGATGAATCTATCAATGACATTGGAGAATGAAGATAATTCAAGTGTGCATGGATGAAGGATTTTTCAACACCTCACATCTTGTATGTTGTAGTCTTGAGTTGTGATGGTATCAAGTAGTGTGCTATCAAGGGGAGTTTGGTTGATTAGTGGTAGCTATTTATTGAGGCATTGGTGGTTGTTGGCTATTATCATTCGTTGATGCTTGTTCATCGAGGACTATTGAGAGAATGCCTCAATTTCTTCTATCAACCACATAGGTATGGAGCACCTTGGGTGTCACTGTCGAGCATGGTGACACCTATTGAGCATGATTTTTTATAGGTTCTATCATTAATAATTTGGCAGAGTCATTAGTTGTTGATTATAGTGGGTTGTAGAGAAAGAGAGGGAGAAGTGTTGACTTGCATGTGTTTGGCTTGTGGCTTTATAAAGTTTGGTTGGTAGTCGTGTTGAGACCATGCATCAATGGTCATTTTTCATGCCAAGATTGAGATGCAGATGACCTCAATAGTATAAAAGGTGAACGGGTTGTGGAAACCTAATATCAAGAAACCACTTGATTGGACTATCTAAGTCAAAACGTATGACTATCAAACTTTTTGATCTCATCATTAGATCATGCTAGTACAAGGATTTGTAAATGCTACGCAGTCAATATGTTTATTGATAGGAACTATGATGACTTCATCAGATTGCATCTATTGAGAGAGGAGGGGACTCGATAGTTAGATATTGCCCTTCGTGTCTAGTGATTTAGGGATGTATGTCAGTGTTTTCTCCCTATCAATAGCCATTTCCTTTGAGGTGTAGACAATATAGACACTTTATCAGCCGATGGTCTCTACTTCTACCATTTATAACAATTCTTTCACTGTGCATGTCATAAAATAAGGGGAAAATCAATGCTATATGTTTAGAAAATACTATAAATCCATTTGACATAAAAATCACATAAAAGTGAGCTAATTCAAAAGATAATACCCTTAACAAGATATAATTTCAGTTGAATAAATACAACTAATTTAGGAGTGAATATAAATTCATCAAATACCTTCATTTTTTCCTTAATGAAGTCAGAGATACTAGTAAACATATTTCTACAAATAGTTGGTTGGTGTATTAAACAACCAAAAAAACATTATGTGAAAGGTGTAACTGCTATATATGCAAGTGAAAGTTGTCATTTACTAATCATATGAGTGGATAGGAATGTTATAAAACTCAAAATGTCCATCTAAGAATCAAAACTATGAGTAGTAAGCCTAAAGCTCCAACACTTGGTCAATAGAAGGAAGACAAAAATGATCCTCTCCGGTAAAGGCATTTAGATCTCTATACTCAAGAAACATATGACAACCAATGAATCTTGATGACATATTTTCTCTAATAATTGATGTAGGGTTCTATTGCAAAATAAATTTTCCACAGATGAAATATTGGAGTCTTACCAATGTAAGTGTGATATCCAAGATTTTCTTTCATTCAATTATGTATATCTTGACTCATTAGATGGTGTATTGTACTAAATAACTTTCCTCACCCTCAATTTGATAACTTTGAGTCACTCGATGCTCAATTGATGAGTTAGATTTGATTAAATATCACTTTGTACTTATATATGACTTTAATATAAATTTTGAACTAAGCTACATGCTTATTAGGTGTCATCAAATTGTAATAAAAAATTGACCAATTAAATGAACTCTTCTTGCTGTCAAATTTATCTCATATTGTAGATCACTCAATTATCTTTCCAAAAACATAAAAATCATCTTAATCGGATCATCCTAGCCCAAGTTGTGGCCTTTTGAACCTTGGTGATTTAATCCTTGTTTTATCTTTTTTTGTCCCTAATTGGGCCCAAATACGGCCCACAACCCAAATAATGTGGGAGCCCCCTTGAACTTGACATGTTAGTAATCTGAATACTCTCTTGAGGACAAATCATGAGGCTCGGCATTGTGACATGGAATCATGACCCTCAGATCCATCTACTGTGGATTGATCCCCCAATCTAATGGTTGTGACATGGTATTGTACCTCTGTACACCACACTAGTAAAAGTAGCACTGCCACCACCTAACCAAGCTTTGGGCCACCCAATCACCTTGTTTCCCCCTCCATTTTGTAAAATTGGCACCCCCTTTCGCTTCCCCCTGGCTTACTTCTTTATTTCCCCTCTCATTCCCATTCTTTTCACACTCTTCAGCTGCCTCTTTTCCCTCCTTTTTCCTCCTTTGGCTGGAACTCTACCTCAGTGCCTTCACCTCTAGTAAGGTCTAGCCAGGTGTCATGGCCACTAAATGGTGAGATGAGGACTTCATAAAGTTTGTGGTCAGCAGTTGAGAACCGACAACGGGTCCTCTTGGCTCAAATCCCCTCCTTTTTGGTTCCGAATTGGTCTCCAGCGACCTTACTCTGCTACAGAATTGCACCTAGTGCAGGCTAGTTTGTGGAAGGGAGCAGTATTGAGCGTCGATTCATTATGCTTGTGAGCCACTAGAGTTGGAGCATCGAGTTACATCCAGGAGGCACTGGTAACCCATGCGCCTAAGGTCAACAACCGCCTGTGGACCAGGTTTGGGGTCCATTGGGCCATCCAACACAGGTGAATCATGAGATGGTGGTTGTGATGACACAAGGCCCACACTCACACAGCCTGTTATCAAGTAAAAATCAACATCTTTTTCCCTCTAAAATGTGGATCCTTCCGAATAGCATATCTCCTCAATCTTGGGTTGATGTGGTCATACAATATATGAATTTGCATCTAGAGAACAAGTTCTTTTCAATGGGACTAGTTTCATGACCTGTTTCTTCTTGTAGTTCCCATGATAAGCTGAAAATGATGTTTTTTTTAATCTCTTTCTACATTTTTGATGCCATCTAATGCTCAAGATTGCTTCTTTATGACTCAAAACCCTATCCTAGCATAATATATGTCACATAAATATCATGATGTATCAAGGTTCAAACTTTGCATATCTTTTGTATCCGAAATTGGTCCAATGTTGCTTAATTGACTTAAAATGAGCTTTATGCTAAATATGAGTTCTAATTCTTAACCATGATTCTTTGTACTCTAGAATCTCATGCTTAATCCAAATTAGTAGTTTTTGCTGCATGATATGGTACGTTTTAGATTTGTTCATACTTGTACTACTTTTTGGCCTAATGATGTACTTGAACCTTGAATATGCCTTATGTGGATACATTGATGTTGAATCTCAACCCTAGCTCACATATGGGTCTTTCATGTCTAAAATAATCATGTGAACTCTAAAATCAATAACTTGTCATACTTTTTATACTTAATTTCATTGTGGACCATTCTTGTTCCGTAATGTGATCAAATTCCCTAAACCTGACCTTAATGGTGACATAATGAACATGTTATTAACTACATCCCTAATCTTTCATGAACCTTTACCTAATGATGATCTATATTATTTTTACGACTACAAATCAGTATCTTGATGATGTTTATGGCACCTAACTCAAGTAGAACCCATTTGTGCTCTAATGATGACAACCTTGCACAATTATAACTCAACATGACTAGTTATGCCAATGTTGATACTTATGTTCACTAAGATTGCCAAAATCTTATGATTGCTCTATTTAAGACCGTACAACCCTAATCTTATAACCCCTAATCTTATTGTTATGTGTCACCTTAGGTTCTAGATGAATCTATGATACCTTGATCTAGGTGACACATCCAACAACCATAATAATGATTAATGGACCTAATCTTGCTGATGTTAATCCAATTGCACTTATTTGTAATGTCAGGATCTCTATGTTGACTCAATCGCCAAGATCTACTCAAGATTTCTATATATTGTTTTCTAAACCAAGTTTTAAATCTTGTGCTCTAATCAAGGTATGCTTTATCCTCCTATTGGCCAGACTAGTGGTATTCAACTTGCTTGTATGTATGTATGCTTAAACTGCTTGGTTTTATATACTTCTTCGAGCTACTTGTTTCGTATGATTAGTATGTTCATTTTGCTTGAAATATGTTGAATACATCTTAAACATAATTTAACTTGTCCATTATGCCAACCTTGTGTACCTACCTATATTTTTCAGGTAAGGGCACAAGGTATGTTGAAACAGGATTAGCTCATTGACTTAGGTCATGAGTTCCCTCACGTATAGAAGGGTTAGCTAATCTTGAGCACCCTTATGGAACCTTCTTTTGAGGAAGTTGTTCAACGGCCATATATTGTTGTTAAGTATAATGGAAACACACTTAAAACACACTTGCATGTTAATAAGAAAGTGTTTCATGATGTTGATTTCTTTCTTGCTATTATATCAAGTTTTGTGCAACATATATGTTCTCTTAAACCTGTGAGTTTATGTATTTTATAGCATACTCAGAACAGTTGTGTTGATGTGTACCCTTTTTATGATATTAGGTAACAAGAACACTATAACTCTCATTCTATGATCATTGCTTTTGCTATATTATAATAATATGCTACTCTTATATACTCTAATGACATCAAATTACATGCAAATGGAATTTTTATGGGTTAACATATGGGATTAGTATCTCGTGTCAGGTACTAGTTTAGTTTCATTTTATGCCATGTTGTTTCTAATCATGTTCTTGTTTGTGGTTTTATTCATGCATATGTTATGTGATCCATTGTAGGGATGGACGCCCAAGTCCACTTGCCTTTGGCTATGTAGCCATTAGGAGTGTGGTCTTAGGGTAATAAACGACTCCGTGATAGTAAGTGTATGGCAATCGTACCAACAAGGGCATGCATCTTTTAACAATATAGTTTAGGATCAAACCTAAAGAATAATGTATTTAGAACTAGTATTTAACCCCAAATATGTATTTGGTTGATGATGTTGAGATTAAATAACAAAGAGGTTGAACTGAAGTGCTAATGTTAGATGATGGAAACACTAGGTGGACAGTTTTCACCATTGCTACCTATTTTTGGTCTCTCACTGCTTCATTACTAATCATGAGCATATAACATTGAGGCCAAGTAAATACAATCCTTTCAGAATGGGGATTAAACCTAGACCAATATCACTATAAGCTTGTAGTCACACTACCTAGAGGTCATATACTTATAACCTCAAGAAACACCTACCCCAAGTTCTCATCAAGGGTTAACATGAAACAAATGATATCATACATCTTAAGCTCAAAATTTTCTACATCTAAGATCTGATAAACCTGAAGATATGATGTACAAACCATTAAAAACACAATAAATGTTTAACTCAAAACATAGCATAGTTCATACAAGTAAAGATGCCTTAAAAGAAAAAAAAATGGTATCAGGGCTACTATTGGCACCATAGAGAGGGGACTACTCGTTCATCATATTAGCAAATAAGTTCTATAGAAAAATAAAGAGAAATCCATTATCACAATAGAAGGTGGAAATCATATTTGGTTTGTGGTTGCAATGTCTTAACTGTTGGGAGTTGAGGATGATAGATAAAGTAGCAAGGTACATCCTTTAACAATAATTGGAGGTGGAGTTGTTGGTCGTCAATCACCTTATTAATGGGATACACTTGCCTAATGAGGCTAGATCACGTGGATGGATGGATGGATGGAAGACACCATCAATGGAGATCAAACACCTTTGACCAAGCCTATTTCGAGGTTAGGGCCTTAGAGTCTCTGTAGAGGTGGAATAATTTTGGATGATGGGGTTGATTGATCAATGATATAAAGCAATGGAAACCATAAGAAAATCCTAAGTATGAAGTTTGGTAGCTTAGTGACATAGAGAAGATGATGCCTTTCCATGGAAGCAAGGTCTAGTATATATTAATGGTTGTTAGGGTTGGAGATTGAACTCCCCTTTTGCCTACATTATTGGAACTAGAGATAATGAATTCTAGGGTAGTTGTACAAGTAAGACATGGGGATGAATTATGAACAAAATACATGTTGTGTGTGTCATTTAGAATGCCCACTAACTGGGAATCATCAGGGTGCATCAATATAGGAACTTGATCAATTAGTTTTACCTAATCAATTATGGTACCATCGATTGTGGGTAGTAATCATAGGTTCATGAGTCTCGTCTATTTGTAGGGCCACCTGTCTATGGATTCATTGGGCACATATGTCTCACTAGTTGATGAGTCATCCGTTTGGAATCCATAGTCTATTGGATCCTTTTCGGGAGAAAATCTCATATGGTGTAGATGGTTGATGGAAGGATTGGTCGATGGTAGTAAATGATGTGAGTCTCAACTGATGGAAGCATAGGTCGATGGAAGTCCTATCAGTCTATGAGGATGTAGATTGATTGGAATTGGGGTCGATGGGTGGGAGTTGGGAATCAATGTGTGCCTTCAACCTATGTTTTGAACCAATGAGAATATTGGCAACCGGTGAGGCACATGATCTATGAAAACTCTAAGAAGAATTAAAATTTGATTTAGGAGTGGTGATTGGGACCGCCATTCTAAGATGGTTTTTAGACTTTGAAGATTAAACATGCCATGAAAACGGTGAATGATGTCAATATCCTAAAAATTATGATAAAACTAAGGAAAACTAAATGGAATCTTATTTTAAAGAAAAAATGGGAGATTTTAATAAAAAACTAGGTTAAAATGTGAGTTCAACTAGGATAAATATGCATTCATCAATAATACTTTAAACAACAGTAATGCCACCTTTATTTGGAACAACCCAGATACACTGAATAAAGGCCTACCACTTATAGCATAGATGATCCATGCATCCCCATGCATGGTTACTTCTTTTAACATGACCTAGTTTGGGTTCTTGTTTTACTATCTTCACCCTTATACCTTTGGAATGGAATGCAAAGTGAGATGGATGTGGTGTATGTACATAATTGAGCTTAGTCATCCAATATCATCAATGAAAGAAGCATTTATTCTAAATATTAGCTCCAAAAGGAGAAATGCTAGTCACTCTTTAGATATATTAGACTTTACTATCATTGGGTGCCTTTCTCCATCATCAAAATTCATACTTCAAGCCAATGGAAAGGCTGTTGAGTCCAAGTGTTTTTTATTTTTCTTCATCAAATAAAGGTATCATAACAAATAGGTAGTTTTTTCTCTCCATACAATGCCCCATAAGATTCAATTACTTCCTTTATACTTTCTCCATCATCCATGTATGATAGGAGCTCTTCTACTTCAAGATTAAAAAAAAACATTTATCAATGATCTCATTAAGGGGTCACGAACATCATGTATTTCTTGGATTTCATCAATCTATGTACTTCCATACACAACAATATAAATGATTTTTGCAATTGACAAACTCCAAATAGAATGAAAAATGTTGTAGTTGTTGTGATCATATCGTTCATTTATATTCATAAATCCCTATAACATCAAAAGGTATATTCGTAGGTTCTTGGAAGGTCCCATCTAAAATGATGTGCCAACTTGGTTCTTCTTCAATGTAAATGATCACCATGTCAAAAATGGATAAAATACCCCCCAATGGAAATTTATACATCTTTGATCACTCTTATTGGGTGGGTTAAAGATTTATATGCAACATAGATAAAAATTTAACTTTTGACCTTTTCAAAAGGTTGATATATCTTACAAAAGATAAGGGAATTAGGATAATGCTCATGATAAGGTAATCTAGATAAATTCTCTTTGCAAGCACTCCCACACTAAATGAGGGGGAAAATAGCTAGTGTTTTTTTCACTTGTTGGGCATATTCACCTACACAAAGACACTTGATATTTTGGCCAACTTCAAAGGTCTATATGATATCTTGGCCAACTTCAATGGTCATACCTACTTGAGATTGTATTTCCTTATCAAATGATGTTAAGAAAATCTGATATATATTGTTACCGCCTATATAACATCCAAGAATAGATGATCTAGATGATTTTTTACCACATCCATGAACATAGCACAATGCTTCACCAGATTAGCTTTTTTGAGACAATACCAAAATGGGACACAAGGATCATATGAATTTAAGGGAGGAGACCCTTCTTCTCAAGAATGGCCTTTTAGATATATCAATCTCCTTGGTATTCCTTTGCTTGAATGTTTATGTAGTAGAAGGAGGTGCATTAGAAGATTTATACATATCTTCTTGAGCCTATTTATCTTTGATATTTTCTACAAATACATCATATTTGTCATTCACTTCAACTCAGTTGAGAACACATCTTGACCTAATAGTCACCATATATTTATCTCCTCATTTGAAATATTTCTCTTTTTCAAAGATCGAATATGTCTTTGATGTCTTTTGATTAGTTCAGTTAGGGAATCAAGATGAGGGCCCATATCTTTGTTGTCTTGTTTTCTTTGAGAGGACTTTGAGGAGAGGGTATTATATGACTCATCATGAAACTCATATTGTTCTTTTTCAGTAACATAGTGTTGCTGAAAATATAATCACCTCTTCTTGAATTATTATAAATGTAGAAAACTAGTTGTAAAATTCAAATTGTTGTTGACCCCAGGGACAACCATTCAATGGATTTTGGAGATATTTTTATAATGAAGTTGTCTCTAAAATATAATAGGTTCATAACCTCTCTCCATTATTGTTAGCTTATTGTGTGGTACTAGGAACTGTGTGTTTACAAATGTAGAAGACTTACTATAACAAAATCATGGACAATTATACCTCTAAAAACTAATCATAGAATACCTTAAGTATTTTTTCCTATGTCTATATATATATATATATATATATATATACATACATACATACATACATACATATGTGTATATATATGTATATATATATATATATATGCATATATATGTATATATATATATATATAGAGAGAGAGAGAGAGATAGAGAGATAGAGAGAGAGAGACATGCTAGAATACACTTGAGTGTACAGATCACACAAATACACTCAAGTGTGTTTGCATATCAAGACTATTTTTTACAAAATGTAAACCATTGATCTTCACCGTCATACTATAACTAGGCTACATCCAAATTTTGAGCCCATTTGGATGAGTGTAAGTCACTCATCCAAGGGCAACAAAATCAATGCGCAAAACTAATTTGAAATGCATAATTTTTGTGGTCTTTATAACATGACCTATAAATGTCCAAATGTGCTCAAATTTTGCATATGATCTATTCACAAGATGTTTATGAAGATCAATGGATTAGATTTTTGAAAAAAACATTGCATCATGAAAAACTACTTGAGTGTATTTTGCTCCAAATACACTCGAGTGTATTCTAGCCTGACTCTCTCTCTCTGTATATATATATATATATATATATATATAGACACACATATACATATATATACATATATATAGACATATATATACATATATATATATAGACATATATATATATATATATATATATATACACATATACATATATATACATATATATAGACATATATATATAGGCCTTTTTTTAAAACCCGCATGGGTAGCCTAGATTTCGCTACCCGACAGCCAAAAAAGGAGCTGTTCTAATCAAAAAAGTAATTCAGCTATCAAAAAAAGTAACTATGTTGATCAAAAAGTAACTATACGACTAAAAAAGTAATCTCGTACAAAATACATAGTAGATATATATATATGTAACCGTGTTTTGAAATCTACTGTTACAAATGTAACTATCTATGCATGAAACTCAACAGTTTGCAAGGTAAAGTAACCCTCTACATGTCAAAAGTAACCAACTTGAAAAAAAGTAATCGAAATGGGGGGGCGGGTAGTTACCCACGCGGGCATTAAAGATGGGCCATATATATATATATATATATATATATATATATATATATATATATATATATATATATATATATATATATATTGAAAAAGTACAAGTACTTAAATGGTTTCACAATATGCTTCCTACTTCAAGGGCCAAAAGAGACAAGCAGTCTTATTGTTCTTGGTGATGGCAGAATGGAAGTGTGACTACAATTTTTGTTTCCTCCTCCAAGGACTTGCTTATCCAAGAATGATGGCGGTGGAAGATTGGAACATGTGTAACTATTTATGTCTCACTCTTTGTGAAATAGAGTAGAGTTGTGTTGGAGCATGTTTATGGGGGATATTTTGTCAAATGGAGTCTTTGTCCTCTATTTGTAGTTTGGGACTAGAATGTGAGTCACCAAACTGCTAAACATAGTCATTAAGATGTCTCTATAGTTTGGTTGTTATGCATATATTTGTAATTCTTGTTTGGGTTTGGTTGTGATGATATTCAAGCACTTGATACACCTACAAGATTGTTTTTAGGAATAATATTCCTGACAATGAACTTTGTAGTTACATAAACCTTTTGAAGTTGTTTGTTTGTGGCATTGACCCTCTATACTTGATTGATGAGAGGGAATCAAACCTTAGTATTCTTTCCATACAAGGTCATTGACACTTTGAATGTGTTCATTGTGGGGGAATCTACCCTATGTGTTTAGTTGATGTTCGGGTATCAATGATGGAATTGACTGCAAGAGTCAGTCAATGTAGTCTAGAATTGTTGAAGGAAGTGATCTCTATCATTGATGTTACTTGTATTAACCTCTAGTGCTGGTGCAATCTAAGGAGTCAAGAAATCAACTGATGTAGTCATTGGATGAGTCAAATATAAACAAAACTTAAATGTGATGGTAGTAGAAGTGTTCAAAGTAGCAAAGGCTTGTAGGTTGATCAATGAGTCTTTGGTACCTATCTTGCTACAAGAATGTATGGGGTCACACTATTGACCACTATAGTGCACTTCCATGCTTCTTTTTGGTTGTAATCAATCCAAAAATTGGGAATTGGACTAAAAAAATGAGATTTACTTTCATTCGTATAGTACATGCAAAAATGAACACCTATTAAAACGATGCCAACTTTCTTAGAATACTAGTATGGGCTTAAAATATGAAAAAAAATAGAAAATATGGATGTAGTGGAAACTCCAACTCAACAATAATGTATTGTGTAACGGTTCCTATTTCTTAAGACTTGAAATCATCATAATTGATATCAAGAACATCCCCATTCATAATATAACATCAATCCCCATTCATAATATAACATCAACGTGATGGATATTTATTTATGTCACCAATTCAACATGTAATCTTTATAAGTAAAAATGTCAAATTATGTGCCTCACATGAATAAATGAGAATCTTTAATTTATTCCAATAGTATTAATTATTCATAAATGCAAATCATTTAAAATACATACCATTTATATTAACAAAACTGATTTCTATATCTTCAATATGCAAGATATGCAAATAGTCACTTCTGGTTTAGTTATAATCTCAATTAGATTCTAAGACATCCAATAGTTTATTCAACATCATAAGTATATAACTATATTCATTTACTTCATAAATTTATGGGTATTCAGCTATAAAAGTATTTGAATGATAATAAATTTAGTTTCATCCTTCTAAGATTACCTCTTGAATTTATTTTAGTTAACTGGGACATAATTAGTTAATTTCCAAAATGAACCACCAAATATCACTTACAATAGGTGTAGAATGACCTAAAACGATATGTTACTATAGATTGAGAATCTTTGGATAGAACTCCACAAAGACTCCAACTATTTACTTTCCATTCCATGTCATTTAATAAATATGGAAAGGTAATAGAGAGACATGTATAATTCTAGGGAGGAAGGTGAAAACATTGGAAGCATTTCAAACTTCTAGATAATATTATGGAAATCCATACTTATTGCCACGCTTTCTAGAAATTTTCTCCCAAAAGAACACTATGCCAGGGAACATGAGACTCCACCAACATTCAACCTTCCTCTAAATAACCTAGAATTTCCTCTTCTACGGTAAATTTCACAACCCAAAGCGTTAGTTAGACAAACTGAGGTTCTATTTTGTTAAAGAATATTTAAAGGAAATTTTGTTGCTTCCTATTTATTTTATATATGAAATACATTATTTAAGCTAATCATCTCAAAATGCAAAGAACCTCTTGAAGGCTTGGCAAAATTACTGCACAAGTGTTTGCACTTTCTGAAGTTTTTTTACCAACATTGACCTAACCATTGGCATACTTAAGTCAATGTCAACCTGATATAGAGGATGAGTTATGGGAAGGTTTTGACATTTGCACACTCGTTTAAACTACTAAATTGCATTCTCATTAATTAAACTTAGTTTGTTGATCAAAAGGGTCAAGCGACATTTGGTATTAGTTAGCCTACTTTTTTCTGACCTAGGATAAAGACAGGAAAATTATCTTGAATGACCTATAACCAATAAAGATCAATGCAAGCACATAGTATACATAATTACTTTATGAATCAGTAGTTGGGCCTTGTCCTACAAGAATAGACCACATCTCACACCTTTTTGCACCACATCCTTCTTCGTAACTAACCAACTCTATATCTCTTTAAGGTTTCTATACTTCTTAGTGTTACCTATGATGCTACATCTCATACATTAATGAACATACTTCCTCATGAAACCATTATAATCAACTCCTCTTTAGTAGACATGTAGACCCAACCTTGAAATAAAACACTTCATCGTTAGCAAAGTGGAATCCTTCCAACCTTCCTTATGCTAACTCAATGACTATCACTTGTTTTCGTATACATGACTTCCAAAGTTGTTGTATTTGTTATCATAATACAATCTTGACCACAGATCATTATAGAAGGAAACCATCTAAGACACTACCATCACTGCATTAAAATCTCAATGTGATAACAACACATCTCTTATGATACATGTTATAAAGAACAAATCCATTGTGGTCATACAATATGAAGTTTATAACTTCCTGCTTAATGCAACTACAAAGATATGAGTTTTGACAATTGTGCCCATGGTCCTTTTTTGAGATTTTCCCATTATCCCTCTTAGTTTTCTCAATTTTCCAACATAACCCCTTTCATTTCCTTGATTCAAACAACCCCCCACTTCTTTTATCTAATTCCTATTTGCCCCCTATCACCCTCTTTCCATTACTTGTCATAAAGAAATAGGGGATGTTTTTTCTTCTTCTATTTTTTCACTCTCACTCCTACCACTCAGTACAACTAGAACCACTCAATAGAATTAGTGATGGACAAAAATCTGACCCAACCCAAAGAATTTGGATTTTCAAGTTTCTTTTTGGCTTTGTATAATGTCAGATTAGGTCAAATTTAGGTGGGGCTTTCCTAGTTCATGTCATATCATGTTGTGTATAGTTCATGTCTGATAGGGTTGAGTTCCGAATTTCCACATTTTTCATTGTCTATCTTTATAAAATCAATAATACAAATTTTTTAATGATCCAGTTATTAAGCGTTGAATAAGGTTTATTTGGGTCTGAACTTGTTCATGTCAGACTTCTACACCATCTTCTATTTAGGTCAGATTTGATTTGTACAAGTTTGCATTTTGGCCAACTTTAGGGAAACCCAAAACACTATCATACCTTAATGAAATGTTCTTCACATTATTCATGTATAACTGTGATTGCATGTAATATACTAAGTTATCTATTATGTTACTGCAATCCAGAAAAATATGATATTGAAGAATACACTTTGATCCTAGGTATTAGTTCCAATTATATGTGAGCACTTGTTCAAAAAAGGTAGCAAAATTTGAAAATGAAATTGTATTCCATATAAAATTATATATCTAGTATTAGTAGTTTGTACAATAAATATCATTCATTTGTATAAAATATTGGTAACCTTAAATTCATTATTTTCTAATCAAAATTAGAAACTTTCTGGAACGATCAGACCCAAATACTAGGATATGATATATGTTGAATCTTAGAAGGGATATTAGACACATTTATCAATTGATACAAATTCAGATTCCGAAACTGCACTATCCACTTCAATTTTGATTTATTTACACATCTAGACACCCACCTGTATGTGAAACTCGTAACTTGAGTTAAATATTTGTATCCAATATCATACATTTACATTATTGTAATGAATAGAAGAGTTAGTATACTACATATAATCACTATCACACATTAATAATAAATTTTTTATTTTTATTTTGGTATTTTAGAGTGTTAACTTTTTCTAAATTTAATCTAAACCCATACAATGTATAACTCAAATATGAACATATTTGACCATGACTATTAAATCTCTTATGAACACATTTGAGTCACTATTGACCCAACCTAACTAGAAATAACTTGAACATTATAAAAATGTTTTATTGCGGATGTAGAAAAAAAAATCAAAATTGAAAATGCAGCAAACTCAAAATATGACATGAACTAGGTAACACATAATTTGTACTAAACCAAACCTAACCCGACAAGAATTGACTCAAACAAAGTTTGACCCAATCCAAGATCATTGAAAACCCAAAAAAACACTTAAAATTGCAAATTATATAGGTGGCTTCAAAATTCTTTTTGTCATTGCTAATTATATTGAGTGTGACATGAGATAGTGAAACTGTATATCAATAGTTTATATATATACTGACACAATTTTATTGCGGAATGTGATTGGGTTGGGTTTTGTTAAATATGGCACATATCCAAATATGTACTACTAGACTATGAACTGACCCAACATGACTATGACTAAATGAATACAAACCCATGTAGACCTAACCTTATTCAATATCTCAAGAATTATAGAAAAGATTTTATTGTTGGGAAGCAAAAAATGAAATTAAATGCTACAACTCAAAAACTCAACCCCATTAGACCCAAAGTAGTCACAATGTGTCTAAGTCAAACTAGACCCAAAATTGACCCAAGCAAAATTTTCTTCAAACAAAAAGAATTCAAAACTTAAACAAGCCCTTAACCCAAAATTATTATGGTTGGATCAGACTTTTTTGCCATTGGTAATCATATTGAAGTATAGGCACGAGAGTGCAATTGTAGTAGAAACAAAACTATCATACTATATCATGGAAATTAATAGAAAGAGGATTTAAGGTGGTAAATTGGAATTAGAGATAAGAGGGAGCGGGCTAGATGGAAATTTGGAAAGGAGAGGGGGTAATATGAATTTTTAGACAAATAAAGGGCTTACTTTGTAAATGCTCTTACCTTTTACTCAAACTAACTTTCTAATTTTACCTCACTTCATTAGTTTGAAAAACTCTTATATTTTTAGTTGCAATATTTTTACCTCATTTTTCACATATAAATTTATATTTGTACGGAATCTCTAATGTTAACACTCAAAATAAAATATTATCAATTGGTTTCATCATCATCCTCCAATCATCCCTAGACCTATTATATATTGAATACAAGAATTTTGAATTATAGTCAAAATACCATTATTTTTTTAAGATTGTTCATGCAACATATGATCTTTAATATTAAAAGCTCAAAACCCAATTCTGTTTCCATTTATTTTTCTTTTGTGTAACAAGAGAAAGTTGTTGGATCAAAAATGCAATCGTTTCATCCTTAATGGGTTTACCATGAATTGTCAACACTCCATTACCTGATGATGATGTGTTGTTGGATCATGGTGTCCCTTGAGCACACCCCTAATCCAACAACTCCAATCATTGTCTACCTCTAAGGAAAATTGAATGTACATTCATAGTAGTTTCCAACATTCCCTACCCTAAAGCTCAGTTATTTCTCTCCCAAACTCCCTCTCTCATCATAAGTGCCCATACCATGCATAGTTTGACCAATTTTGTCTACTTGATCGTGAGTTTGTAACTCAGGCTCCCACATATTCTCACTTTAATGACCACTCAAAATGCTAGACCAAATTCATTCCTCCTTGCCAAATATAAATTCCCCTCACATTTGTCTATCTCCCCATAATCATCCCTACAATTTTATGCAAGAATCACTCCAAAATTAATGCCCTTGACTCCTTTGCCTCTCTATTGATCCATCACCCCTTCCCATATGGGTGTTTCTGTTCTTAGGAGTACTCATAGATTTTTTAGGCTCCATAAAGGCTAACTGGCCCCTTGTTCCAACATACCATGTCCTAGAGCTCGAGGTCTATAGTGAGAATCTATTTTAAGGTTGAGTACCTAGTCTAACATAGAATTAGGTGGAGATGAAGTCCACGACCCGTCCCAATTGGATTTGACATCTAAGAATAATTGCCTCGATCCCCATGCACACTAATCCACCTTACAATGATCCAACCCAGTTTTTGGATCTTCATCCAATGGTCCATGTTATTCCTATCAAAATGTGAATACTCTCATACAAAGAAAAAAAATTGTCTTTGTACTATTTCCAGTAATTGCTTAATTGCTAAAAACTAATAGAAAATAGGGCATTTCGACTAAAATTATTATCAATAATTTCAAAAATTTTTGAAGGCCTAGATTTGATCCAGCTTCTCAAATATTATAGAAAAGATCTATCACTGCTGGATCATTTATACATTTTATCTTAGTTAAATATGAAACATGATGATGTTTCCTAATTTTTTATGGTTTGATTGGTCCAGTAACCCATAATGATGAACCCATTGTCTATGTGAATGTATGTGTCACATACATGACAATGATGGTGATAATCATAAATACGATGAGACATTGGGCATAATTTATCCATGATGATTGATTTTGGAAATAATCACCCATATTGACCACATGGGAGTAGTACTCATGATTATGTATTTTTGGTTGTGAAATATATACTTTATCAATTAGGATTCCTATAGTGATTTGATTAATATATCAAAATGTACTCTGACTATTCCTAAATCAATGTAGAAAAATTATGATTACCTATGGGTCCTAAAAATTATGGTTTGATATTTTTTTAGTTCAAGTGATTCTTTTGATAAGTGTTTGGTTGATATATATATCACTATGATTACCTTTATTATTTTGTATAGATATTTTGATGAACCATCACATAATTGAGAGTACTTTGAGTGTGTGGAGGTCTAAACATCATGAATATGGAGGAACAAATCAGAGGGAACCTACTAAAATGTGTTGATAGATTCCTAACAAGGTAAGATGGCCTATTGGCTAAATGATTGGGGTTTAGTTATGGTGAAGACTCATTACATCAACCTTTCTCCTCATGTGCTTGGTAGTATCTATGCCATTATTAGGCACATATGAACCATGATTATGATGTGGATGACAACGGTCTCTTCAATTTGGTTAACCACCAATACAAACCATGGATCAACATTTCTACAACCATGGAGGCCCCTTGGTTCAGGCTTCTATGGGGTTCTTTCCATGAACCTAAATGGGGCACTTCCATCTACAGATCCATCATTTGTAAGCTTCTAACCAAGGACAGAATCAAAAAGTAGGTTATTGACATTGATCCAAGGTGTGAATTGTGCAAGGGCAAAGATGAAATCCTTTATCACCCCTTTCATGAGTTTTAGGTGATTAAGCATATTTGGGCCATGGTCTGGTTGAAGAATGGTTGGGTTCGTTTTAAAACCAACAAATTCAATGATACCACAGATTGGATTAAGAACAAATGAAGAGGAAGAGAAATATACTTGACTTTCTAGGGAATCTGCTCACTTCTGTGTGCTTCAACATCTGGACCGAGAAGAACAATAGGGTTCATGGAAGACAATCTAACAACAATTTTTTTTCCAATTAATAGTTAGAGATATTGTAAATTTGATTAAAACAAAGAAAGGCTAAGATAAAAGATCAACTCATTAGATAGAATACATTTGAATTTTGTTAGATGATACATATGTATACTTTTTGTAATGGTATATGACATGTACAATATAGTTTCTTCTACACATCTCTTTTGGAAATATATGTATCTACTTCTAGAAAAAGTAGACAACTTTGATTACATAACTGGAAGTGTACCCTCTTGAGAGGGTAAGGGAACAAAATATTGTCATGACCTTCTTTTCACTGAATAATTTTTTGGAACGGTTAAGACTATTTGTAAATATTTTGAGTTGCCCATCCATTCAATGAATAAGTATTAGGAGTGTCTAAGACTGTATGGAACTATATTGTGGTTCCCTTCTATTCATCCAAAGGTGGCTAAACATGTATGTAAAATTATATTGATGAAATACATAATGGAATCACTGATCTATATTGTTGTTTTTAAGTAAGAACTTTACTAGGAATTGAGTTTCTTTTAGTTTATTATTTTTTCCTACCAAGCAACTATATATTATCCTATAAATTTGATTTCAATGTGATTGCATTGATGTGTCTTGTTTTGCAATTTGTATAATACAAGAAGATGAAGATTGATTTTTTTGTATTGGTAATTATGCAAAAGCTCATATCATTTTCTTCTTTTCTTCCCTTATATTCCTCTTGAGAGTATTTTGGTGACCTATGAGTGAAATTTACCAAAATATTGGTGCATTGAGGATTTGTTGAACATTCAAAGAGGGGATAAAAGTTTCTTCCTGTCTACTACAATATGATGAATAGATAATCACATATAGGCCCAATTAAGCACCAAGTCACCTTCTCAGAATATAAACCAACAAAAAGAGAACTTTTGTACATGTCTCCTATGTTCTCGGATTGGTTTTAAATACCTAGAAATAAGTCTACATTTTTAGAATACTCTTCCAATTACCTTGATAATATGCTTATTTATTAAATTAACCTATATTTATGAGAACAATGGATTGTGAAAAATGGTAGAAAGTTAATAGTTTAAAGAACAAAGTGGCTCAAAGAAATTTTCTTAGATGTTCTTCTTAATATAACCTATATTATTATGATGATTTGTTTCAATTTAGTTAAATGAAAGAAGAAATTAAGAAAGACCTAGAGGATCCTAGATATGTACTACTAGAAGATATCTCATGTTTTGAGTTTGAAATCTTATTATAAGATGGAGGATTTGAAATGAACCATTCCAAAGTTAAACATAAATCTATGTTAACTTTAATAGTATCAAAATGTATCGCTCATTAGGTCTACTCTAACTAGATTCAACCACTCTGTCTCCCAGGGTTTGCAAAACCTAAGCAACAAGAGTCATCCTGGACCACAACTCTTCACGTAACCAAGGTGGTTTTTGTCTCTATTTTCTTGCAGGTTCCCACCAACTCTATGGCAGATGAACTATCAGATTGGTATACTTCACTCAGGGTCCAAGACGATGAGGAGAAATACACACCCAACTTCAAGACAATGGAGGGCCAACAAAGAGCGATCATTTGAAGTTAGCTCTGGTGGGAAAGATTGCATCGGTGTGATCATACAATTTTCTGACCCTAAAGTGCACGTTACTGAATGCCTGTTGGTCTCTAAAAACTTATAAGGTAGAAATAGAGGAGAAAATACAACAAAGGCAACATGGTAAATATAGAGATCTGATACAAAAGGTTGCCCTCTTTCTACAACATATGAGGTATCATTGGCCATATTCATAAGGACTCCAAGGAAGAGGAAGACAATGAAGAATTGAGGCCATGACTATAGGGATCGTGCATCAAAGCATCTTTGATCATGCATTGGTCGATTCCTATCAAAGAGGAGTTGTTTGGGAGGGATATCGCAAAGTGGGACCTACATTTTACTAAAAGACCAGTGCTATCTCAATGAAGTTCTAATCATTGTTTGAAGTAGGGGTCATGCAGAGAGGAGGTAGTGTCTATGGATGTGGAGAAGAATGTGGTACAAAGTAAGGAAGTGGAGGAAGGAGTTGTAAAGTCAGGCATTGATATGTCAATGCGGGTTTTAGAGTAGGCTTTCAAGAAGAAGGTAGGTGGAAGAGACAACGATCATGTGGTAGGCTTGATAACAAAGGGAGAAGCTAGGGAAAAGGGAAATGAGGGGGATAGATAGGGGACCAAGAGAGTGGCAGAATATCCTATGGGCATGAACAACCCCCACTCAAATGTTGTGTGGCCACCATTGAGAACAACAAGACAAACAAACCACTGATAAAAACCCTAAGACAATGCTACCCGATTCATGAAAGTAGAAGACACACCCTACACCAAACCTATTACAGTGACCCACATCGAACCTACTATAATTTATGCTTTCTACGAACAAAATCCTACAGAAATTTATGAAAGAACCTTCATCATGTTCTAAAACATGTCGTAAAACCTTCAATGATCAAAACCAATTGATGTGATGATTTTGAGTCGCATTTATAGACTTGTTTGATATGCGTTTTATGCATTTATTAGTCATTTTCATGGTTAATGTTGCATAATTCATTCATTTTGGTCTATGCTACTTCTTTATGTCAAATTCCCTTTATTTAAGCATTTTTAGCATTAATTATCGAAAGAATATATTTTGTGTGAATTTATGTGGTTTCGTGTGTGAATTTCAGGAAAAACAAGTATCTGCTGCCGTCGATACCATCGACGGTGGTCGATACCATCGACCGGACCACATGCTGCCAGCCGTAAGGACCAGAACAAGATCGATACTATCGACAGGGATGTCGATGGTATCGAGATACCATCAGGTTGTTGGCGAGGAGAGAGTCGATACTATCGACAGGATGGTCGATACTATCGACGGGAGGAGCTACAGCGACGCAAAATGACAAATCCGTCGCTACAGGTTCGTCGATACCATCGACCCGCGTCGATGGTATCGACACCGTCAGATATGAGTTTGATTCAGAATGATCTCAATCGGACGGCTGTGGTTATTTGGCGACCTAATTAGGGAGATATACCTAATGACGGCGCCCTTGACTGGGACATCATGCCATTAGTTGTTGCACACATCCCGGAGAGCAAAAGGAGAGAAGAACGGAGCACGAGAGCATGCCCCAGCTGATCCGGACTCCGAAGAAGACGAATTCCACCACCGAAAGGCGGCAGAACGCAGATTCCACGCCAAGGATCGATTGGACCTTCTCCGTTCAGGGGTTCCACTACTCAATTTCGTTTTTCTCATGTTTCCCCTTTTCTTCACTACATTGTAATCTGAGATGAACATGTGGGGCTAATCCCCATTATCTTTAGGACCGGGAGTAGCCTGGGGATTCATTGTATGACGATTTTATAATAGTAATTCATATCTTATCTCTTAAATCCGTGGTATAGTTTCGTGTTCTCCAATATATTGTTATGCTTGATCACCATAATAATAACCTAATGCCCTTAATTGCTTTGAAAGAAGAATTAACGGTTGAAAAGAGACAGAATTTATATTAATTGACAAATCCCTTGAACAAGGTGGTGTAAGATTAATGGTGGATACCGAGAGGTTGTTTATAATGCACCTAGTTTAGGGTATAGGTTACTACGATGGTGGAACCGACCTAGACATAGGTAGTGAATTGTACCACGACAGTGGGCAATTCTTATTTCAGGCCACTACCCGGATAGAGAGATAAAATTGAGCATCTATATAGAATTTAATACAATGAAATCCCGCGGTGAAACCGTAATCCTAAAGATCTCCTTTTGAATTTATTAAACCAACATTTAATCGATTGCTTGTTTTGTTTTGTTTTTGTTTTTCTTTTAATTTTAAACAACAACTCTCAACTTGTTAATCGGCTTAGCTGATCGCAAGTAGTTAGTAGGAGTCCCTGACGATTTCACGTATCCCTGAGTTCGACTCGGGCCTCACAAAGGCATGTACTACTCAACGCGTTCACTTGCGTTTCTACGCACGGTAAATTTGCGTCAAGTTTTTGGCGCCGTTGCCGGGGATACGGCAATTTGTTGGCACTTCGAGTGATGTGAGCGGCCACTCTAGGCCACCTTTTTTATTTTTTTTATCGTTCCGAAAATTCATAATCTATTTTCTAAATATTTGCAATCGTCAAGCACTGTACTAAATTTAATCTTTCTATTTTCAGGTATTGTGCATGGTGCAAACGCATAGTACTGACTACGCGGGTCACGCACCAGAGGTTCCACTGTCGGGACCAGAAGACGAGGGTGATTATAATCAAGACGAACTGGAGGATATACTTTCTGAACACGAACAAGAAGAGATGGACGAGCCACAAACAATATGGGAGAAGATCAAGGCTTCTTCGTCGTCCGCTTCTAAGGGGCCAATAAAGAAGCAAGCGCTGAATATTCCGACCTACAAGATTGATCCAGCTTTGATCAACTTGGTGAAGTCTAATGCCTTCCATGGGCTAAAAAATGAAGACCCCGTCGCACACATAACTCAGTTTGTAGAGAATTGTGACATGGTAAAAATTGACAGGTTCCCACAAGACGTGCTTTACTTGAAGCTCTTCCCGAGTTCACTAGTGGGAATTGTGCACGAATGGCTATATAATTTAGATGATGAATATGTGGAGTCTTGGGACCACATGGTGGAGGTCTTCTTCGAGAGGTTCGTTCTGCCCGAGAAGACCAATGACATGATAAGAAAGATCCATAACTTCACACAACAAGCAGGAGAAACTTATTCTGAGACCTGGGAGAGATTTCAGATCATGGTCAGGCGATGCCCGCATCATGGGCTTGATAAGGAGACACAAGTGAAGATCTTCTATTTTGCTCTCTCCGAGCATGATAGAAGCAACCTAGATTCAGCCGGTTCAGGATTCTTCTTGAATAACATGGACACTAGATGCTGGGAGATTTTAAAGAACATGGCGAAGAAACAATCATGGGGTGACAGAGGCACTGTGGAATAGGTTCGAGTAGTAGGAGAATCTAAGGCAATAAAGGAACTGAATGAGAAGATGGATCTTCTCGCAAAGAAATTTCTTGCAAAGGAGGAGACTGAGTCCGAGGATGAGGCTCAAGTGAAATTTATGAGGCAGCAGCCAGGTTACAGGAACAACGACTATTCATGGAGAAAAGACAAGAAGTTTTCCTGGAAGGATCCTAACAACTTCTTACAGGATCCGGATGCTAAACCCCAGCCAG